>OZ038482.1:17338568-17388568 GCA_964036315.1 Acanthosepion esculentum | reverse complement strand
ATCACCCAGAAAGATATCAAGTTCTGTGAGAATTAAATCATGAAGTTGCCTTAGCGATTAATGGCAAAAGGTAGTCGAACAAAATTGGATATATGTGGCTATATCTAAAGATATAAAATTGAATATAATATTGATATAATATTGAAATTCACTTAAAAAGTGTTACGAACTTTTGTTTTCCCCAAGTATTTATGTGCGTATATATATATATATATATATATATATATATATATATATATATATATATATATATATATATATATATATATATATATATATATGTATGTGTGTGTGTGTGTGTGTGTGTGTGTGTGTTCATAGCATCTTTTTAGTCATAGTGCATTCTATCCATTTTCTTTATTCAAAGAGAATAAAATAAATTATTTGATAATCCACATTCAATTAACAAATGATAAGTACATTCCTTTTTATTTTGTTACTATGTATTGTTATGGGTGACTACAGGAGTAAAACCATGTTTATTATAACATGGGCATATAAGATAACTATAGGAGATGGTTAACCCAAGTTCTTACCGACTATTTGCCAGCAATCCTCATACGTGTGTGTGATAAAAAAAATGTGAGAATAGGTCCCTGAAAGGTGAAGTTAATTTCTTTTCTCAAAGTATTGAAGCGATTTATTTTTCCGTACTAACTAACCGCCCTTCCATTACCACATGGTTATTCACATCATACTTAGAACGAGATAGTATTCTGTCATTTTTATTCTTAATCTTCTCTTTGTTTATAAAATGTCTCTAATATTTAGCCGCTGAAATTTGAAGAGAAACATTCTTAAGTGATAACTGCTAAATTAAATGTATATTTTTGTTCATATGTTGCGGATTTGAATCAACACATAAAAAAGAAAAAGGCGAGAAAGGTTTTAAATATAAAATAATTTTATTTTCATGTTTTACAACTTAATCTCTTAAAGTTCTTGTTAAAATTACTTGTTTGTATTTGATTGTTAAGATGAAAAGAAATGTGATTTCTTCACGTGTATGTGTAAGAAAAGAGGAGTAAGAGAGAAAGTGAGTAGGAAATTGTAAGTGTCACGTAGTTTAGTGAGGAAGAGTATAAATATTACGTAGCTTAGCGAGAAAGAGTGTAAGTGTCACGTAGCTTAGCGAGGCAGACGGCTGAATAAGTAAGGGAATTTTTTTAAGCCGTGGTGTCATGAACCTGTTGCAGTGTGTTACCGTCTCCTTCTCCAACCTCCTTGTCTGGTTTAGAGACTTGGCTTGTATACACTTCGAAGGGATCACCAAGTATGTTTTGTAGCAACCCATTGGTTGAAAAATATTAAATATTTATTTTCAAAGGATTAATTTATTAAACGGAAGGATGCGCGAATGCTCCAATTCAGAAATCATTATTTTATCATTTGGTGTTTGATTGTCTTGGTGTTTATTTCCGTCTTCGATCTATACATACGTGTTTGTTGTATTACAATAATATCATGACAACTGTACAAATAAAAATCGAAATTATGACTTTTACTGAGAATCGGACACTGATCACTTGCGGCGATGAGAAATATGCGACTCTCTTAGCCACGTGGCAGGCTACAAACCTTATAAGTATTAAACGACTGAGAAGGGGTCTAGTGGATCTAGGGATTAAATTTTGAAGCTCTCAACTGAAATCCTTTGATCTAACCACTGATCTATGTCAGTAAGTGCTGTTTTTATGCGCGTAGCATTGATGCAAAGATAATGTAATATTAACATTATCAAACAGGAACTTTATTATAGAAAAATTATCATTTTATTGCATTTTATGAAGTTATTGGATGAGATCTTTGCTCAAAATCTATGAAGTCCTTTTAAATAAACAAATAATTTCCCTGCTTTGAAAATATCAAAGGTTCTAAACCCTACACCAAAATTTTCGTTTTGATTTCGAGATGCGATTTTGTTTGTTTTTATTTTTTATTAAAATCAAAAGAAAGGAATAGCACTTTAATAAAATGGCCGCTAACGTCTGTAAAGAGAACACGCCAATATTACTAATTTATTTATTTATATGGAAAATGTATTTATGTTATCGTTTGGGAAAATATAGCGAAATAAAGATATTCTACACCATACACTCACAGCCATTCCTTTGTTTTATTCCTTTTGTTCATATAGAGTTACTTTTTCTGTATGTATGTATATGGAACTTAACTCAAATGCAGGCTTTCTTTCTTTCTTTCTTTCTTTCTTTCATCTCCTTTATCCTTTTCTCTTCCTATATTCATCTTTATTATCATCTTCACTCACTGTGTGTTCACATCAATAGTAACTAATGGGTTACACTGGAGATGAAATGCCAACAAATCTCTACAGTACTTTATTTTAGTAGTATAGTCTCTATATATTCACATTTTTTCTTTTTTACTACACGTTTTTCATCTTTTTCATCCACAAACATAATCTTCTTTCTTTCTTTCTTTCTTTCTTTCTTTCTTTCTTTCTTTCTTTCTTTCACAGCCATTTTTCTTTTTGGCTTGTAATCTTACGCAACAACCATACAGATATATTTTACTTACGTCTGAAATAAACACAATAATTTCTTTTTCTAATTCATTTGCAAATTTCATTTCTTTCGATGCAAACATTCAACCTAACCCGATTGCTTTATTGCGCATGCGCAAGGAACCTTCCCCCCATCCATAAAAGGCGTTTTTTTTCTTTTCTCTCATAAATATTTATTCGCGCATAATTCACATTTGTATCTTACATAAGCACATATATAGGCACACACACGCGCGCGCGCACACACACACACACACACACAAAGACACTATCTATCTATCTATCTATCTATCTATCTATCTATCTATCTAATGCCTTCATAATTCTCAGGCTTGGTAAGTGGCGGAGCGGTTTATACATATACTTCTGTTAAAGTGAGGCAAAGAAAAGAAAAAGAAAAAAGGAATAAGGGGTAGAAAAAGAGAAAAGAACTAGCATAGAAAGGAAAAATTGTTAAAAAGAGAAAAACATTTAAAAAAAAGAAAAAGGGAGAGAAACAAAAAGATAGGTATAAAAGAGAGACAAAAACAAAAAAGAGAGGAAGAGAAAGTAATAGAAACGAGTTATAGAAACAGGAGAGAATGAAAAAAAGAGTAAGACGAAAAGAGAGGGCGGATGAAAAGAGGAAAACATGAATTAGAAAAAAGTAACAAAAGAGGCAAAGGGAGGAAAACGAGAGAAGAAGAAGGTATGAGAGAGAGAGAGAGAGAGGGAGAGAGAGAGAGGGGGGAGAGGGGGGGGAGAGAGATTAATTGCTTGCCATAAGCTTTCCGTGCTACATGAAAAAAAGAAAGAAAATAATATAAAAACTATGAATGCAGAATAGGAGTGAAGCCTTTTCAAAACGTTAATGCTTTAATATGTTCACACAGAATTTGAAGGGAGAACAGCAAAAAAGGCAAAGAGAAGAAAGAGTGAATGGAATCTGTTCTGTAATGTAAAACACAAAGTGTTTTTTTTTTTACCGGTCGCGCATCCTTATCTTCCTGATTTGAGAGAATTATTGTAGTGTAACAAGATGTATTACTCGTTGTTAATTGATTAAAATTTTATATTAGTAACAGAATAACGGAATATCTCATTAGTACGTAGTTGATATTAGGTTGAAAATGTATTGTTTCTTATTCCTTTTGTTTCGTGTTAGTTTTACTTTTAATGATTCCAAAAGAAGAATTATTTCTTACACGCAACGATAGCGCTATCTGTAGAGAAATAAATCTTAGATTAGTTAAATATTGTCGTCGTTCTTTAACTGTACGGGGAAACTAGATGTATTGGCGACTCAATAAGTTCATACGAGTTTCCATATTTTCGTTTTTCATCAGGCATTTTCAATAACGTGAAAACAACGAACACTCTATTAGCAGATGTATTTGAGAAGAGTATACCTATAGTTGTAACGAGTAAAATCATCATGGCAACCCCAAAACAGACAGTAAGAGCTGGTCTACTGTATAGGTTTGTTATACTCCGCGGCAATTAGATCTTTCTGGTTCAACCGACCGGATGTGAGCGCCATGAAGACAGAGAACAAAATAAAAAAAGTCGTTTTCTATGCACAGGCTCTGAGCATCACATCCGGTCCACGAAGCAAGATCCTCACTCCGTAATGAAAGCGACACTGGTCAATCACGAAAGTTCCCGCCGGAAAAGGAGATACCTATGGGGGCTGCCAGATCCACTTAAAATCAAACTCCTCGCAACGATTATCAAGCAGGGAACCTACCGACATGCATATCCTTCCAACGTTGACACCACTCAGTTACAAGTCTTCCTCGTCGGCAACGCCGTCATCACAGCAAACCCGATTCCGCAAGCAGGCAACTCCGACTGCGAAAGCAGTGACTCCGACTCCATAAACAAGAGACTTCGACCCCACAAACAAGAGACTCCGACTCCACAAGAATGCGATCCCGTTTCGTGGAAACACAGGCCAATCAGTTACATTAATCCCTCCTTAGCTCTGCAATCCACTGCCGTCACCTCGGCATAACCGACTCGCTACAGGCATTCTCTTCGCAATCATCACTGTGACCCCGTTTTGTGGAAACACAGGCTAACCAACTACACCAATCCCTCGTCACCTCTTTAATCCATCGCCATCACCTCTGTTTACTCGACTCTCTACAGACATTCCCTTTGCAGTCATCACTGCTACCCCGTTTCATAGAACAGACCAACCAGCTACATCACTCCCTCGTTACCTTGACGACCCTACCACGGACCGACCCACCATCATGACCTCGATCAACACGTGCATCAGACCCAACGAACAAACATATCCCGTGATCTCGGTCAAGCCAACACAAGAAATCAATCGACTCCCGGCACTACCCTTACATCTAATTGCCATCCTGACGATCAACAACTGAAATCGACATTCCACCAATGTTCCGACAACACTTTAAGATATCTGTATATTAAACAAATACATGTTGTTAAAAACCTAATCTCAGTCATTCCTTTCCTTTCGCAACCAAACGCTTATTATAACAGATTTAAAATCGAAAAATCAAGTAAAAGCAGCTCTTAGAATAGTTATTGATTAAGCATAGCTTAATTCAAAATATGTGTAATGTTTGGTAAAGTGAAATTAGTGGTTTTACGATACAAAAGTAGTTCTGGAGAATTTCATGTAAAATAGTCACTGGAATATGATCCACGTAATGGCTGGCCGTTAAAAGTTACCATGGACAAACTGAAAATTTATATCGAATCTAATCTGCTGAACATAAAATTTAGGTCTGTATCAATATTGCATGACAGAATGATATACATTTACAGAAATACATACCTTATGAACTCATTGAACAAAAACAACGATAACAACAACATATTTATCACATCATTCACGTCAGAAAGAAACGTTTTTGAATCGATTATTAACCGGTGATAAGAGTCCTTGTTATTTTAAGACCGTTCAACATGCAGACATGGGATTCACGCCAAGAGAGAAGTTTAGTGGTGACATGATGGTGAAAAATCTTGGTCAGTCATTTCTGTATCACGTGGGTTATGTGGTAGTGAGGGGAAGAGTCCTGCTGTAACACGTACAGACACTTTCTCGATCCAGCGTGCTTGACGACTATAGTCCCCAGCACCTCAAAATAAGAAATGGCCTTCATCCTGCATGCAAAATAGCATGACCCTAAAGCAAAAACCGCACTATCCCAAGAACCATCTCAGATGACGTGAACTTGGTGTAGAACACTGAGAGTATTTTCCTTTTCTTTACCTGGCCATATTCAAGAAGCTTTGAGTCACTGTGGTTTGCAGCCAGTGCAACAAGTTTGGCATGGCTTTTTGTTTCATGTGTCAAATAGTAAGATGCGATGTTAACGTTTTGACACCTCTGAAAGAGAAATGATAATGTTAAACTAATGTCAACCACTAAATTACTTATATTGACAAGGAAGGAGATTATGTTGAAAAAATAAATATTTGTCGTGAAAAATAAATTATTTTTTCATCATTAGGTTGCAAATCTCTCTCTCTCTCTCTCTCTCTCTCTCTCTCTCTCTATATATATATATATATATATATATATATATATATATATATATATATATATATATATATATATATATATATATATATATATATATATATATATATATATATATATATATATATATATATATATATATATATATAATGTCATCCGCAGACAGACTGTTTCGCAGATCATCAGTGTGGCTAGACATCCGATTACCTCAAGCCGGGATCGAAACCCGACTGATTTGGCATCAGTCAGAGATTCTACCCTTGAGCTATCAGCGCCCGATTGAGAGGAAGGCTAAATTTTACGTACTTATTCTTCGGATAAATGACTGACAGGGCTCAGTTCATGGAAGAGCTTAAAAGTATTAGCAGTAGTAGTCATTCGCGCTTTACACACACACACACACACACACACACACACACACACACACACACACACAAACATATATATACAGGGTGCAATAGAGGATAAATTGTCGCCATTTTATATTCTTATTTTGTCGACTACGCAGTATAGTAGGGTCAGTTGGGCACCGCCTGTGAGAAAAAAGAACACCATCACGCAATTCAATCTGCCAGAAATTTGCAGACCGCATGCTGTACTTGTTAGCATCCGCACCGGAAGCTCCAATACGAATATTTCTGATTGTTTGGGTGTCAATCTGAGGACAGTGCAGAGGATTCTGAAAGAGTTGAATGAGTCCAATGGGGATTACGAAGGTGTTTGGAGTGATTACTAGTGAAGGCAACGTTATATATCCATTCATCTTTTCACTGGGCCTCTGACTCAAAAAGGAGGTCTACATAAAGTACCTTGAGGAAGAGGGTGGCTGCTGAAAGACACTATGTCTTGCAACAGGATTGTGCAACATGCGACACAAGCAAGAAAATGCATTCATGGCTGTTAGACAATTTCTGCGACCACATTACTCCTTACATCTAGCTACCTGACTCCTCAGACTGCAACACCCTTGATTATTATGTGTGGGGCACGGTTGAGCGAGAGCCCAACACCAAAGATGAACTGAACGTAAGGATTATGGCTGCATTCACCAGCTTAAATAAGGAGACAGTCCAGAAGAGATGCAGGAGATTCCGAAGTCGTCTGGAGAACGTGGTTGAAGTGAATGGTGATTTTATTGAATAAATTTACTTTTTAGTATATCAAGATATTTTTGTGTAATTTTAGTAAATATATCTATTAAAATCAGATGTCAGTGTTATTTTCATTTTTTGCGTAATTTAGAGAACAATTTACCCATCGTATCCATATATATATATATATATACACACACACGCACACATATATATATATACACACACACGCACACATATATATATACACACACACACACATATATATATATACACACACACACACATATATATATATATATATATATATATATATATATATATATATATATATATATATATATATATCAGGCGGGTTTCGATCCTAGCACGAGGCAACCGTACGTCTAGTCACACTGATGAGCTGTGATACAGCGAAATAGTCTGTCTGTGGATGACTATATTGTGGACTCTCCTGTCGTATTCGATATATGTTTCTTAGGAACCGACAGCCGAGACATCACCACATATGATTTGTGCAGAACCAACCACACTTTTTGAAGGGCCAAAATATAGAGACCTGGTGAACTACGTGCCACAAGGTCCCCAAGCAAACCTCAGCAGGTTTTGAATTCAGAGTTGTCCTTCTCCTAGACCAGTTGGCATCCAAGGCTATAGAACCCAGTCTGTCATGTTATTTACTCACAGCAGGAGGGAGAAGAAGAGGATTAATACCTTTCCCAAGGGTAGCAGCACGTAAGTGAATATAATGGATTCGACTGGAATTCGAACTCGGCTCTCTGATTCCTCAATATATATCTATATCTATATCTATATCTATATCTATATATATATATATATATATATATATATATATATATATATATATATATATATATATATAACAGGCATGTAAATTGTCAAACCAAAAATAATAAAATCTATTGTTATGAAGGCAAATTCTGCAAATTATTCAAACGAATATCCTCGACTTTGTTGTTTTGATCACATCATTTCGACCGGATAATTCTGAATGATTAGCAGGAATAATTCTTAAAATAATGAATGCTTCATGTTGCAATTATCCAGCTCATTAATTTCCACTTTAAGCCTGGTCAGCAAATAAAATGTGGCCATAATTCTGTTCCTTATCCAGTATACAAATACACTACAGTCAGTTGTATCTCACTAACAGTTATTGAGCCGATAATTCAACTGTGAGCTTAGATTCGGAACTGAAATAATGAAATCAGCATTAACATTTGTTAAGCAACGCATAGTACAATACAATGTGAATTGAGCGAAAGGGAAATGAAATAGGAAGATTGTGTTGCGACAGTCTTTCAAGTGGGAATTATCTTCTTAACTACTTTTATAAGTCAACGTTCATAATGCCGGCTATCTTCCCGAACTCAAGTACCAACAATTTGTATCGGTATGTACTAAGCAACTATTTCAACCACGAGCCTATTAAGATGATATTCGCCCGAATAATTCATGGTATAATTCTTCTATGTGAGTCACGTTGTATGTGTGTGTTGTCTCCAAGCAGTCAGTTGAAAATTGCTTCATCTTTGTAACTTTTCACGAGGGATCTGCTGGTGCTGCACATTACAGTTTGTAACTGTATTACACATCAGGCAAATCTTTAATTTAATAATTACGTTTAAAAAATACAACTAAATTTACAACAACACAAGCTGGCGAGGCTCGTAGTACAAGTAGCAATCGAGACTGAGGTTAATTATTATTTAAACTTAGCAGTACTAATAGTCATACGCTTATAGTACATTTAGAATAATTATTTCATTTAATGAATAAATATTTATATTGAGATTAAGATATTTTTTCCTAAAAGATCTGTAATCATATCATTTGATTTTTTTAAAGAAATCTTTTTAGCGGTCACAAGTGATCGTACTTGGTAAGCTGTAAATAGTGTTCAATAAAAACAGTTTTTAAATTAAGAACTTTAGCATTATTCTTCTCAATTAAGAATGAATTAGCATTCTGAAATGTTCTGTGACAGATTATCTCATTTGTGGGCAAAAGTCTGTGAAAATTGTATTTATCTTATGCAAATATAAAACCGACTAAATCCGGGATTTCTGCTTACGCGTATGTACATTCATACTCACACACACGTGCGCGCACACCAACCAACTCTCAATCTAATCATACACATACTCACACGTGTTCCATAATTTCATATCTATTATTTTTGATTGAATAAAATTCCAAATGTTCACAAACAACTTCATATTCAATGATTGGCAGGACCAGAACAGGATTTCAAAAAATGTTTTTCTGCCGGACAGAATTTGCTGAATCTAAAAGTATTTCCATTGTTCCAACAATATTTTCGTCAGGATAAAGTTTCCGGGTAATGGAAAGTAATCTACAACGTTGAATATCTTTGTATTTGATAGTATTTCAGTTTCTTTAACACCTAATAAGCTCTGAGACCCATTTGGCTTAAAAAAGAAAAAAAAGGGCACAAAAAATGCTGACTCTCCATTTTTGACGTTGAAAGATAAACAATTAGGATATTTTCACCGGAATTTTCAATAGTATCGCTGATCAACTTAAACCTGCTTCCATTACTAAATATCATCTAGTAAAATCAGTTTTTGTAACTTTGGATAAAACGATGTCCTTGACATTTTTAGGACTTAGCATTTTGTATCATTAGGCTACAAACTTATTGATGTATATACGAATGTGAGGGCGAGATTGTGTGGGATTATATAACAATAAAGCAAAACTAATTCCTATTTATGGGGTAGAGACATTATCATGATGGCATTCATATTGCGTTATTAAGAACAGTTGCTCCTGTTGCTGCTGTTGATGATGGAGATGGCGTCATTTTATTTTGCTATTGTTATTGGCGGAAAAATATTGTTTCCTTTGAGTACCCCCCGTCAAAAAAAAAAAGCAAAAGTAAAGAAAATAAAAAACTTCAGCAAAAATGTTCACAACAGACAACGTATTCTCTCTGGATTATCTCTAATTACTAATTCTATATCCTCGTATTTCGTTCTGGCAAAAAAAAAAAAAAAAAAAAAAAACATAACTAAAAATTGTCTCAACAATCCGTGACCATTTCATCCTGTTGAACGCAGGAAAAAATGGGCATAAAACTTCCTTTTCTCTCGTCTACATATAATTTACTTATCAGTTTTTGAATATTTTTACTGTTTTGTAATGAATGCATTCCCTGATGACTGCGGTTTCGTTTTTGTTGCATCATCGCTTATATTTTGTATCATTCTTAGTGTAGTAAGTTTTTGGGACATTGTAAATATATCAAAGGCATGAACACAAGAATCCTGACTAAACCATCTTTAATTGTTTTTTTTTCTGTTGTTGCCTAAGCAGGAAGGATAATTATGAGAAAGTGGTTTGCTTCAGTGCATTCTTTTACTCTGTTCTTCGCCAACAATTGAGTCATATTGGTGACGACGTGTAAAGATACTTAGCGATGGTTCCTTTATGAAATCAAAAGTTTACTTTCCATTTTAGAGTAAAGTAGGATAATGCCAATGAAGTTCTGAGTTATAGGTTTCCGTTAGATTTTTTTCTCCTAGGCAGATGGTCAAGCGAACTTAAGAGTTTTGCTGCCCATCAAAGTTAGGTCCAAAAATTTGATTGACTGGATCATATCGTTCGCTCTGATCTAAGATTATGCACACGACTACAGTTCGTTTGAGAATAGGTTTTGAAGTTTTCGTATAATTCATTGGTTGTTTAAGTAGTGTGGCAGTAATGAAAATGGACTCACTGAGGCGAGTTCAAATTCTGACCAACTCTGTTACGCTTCCTTGGTAAAAGCATATCTTTTCTACTGTTAGATATGAGTTCAATAACAGTGTAGGTTGGGATTTCATGGCATTTAAAAAGAATTTCTTTTCTAATTTTTCTGCCTCCCTCTGCATTCTTTGGGTTTATTGTATTATCATTTCTCTTGCTTACGCAAAGAACAAAGTCTAAGTAAGAATTGATAATAATCTTATCCACACAGTAATATTTCTTTATCTAAATGGATCTTTCGCTAGTATGATGGTCACGTGCCTAAACAAGTGTCGAGCAAAGTAAATATTTTTACACAGTAATTTTTAATTCATAAGTAATGTTTAAAATACAGAAATAGAAAAAGATATTGTATTCGATGGCAGATAGAACGACGTTTTTAACGGTCAAAATGAGTCAGAAATACCCTTCTTATATACGAAGTTGAGGTATCTGATAGACTAATCTTAACCCAAACTCCATAGGATACCAATACTGTACCGATACTCGCTAAACTCCCTAATACTCATATATTATTTACTAAATTATTATTATTATTGCTTTAATTCTTTTGACTGGATCATAATTCTTTTTAAAGACAAATAGAGCAGAAGGAGCAACAAGGAATCTCCTTGACAGATTCTTCGTTGAATATTCAAACAACTGGAAGTGGCGGTACCTTTGGTGTGATTTAGGTATAATGTGGTTTTCTACAGTTTCCTGCTATATTTAAGGATATTTAATGTCAGCGAAGAGGCTTTCTACATTTCCAAAACCTTAAGGATCCAAGAGTGTGGCACACTATTAAAGGCTTTACGGTAATCTATCCAAGCTGTGCTGAGATTTTTATCATTTTGTTTCCTGCGATTTTCCAGGATCATTTTATTTATTAGTTGTTGATCTTTGTAACCATATGAACCTATTCGACATCCCTTCTATTACCGGGGAAGAATGTTGTTATCATCGAGAAAAGAGTAAGTACAGTTCGTTAGGACAGACGAGATCAATTTATATCTGGTGGACAGACATGTCATTGGTCTATAATTTTCGGGATCATTTCTTTCGCCCGTTTTTGGTAGGCGATATGTAATACCTTCAGTGATGCATTCTGATATTTCATTGGGGTTATTAATTAACATTGATAAAGCTTGAGGAAGGGTTTATGAATTGATGACAGATAATGAAGCCAAAAGTCTGGTACCTTGTCATTTCTGGGGTTTTGTTACGGCTTGACTAACATTATTCTTGGTTATATTTTTCCATTCTTGCACAGATTTTGTCCATTTTTCTTGTTCTCGTTCCCTCCATTCTTCATTGGGATTATATTCCTTTGAGTTGCTCCAAATATTCTCGCAAAATGTTTGCTCTTCTTCAATAGATGGTGGCTTTTGACTTCTATCACTGCTTTTCAAGTTTCCCTGTAAAACTTATTGGGGTCCGTTTGGAATATCTTATTTTGTCGATAGAACCTACAATGTTTTTCATATCTTCTTCTTCTTCTTCTTCTTCTTCTTCTTCTTCTTCTTCTTCTTCTTCTTCTTCTTCTTCTTCTTCTTCTTCTTCTTCTTTATTATTTTGCATATTTTAATAAAAAAAAACAAACAACTGTAAACATTAAAGCTAGATGTCCTAAGAGGAATATCTTATTTTGCACTTCTCAAGATGGCTCCGGGGACGCCTCAGCATGGGGTAAAGGTTAACGAGTTAGTTAACGAGGTCGATCCTTATTTCTGGGTAGTTAGTTCGATCCTCACTGAGTGCACTGTATTTGTGGCCATATGCTTAAACTAAGAAGAAGTGTGGTAACAGAGTGACACCGAAAGGTTTGAGGCTGCAGAATGTGATTGCTACCAGGAAATACCAGATGCTTTGAATCGAATTTAATCTCAATAAGGAACTTTTCTTAGAGAAGATGATCTGCAATGACCCCAGTTCATACTGGGTTCGCAACCACATGATACGAAAATAGATTCTGATTCTTACCGAGAAGCCAGTTGCATCAGCAGGTAGACCTGGAAGATTATCTCCTAGCCAATAGGGGATATAGTCGCACAATCATTGGATTTTTCCGCATTTCTGTGTATGATCGGCCTGAGCCAAAATTCAAAAATGCTAACTTGTAAACACAAAACTTGTCTTACATTATGAAATGGACAAAGTCCGACAATTATTTTAAGACATTTTTATGTTTATACATTTTTTTTATAGATACAAATATTTAAGTAAATGCTCTGTTTATAATAAACAGTATTAAATAACATTTACCGGCCTGAATATCCGAGAAATTTTCATAGAAAATATTCGTCCTCCGACAGGAATCGAACCTGTATCCTATACGGAACCGTCATATAGCTTGAGGTGTCTTAACCGTTTCGGCCACAGAGAATCATTCGGTTAGCAAGGTTGATTTTTGTATTTTAAAAGCAGTAAAATTGACCTTGCTAACCGAGCGATCCTCTGTGGCCCAATCGTTTAAGGCACGTCAGGCTATATGACGGTTCCGTATAGGATACAGGTTCGATTCCTGTCGGAGGACGAATATTTTCTATGAAAATTTCTTGGACATTCAGGTCGGTTAATACTGTTTATTATAAACAGAGCATTTACTTAAATATTTGTATCTATAAAAATAATGTATAAATATAAAAATATCTTAAAAACTTATCTTCTTTTGTTTTGTATTTCAAAAGTTGGTAAAACATTTTCATTTTATTATAATTTCTATATTCTAGCTACACCACTCAGATACAAAGGGCCAAATACTCTCTTTTATATAACCAATCCTTGTCGCAGAGACCGGCTCAGGCACATCTGTGTTTGTTCCGCACCCCCACCTGTGGTTTATACTGCAAATATGCTGTGCAGGCATTAGTTACAGTTCTAGAAGATAGCGAAGTTTGATGGTCAGCAGTTTGAACAATGACAGAACGCTCAGTATCTCGGTCACGATGACTTGTGACTTCGTGCTATTACAACCATAAACGGCTTCCGAAAAAAATCCGTCTACTCAATTTCACTCACAAGGTATGGGTCAACCCGTGGTATGGTTTTCATGCACTTTCCAAATGTGCCACTAGCTGGGATCTACTCCTATACAGATAGCAACAATAAGTCGACCATGATGATTCGAAACCGGGCCTCATTGTCACAAAGCAAACGTTTTAACCACTCGACCACCTGCTCATTAGAATTTATCTAGTTATTTAATAAAATCATTAGGACAATGTATTTCATGATGTTTGATGCATGCTACAAAGCATTTAAAAGTCATAGAATTCTTTGCTACGTGGTACCCTCTTTAGTTAAACAAGGGATTATCACACTTCAAACATCAGTGAATATTGTAATCAAATTTCTCTTTAACTCCTTCACTATCAAATGCACTAAAGTATATTCTATCCATAACTAGTTTCTATCAGTCAAGATTACTAACGGCACTAGAAGCCATTTTATTGTCACTGATTTCTCTAAAATGTATGGAATGAAAACAAAATGATGACATCAGTTCCAACTTGAATTCGAACTCGCGACCACTTAATTTTAGATATAAGAAATAACAAGAAAAAGTTAACGAATAAATATAACAACCAAATCAAAATTTTGGCAAGAAATCCTCGATAGCTCATTTTTGAGCGCTCCATCCGTATGTGTAACCAGGTAGAACGACTGTGTTGCGGTCTCTGTAGCAAACGCAATGGGCAAGAGGAAGCTCAGGTAAACCACTTAACGCACACAGCAAGAGATAAAGCCGTATTCCATCAACTTTATTTCCAGCAGCAAGCATTGTGAGTAGACATGGATAAATTTGAACGGAATAATCATGGTTAAGGGAATATGTTATCAAACAATTCTTTGTTGATTTTACTTTGTTGTTGCCGTGTTGTGTTCCGTGATAAAGCAAGTACATTGAGCGATTGACGGGGACGCTCAGCAAGGGGTACAATACAATTTTATTTCGGCATTGTTGCTTGAGGGCAGCACTGTGACATGCGCACCAGTGCAAATCTGAATAAATTTCGTTTGAGCAAGACAGGAGTGAACATAACAGATTCGGATTCATACATACATATATTACACACACACACACACACACACACACACACACACACACACACACACACACACACACACATATGTGTGTGTGTATGTATGTATGATGTATCACGCATATATGATATATATATATGTATGTATGTATGATGCATCGCGCACAGTATGGAAAACAAAGCAAAATATATTATTAATCCTTGTTACCGCAAAAATTAATACGTCCTTGAAAATGGATAGAGTAATGCCGAAGGCTCACTGGTAAACCAACACTAGTGAATAATCTTTCCTCAAGCACTCAACCCCCCAAAAAGAAAATTCATAAGGACACAAGAAAATTAAATTAAAAAACTCAAAAGATATTTCTCGACAGGCATATTTAACGAAACATTCATAAAAGAAGGTTTACTACCAATATATATATATATATATATATATATATATATATATATATATATATGTAATTAAGTAATTCATTGAGTCTGAAAGAAACCTCAACAGAATGCAGAAAGCACTGGACGGCCGTTTCGTCCTATATTTGGGACTCATATGCAGGGCGCATCCACTACCGAGAATTGAAACCCTGACAGTTAGGTTGTCAAGCAAACATCATACCAACGGCCCTCGGTGACGAAGAGATAGCAAATCAGACTCAATATAGCGCCGCTCGCTCACATATTCCGTGGTGAAACTAAACTGAAATTCTCTGTAACCATAGGACTCAATGAATTACTTAATTATAATTATCAAATCCTCCTAACAATTTCTATCATGTCTATATCATTGCTTGATCCGGTTCTAATGATTCAGTTTGAGCGGTTTGGTGATAGTAGTCGTGGCTCCGGGGGGGGGGGGCACCGTCCTATGCTTACAGAGAATTTCGGTTGAGTTCCACCACGGAATATGAGTCTGATTTGCTATCTCTTCGTCACCGAGGCCCGTTGGAACAGTTGGTATGATGTTTGCTTGACAACCTAACCGGCAGGGTTTCAATTCTCGGTAATGGATGCGCACTGCTGATGAGTCCCAAATATAGGACAAAACGGCCGTCCAGTGATTTTTTCATTCTGTTGAGGTTTCTTTCAGACTCCATGAATTACTTAATTATCAAATCCTCCTAACAATTTCTATCATGTATGTGTGTGTATATATATATATATATATATACACACACTGCTTCGTTTCTGAGATGCTATCGTATTTTCTAATGTATATAAGTAGTCGCTGTTGGAGTACACTCCATAGCCAGAATTAATTCCGAAAGCTTAATTTTAAGAGAATCGGACTCTTGAGACTTTAAATATTATTTCAGTTGTAACATATGTCATTTTCCTCATTTGGACTTATGCCAGACTAAGCTTGCAAGGATCGGACAATAAATCCACATTTTGACACGTCGTTATTAATTGAATGTTGATTTGAAGTGTTCAATGTATAATGTTCGATCTATATGAGTAATATTGAACATCGAATTAAAAGGATGGACATTATGTTGAAATATAAATATTTATTGTGTAAAGTGAATGGCATCTTTTTCATCTCATTAGGATTCATGCATACCATGCATGCTTATTCCATCGCACTTCGCACCACTTGTAATGGCATCCGTCTCGGCGTCCGTCGCCCTTATGAGTACGCTTGAGACCAGCATTCGATTTTATAGTTATCATGCATATATGTCTGATAAACCGTGTGCCGTTGATTGGATCTGAATGCCCAACAAATATGTCTTCGTGGCTCGGCGGATGATCTACAAACGACACAGGTATTGTTAGCAGGTTGGCATATATGCATACATATACACATACATACATAGAGAGAGATAGCTATATAGAGATATAGTTATAGATACAGATTAAATATAGACATTGTAGACATAGAAAAAACACTACATGATTATACGCCTCAAGCGCTGTTCAGACCATGTGTCACTACTCCTTGAGCGGTCTTTATACATAAGCCACTGGGAAAGTGGAGTTAGTAGTAAATTGACGTTTCCTAGTGATTTTCTTTAAAGCAAGGTTTTTGGATTATTTATAGTCTTGATTCCGTATTTATTGCTTAATTTAATTAATTTTATTTTTTTAATATTTTCTCCTGTCCTAAAAATTTGTATTTAAGATAAAATTTATTAGATTTGGGTTATGATGATATTATTTAATCTTTTGAGTTTTGATATGGTCAAAAGTAACGCTATAGGAATTTATTTTCATGTTTGCATTTGGAAATGTGCTCTGATCTTTTTGTTTGGTAATTACATTCTGGAAAGGTGATTATTACTATTTCCCCTCTAGACAAACGTGACATCGTTCTGAGGTCGTCTGGTGAGTTGGTGCTGTCTTAATATTTTCCATATTATTTTTTGTTATTGGCTTGTGTTTTGAGGTTTCATATATGCTTGAGAGTGTTGTAACAGTTTTGTGTGAGTAACTTCTGATATTCGCATATATTTTTCTATATTTGTTATATAGTAGCGTGGTATATTATGTTAATTTGTAGGTAGTTACCATTCAGGGGTATTCATAATTTGTTTTACACTTAGATGTGTTGTTTGTGGTGGTTTTTCCATTGCATTGTTTGCTGCTATTTTTTCATTATCTCGAGAATTTCCTCTGTTAAACATTCTCTTTTGTCGATATCACTAGAGCTTCTCTTTAGTTGTTCTATTTTGTTTTTTTTTCTCGGTTCTTATATTTGCCCGTAATTCTAAAATCAAGTTGGGTTAATGAAGTTATGCATGTCTTTTATTTTGCGGAATCAGTCTGTTACTGATCATATGTTTTACATTGATTTCTCTCTAAAGTTGTTCATAGTTCAAAGTTAATTTCTTGTATAATTTTACTAACTTTTTCGAGATCTCTTTTTGTTGGGTTTATTTGCCTAAAGTTTTCTTTATGATCTTTTAGTGTAAAGAATGCTTGTGATTTTCCGAGGTAGTTTATGCTATCGTCTAGGTTGGTTTTTCGGTTCATTTTTTAGCCTTGAGGCTAATTCTATGTCCTGTTGCTTTAGGTGCTCTCCAATATGTAATGCTTGTTTTCCTTAAGTAAGTTGTTGTGTGTTTTGTGGATTCAGTTTCTATGTGCTTTTAGTTTTATTGCTAGGGATGAAGACGTTAAGTATTTAAAAAAAAAACTGCTTATGTCCTCATTGACATATACTAAAGCTGCATTTTTATTAAAATGATGTTATTCTTGGTATACACGTAGTATTTGTGGAAAGAGTAAAATAACAAAAGAAGGAACATATTTCTTAACCTATAAAGTTCTTGTTTATGAAATGACGTTAAATCATAAAATTCTGAGTAACAGGCATGTAACTAATGATGATTTCCTAAGCGTATCTTAGATATGGCACAAGGCCGAACGTATGGAGTCCCCAGTGAGGATCGAAATCACTGTTGTGTTGTAATTCATCTAGCGACTGGCATGTAACTAATAGTGATTTTTAAAGCGCAGCTCAAATGTGGTACAACGCCGAAAGTATGGATCCCCAGTGAGGATCGAATTCACTGTTGAGTCGTAATTGATCTAGCGACTGGCATGTAACTAATAGTGATTTTTAAAAGTGCAGCTCAAATGTGGTACAATGCCGAAAGTATGGATCCCCAGTGAGGATCAACCTCACTGTTGAGTCGTAATTGATCTAGTGACTGGCATATAACTAATGGTGATTTTTAAAAGCGCAGCTCAAATGTGGTACAATGCCGAAAGTATGGATCCCCAGTGAGGATCAACCTCACTGTTGAGTCGTAATTGATCTAGTGACTGGCATATAATTAATGGTGATTTTTTAAAGCGCAGTTCAAATGTGATACAATGCTGTAAGTATGGATCCCCAGTGAGGATCGAAATCACTGTTGAGTCGTAATTCATCTATCGACTGGCATGTAACTAATGAATGTGCAATTAACAAGCAAGAATTACGAGTTGGTTTCTTCATATTTTGATGTCAATTTTTCTTCATGAAACATTGATTATTTACTAATATGTTAGTCGGAACTACCAACTGTAATTGGTCATTAGGTACTTAAGGGAAAGTCAAAAAAATAATCATTACAATTAACAGGCACATTTTGATGTTTGAATTCATCTGAAAGCAAAATACATTTCCCATTTGGGTGTAACGCACAAAACATTTCCCACTATTTTTAACAGTATAGATGCTGACAAAAAAAGATTTCTTCACTCAGAAAAATTAGTGGGCATGATAAAGTAATTTATAATACATTTAAAAGTTAATATCTGCATCTTATCTCTGGAGAAATAAACATTGCTAATTTTGGGGTTCATAAAAATGTATCAAGCCTACTTAGCGATAGGAATAACCGTAGTCACAAAACTTCCAGCAAGATTTTCTTCAGTATTTGCTGGAATTAATCAGTAGCACAGGGCATATAAAATATTGAATCTTCTTGAGATCGTATAATTCAACTCCTACTTGCATCTATGAGTGCACAGATATGGTTGTCATTATTTTAGAATGCTAGGTCAAATCTATCGCGTTAGATCATTAAAACAGGAAACATTGTATTAAGTACGTAAATAGAGACCAACATTTCACTTGGGTTTATTAACAATTAAAAAACTGAAGAGAACAACGGCCTTTTCATAGAAGACGGGGGTCCATGCTATTCAGCAAAAAGATATTCGATAATCAGAAAATGAAGAGAATTTCATGATCGCCTGGCATAAATATTGAATCTGTCTGGCGTATTTTGGATCGTGAAATCAAAGAATAATTAATGTTTTTTGTGTTCTGATATTCTAATATATTTCAGATCTATTAAATTCGAAGCCTGAGGCCAAACAATTTGCATGATAAATTATCTTGAAATGTTTAGATGGTGAAATAAAGACTGTCTTAAGATCGCATTTGTCGTATCTCTTTGCATAATTATTTGCTAAGTATAACTTAGATTTGTCACGAGGACACAAGTATGGTACACTCAGTGAAGACTGAATTCACTACTCAGTAGTAATTGATCTGCGATGGCAACATTATAATGATTGCATTACAACAAAGTGTTCATTACTCTGTGCATATATGCATAAATATGCTCGAGGATTATCATTAAAGGAAAATACATATATTTTCTACAAATGAAACGCCTTCTAATATTTGCTGATTGTTATTTGAACAAAAACAGAACCTTTTCATGAAGGGCAGCATTATTAACTGTTCTTGATCAAACTTGCATGCATCCGAGCAAAGATTATGTATCTTATGAAAAGTATGCTTTCTCCTCCTTGGTCACGTGATGTAAAAATCCATATTTGGAAGTCATGGGCCACATGCCAAAATCGAGGCGCGAAAATAAAGACCGCCACCTAGTCAATCCCTCTTCAGAATTCAAACTGAATGGACGTCCAGCTAAACTTGCTATGATCTTCTATAAATTTGGATGTGCTGAATTGATAGAAATCTATCAAGGTTTCTGAGCTAAAAAGATTCAGTAAAGTGTTGATTCAAAGAAATCAAACTCCAGCGTGCTAAAATAAGCAGATACAACGAAAGATACATTATCCTGAGAGCCAAGGAAAAGAAAGATTCAACTTATTCTTCACTCAACTCCTGGACAAGACGAAAAAGAAAAAGAAAGAAAGGAAACCAAAAAGAAATCCATTTCACAGATAAATTTTCTACCCAGTCAGGAGAAACATAAGAGACACTAAAAGAAAAGGAGAGAAAAAGTAAAAGAAAGACTTTTTCAAATAACAGATAAGTCCTTTGTTTCTATTGCCTGTTTTATCTTTGCTCATTTTTCCTTTTTGTCATTTGTAATTTCATGCAAGTTTGTCAAAAGGTCGTTTGTCTATATAATATTTACTTTTCTGAAAAAATAAGTTTCCCCACCGTTGTTTTATCCTGCAATATTTATTTTTTGTGTCATTGTTTTGTTTTGCCCCGTCTTTCATTTTTTTAACATATTTAATCTCCATTTGTATATTTTAGTAATAAAATGGTTATTTCTTATGCGTATATCTTTGTCTTCTGTTGTTTGTCACCCACCGTGTTTGTTCGTTAATTGATTCCATTTAGCTCGGCCGTGTTTGATCAATCAGGAAAGGAGCATTTCATTTGGAAAAGAATTCGTGATTTTATATTATATGTGACTGTGCCTCCCACTACTACCATAACAGTAAAAGTGGTATATATATATATATATATTTTAGAATTGGACATTGTCCGACAATTTATTTAAAGACATTTATATTATGTTTAACGTTCTTTTTATAAAACAGAGCATTTGCTTAAATACTTGTATCTATAAAAAGAACGTTAAACATAATATAAATGTCTTTAAATATATATATATATATATATATATATATATATATATATATATATATATATATATATATATAAAGAGTGAGAGAGAGAGGTATATTTAAACAATAGATAATATTCCAACCAATTTAGGAGCATATTATGTCTTGAGTCCCTACTGAATTAGGGCCGTTTTTCTGGGTTTTTTTACGACATTTATAATAGGAAATTCAGTATTTGTTTGCGATACACATTCTTATATCAACCCCGTTATATAAACAAACACTTGCATGTTTTATTCCAACTATTATGCGTTTGAAAAATAATAAACATTCATAATGCATCATAACAACATTAAATAAATCTAAATAAAAATAACACAACTTATATTTACACAATTTACTAAACTACATTAGAGCTTTTTTTATATAAAATATCTCGGATGTTTGGCGACAACTTGATAGGTGAAGAGGCTATGTGGGTGTGTGATTGTAAAACGTAATCTGTGTGGCTGGAAAATTGTGTCACGTGACTTAATAGTAAATAAATCAACAGATGCATTCTGGTTTGCCGCACTTTGAAATAAATGTGAGGAAGAAAGAAGTATGGGTAATAAAAAATATAATTATTATTTTGAAAAAAAAATTGCCAAGAAAAAATGAAACAAAGTGCACCAAAAAGAAACATTCATATTTCATAATATTTCAATAAATATGAATTTCCCTAAGCAGGCGATTGCTGTTTGTTTATTTGTTTTTAATGACCTTCACCCTTGAAAATTATAATATGGTAAAAATTAAATTTGGTATAAATTGTCACACGGGGTCTACTATTACTCGAATGGGAAGGCCTTGAGTGTGATATCAATTTGTAATTCCATTCTTTTAAAAAAGTAAGCTCTTTCCTACGTTTAGGGGGAATGTTTTCACGTCTTATTCTTGAAGAATCAACATATGAAATATTAAAACTCAGTCAATTATGTTATATATGTGTCATCCGTGATCATATATTTTTCAATACATGACTGAAGAGGCAGATTTTTCCCGCTGAAGGATACCATTTCTTTCTGTGGTAGACCAGCTGCCATCCAAGCCAATAGAACACGGCCTGTCCTGCTATTTACCCTACTGGGGTGGGGGAGAAGAAGAGGATTCATAATTTTTCCAATGGTATTAGCACTAAGTGGATGTAATGGATTTGAGTGGAATTCGAACTCGTCTCTCTGATTCCTCAATCCGAGCCGCTATCCATTACTCCACACTCTACGTATTAAATTTATTTCAATGATATAATATTAATATTTTTGATATTTTATCGTTTTTTCTGTAGTTGTGTACCAGGAACTGCATTTATTCATAAATTCTGGAAACTTTTCCTTTTATTAATTACTTTAGTAGAAGTAGAACCGAATACAATTATTTTCATTTGTTAATTTGTTTATTATTTACTTAATTTATTTATTTAGATTTTTGTTTATTTTAATTTAAACAATCAATATAAAAATAATGAGTAAACAGTTAATAAATAACACTACACAATAGCTGCAAACAAACGCATTCCGTTCCACACTTCTTTCTCACAAATGACAGGCTTCTATAGAGACGGTTTCATAATCCTTTAACAGACAACAAACAGACAAAACCAGAAAAATAATCACAAAATTAAAAATAAAAGATTTGACATAAACATAAACACAAAACTAAAGAAGTACATTACCAAGACTTTAAACTCAACCTAAGAAAATGTAGATAGACAACCCAAAGACAAAACAATTAAATACACACATCTTCCACTAATCCGTCAAAAGTAACCAAGCAGATTCCACAATCAGTTAACCGCAGGTTATCCGACGCTTAATCTAATGAAACCATCTTTGATGAAACGAAAAAACAAAAATAAAACATCCATGAGACAAATAATAAAAAACACAACAGAAAAATAGTCAACAAATCACCGGCACAAATCAAACATACCTGTAACTTCAAAGTAAAGCACGAATATCCTTTAAACTTATTATATTGCAATATAATATACCAAACCACTGTACAATCAGCAGATAACGAAGAAAAAATATATAGGAATAACTGAAGAACCCTGGAAACAGAAACTACGCACACAAAACATCCTTTACAAGTAGTAAATACGCGAACAGCACAGTCCTTTCTAAATATATATGGGAAATTAAAAACAGAAATCAGTATACACCAAAAGCATTAGCCTAAAAATATATTGACCAAATACTGTAAACTCTGTCTGGAGGAGAAACTAGCAATCCAGACCAATACAAATTATTAAATAAATGATCAGATCATACCTCAAAATGCAGAAAAAATAAACAAACTTTTACTATGTTACTTAAAAATCGAACGCAAAAACAAATACCTTGTAAACAATTACTGTGATAAATGCAAATAAAATGCACTTAATACAATAATATCCAGTTCAACTGTAACTTGATGAGATCTCGACGCTAGTCTAGCACTGCGCTTAAATACAAAACTCTGGGTACCATAGCGAAGACCTTATTGGAACAATTATCATGAAAGTATTTATAGAAAAGACATAGAGAAGCAACATTATACCAATGGGAAAGTGACTGGCCTGAGATCAGGATATCAGCGCACAAAATGATGTCGGCAAAATAATATTGCTGATTCTTCTTTGGATCTTATTAATGAGATCAAGGTAAATAGAAGCGGCAACGAACCATATATGGCAGCAATATTCTAAGCATGGACGAATAGTAGACTTATAGATATGCAAGATAGATTCTGGAGAGCCCACGCCTTCCCAAAGTCTGTCAGGACATAGGTAATAATAGGCTTTAACCTTTAACATTACCTCAGATGAATTCACGCCTTTCCCAAGGGAATTACTATTATTATATAAACACGTAGGGCTTGTCGAAATTTGAACTCTGTTTACCGATTTCATTTTGTGCGCTGATATCCGTTACTCCATCTGCACATCTTTGTCATTTTGTTATTATTATCTTCCTATATGTCTATTTCTCATTCTCAAACCCCCCTCTCTCTCTATATATATATATATGTGTGTGTGTGTATGTGAGTGCGTATATGTGTGTGTGTCTGTGTAAAATGTACAGACACGTACATACACATATTTTCATGTGAATGTATGATTTCTACATTTATTGTATTTATGTTAAGCAATGCCATTTGAGAGCCCAATTGATATTATATGTTTATATTAATAATTGCAACCATTTTTTTGTGTCCGAATCTCAATATAGAATACAGAAAAGAGTTGGCGATTTTAAATTAAAATTGATTTATTGAAATGGGAAGGAAAAAAAACTAATATTAGATGCAGTTGTTACCGTTGCTTTTGGGAAGAGTTTTATGAACGATTTGTATAAGGTAGCTCGACAAAAATATGCGAATTATTTGCATTCACAAATCAAGTAAAAGGACATTTAAAAAAAATAAATAACACGTTTATGTTTATTTCTGTTATTACAAATGATGATGATGATGATGATGTCGGTGATGATTATTGGTTGTTATTTTGATTTAATGATTTTAGCAGACGATCAGCGGAAACTACAACAATAGCAACAATAATAACAGAGGCGTCTCAAAGTGGACTAATATTTTACAATTTAATCTAATTTTCATTATTACTATGTAACGAATTCTATAGAGTACTCGCAACAATTGGAACACTAGGTATTTTGAAAAGTTAGCACCCATCCTGAAGAGATCCCCTGCAAGTGACATGTATGTCGAAATTCCAGTATAAAATGCGACTCTGGTTTGGAATTTAGTGGCTTTGTAAAAACTTGACACAGACGCTGTGAACATTAAAATAATAGCTATATTAATAGTGAATTGTCTCAGTTAGTGCTATGAATAGGGGATTAGATGAAGTCATAAGAAGTCATGATAACGGAACATACGTCCATTGCATCGATGGAAAAATACTGCTACCCAACTCACACAGCAAGACTCTTAGAATACAGGGTGAGGCAGAGAGGACGAGCGTTTTTGAAATGGCTATTACTCAGCCCCAGAGGGAGGGGAAAATGTCAGACAGGTACATTTGGTCCGTGATGTCTTAGTATTTTCCTGTCTTCAGTTGATGCCATGTCGCTGTGGGCGATAGAGAACCGCGTGTTTTCCTACGACAGTTTCGTGAAGAATAATGAGTCTGTCACAACAGTTCAGGTGATGATTTTCTAAGCGTAGCTTAGATGTGGCACAAGGCTAAAAGTATGGGGCACCCATTTAAGATTCGAACTCACTATTCAGTCGTAATTGTTCTAGCGAGACAAGCTTGCTAACTATTACACCACATCGAGGTGCCCCTGTCACATCAGTTCAGTGTGAGGTTCGTCGCCGATTCAATATTCATTGAAATCAGACTGTTCTCACTCGTAACACAATCTTACGTTGGGCTCATGCACTTCGTACACTAAGTACACTAAGGAATAACAAACCGGTGGGTGCCTCATGAACGTTACGTACTACAGAAAATATGGAACACGTTAGACAAGTTTTGGTTTGAAGTCCGAATCGCTCTGCTCGGAGGCATGTCACTGAATTTGGTATCGATAATTGTTTGGTAAGGCGTATTTTGCATGAAAAACTGCATTTTTACCCATACAAATTGGTCACTGGGCAACATTCAAGACCAGGGGACTATGCACAGCGGCTTAACTTCGCACGTCAGATGGAAGCAATTTTTGAGGCAAATGACAACATCTCTTTGTTAATGAGTGATGAAGGTAATTTTTATCTCAATGGTATGGTGAATCAACAGAATTGTCGTTATTGGGCTCTTGAAAATCCGAGAGAACTACACGAAAGACCACTGCACAAACGTGACGTTTTGGTGTACTGTTGGAAAAGCTGGTGTCATTGGGCCTTACTTTTTATGTAGTCCATAATGAAAATGCTGTTGCTGTTACGCCAAAGCGCTACATCGAGATGATAAATAACGTCTTCGTGTCTGAATTATGACGAAAACGTATTCCTATCCAACGTGTAGGGATTCAGCAGGATAGGGCGACGGCCCACACAACCAGACCATGTTATTCGCGCTCTCTTCGGTGACCGCTTCATTTCCAGGTTTGCCGACACTCCATGCCAGACCCCTTCACCCTGCCTTCGGCCTCCTGATTTGTCCATGTGTGATTATTTCTTGTGTGGCAACCTCAGGGCCCATGAGCATGCCTCGTACATTGAAGGACGATTTGAAGGAAGTTATTTGCATGAAAGTCGCACAATGCTGGAAAGAGTGGAGTCCAACTTTCAAGGACGCCTTCAGAAATGCATCAATGAAAACGGACACTACAAGATTGTTTGTTTTGATTTTACGGCATATTAACCTCAATGGGTCATTTAATGCCGAAAATTTTTATTGTTGGTAATATTTTAAAAAAAAATCTATTTCTGGTAATATTTTTCCTTAAAAAATTCCATTCCTGGTAATAATTTTCTTTCAAATATGTATCGCTGGTAATATTTTTCTTTTTTTCAAAAAATGTATCGCTCGTAATATATATTTTCCTTTTTCTTTTTTTCAAAAAAATATTGTTGGTAATATTTATTTTCAAAAAATGCATTGCTGGCAAGACTTTGTTTTCAAAAATGCATTGCTGGCAACATTTGGTTTTGAAAACCAAATGTTGCCAGCAATGCATTGCTGGTAATACTTGGTTTTCAAAAATGCATTGCTGGCAACATTTGGTTTTCAAAAATGTATTGCTAGTAAAGTTTGGTTTTCAAAAATGTATTGATGGTAATAATTTTTTACAAAGAATTTCTGGTATTAAAACCTATTTTTACATTTTCATAGTGTTTTGACCCCAGTTACAATTCCATTGAATGGGGTTTTGTTAAAAAAACGTATAGCTGGTAATATTTTTCTTTTTTTTAAACATATAGCTGGCAATATTATTTTTCAAAAATGTATAGCTGATAATATTATTTTTCCAAAAACGTATAGCTGGTAATATTTTTCTAAAAACGTATAGCTGGCAATATTATTTTTCAAAAATGTATAGCTGGTAATATTATTTTTCCAAAAACGTATAGCTGGTAATATTATATTTCAAAAACCTATAGCTGGTAATATTTTTTCGAAAACGTATAGCTGGTAACATCATTTTTCCAAAAAGCACTGCTGGCAACATTATTCTTTCGAAAACGTATAGCTGGTAATACTATTTTTCCAAGAACGTATAGCCGGCAACCTTATTTTTTCAAAAACGGCCTTTCTGTTGGACGTAGTTTATTGCCATACCCAGTATGTAGTTTATCGCCGTACCCCGGACGCGGATGTAGTTTATCGCCGTACCGAGGACGCGGATGCAGTTTACTGTCATATCCATGGACGCGGATGTAGTTTATCGTCATACCCAGGACGTGGTATAGTCTGGGAGTTCACAATTTGCCAATTGCTGGGACCCTAACAGATCCTACGACGCCGGGTCAGGGTGGACATGGGAACATCAGCAATTAAGAGGTGGTTCCATGCTCCTCAAAACCTTCTGATCAGAGGCCTGTCTGTTGGATGCAGTTTAACGTCATACCCAGGACGAGGACACTACATGAGCGGTGCTGTTTCCGACATTTGACTTTGTCAAATGCTAATTCAATACGAACACATTGATGTCAGTAAAACTTTTTGAAGCTAGAATTAATGTCGTGAATTTTTCAAAAACGTCCGTTCTTTCTGCCTCATCCTGTACAATAAGGAAGATATACAATAACACTATTCTGTCACTAATGCTTAACTTAATCCATCACCGCTGACAACCTCCTGAATTTCTATGCATTTAAGAAAAATGCAAGAACACAATTTACTTGCTGATCATGATATTTTTAAATGATTTTTTATTGCCTTTTTCCACTCCTTAAATTATAAGGTTGTCTGATAGTGCTCGATTTCCGACGTTTTCATCTGCAAATAGATTTTCCATTAGTTGTTTTCCCGCCCTCATGACGTCTGTAACTACAATTTTCCCTTTTAAAGCAAGCTAGTCAACATGAATATTTTTAGACAACGCATACAAAACTCTCTGGCCAAAAAGGCTACCCACTTATTCAGATCAAATCCGTTGCAATTTATGTATTTACGCCCAATCTATATTTTGCATCTGCTCTGAACAACAATTATTTTGTATTATTCGGAATGGTAACTCGTCAAAAATATTTCAAACGGAACAAAATATTTTTCTTTATTTTTCCTCTAGTATTTGTACGAATTTCTAAAAAGAAAGATTAGTTTAAAAAAAACGAAACTTGTCCCAAAACCTCAAGGAAAATAGTAAAAGGAAAAAAAAAGAAGAAATTTAAAGAGGATGTAAGCGACACGCTTTATTTTTGAATTTTCCACGTTGTTTTTAGTAGCAGAAATCCCAGCGGATTTGTCTATTCGATGAGGATGTATATCTGTCAAGCAAAAGAGATTTCCAGATATTTTCAGGGCATTTTGCTGCATGCGTGTCTACCAGAAGATACTTTTTTTTTTTTAGAATAGAATAAAAAATAGGAATATACACTGCGTCTCATATCATTAACAACTTCAAAATTTTTATAGTTTTCGCAAAACTAATGAAAGGACCCAAGGAGATATAATCTGCAGTATATATATATATATATATATATATATATATATATATATATATATATATATATATATATATATATATATAAATAAAAAGAAGAGGTTATAATGGTTCCAACGAGAGAAAAGTGTGTATATTAAAAAAGAAGAGAGGTACCGCAAACTTTTTTGGTTGTAATGTGGATTTAAAAAAAAAAATATTATCCTTTATTTTTCATAATTTTACCACACGTGTTTCTGGTCTCGCGACCGTCTTCAGGTAAAGGGTGGAGATTTCCACATATTATTAAAAAGAATTAATTTTTTCTTTATGTTTTTGAATGTTAAATATTCTCGATACGAGACATTCTCTGTTTTTGTGTTGGTAATCCGAATGTCTTTCTTGAAATGGCAGAGAATGTCTCATATCGAGAATATTTAACATTGAAAAAGATAAAGAAAAAATTAATTATTTTCAATAATATGTGGAAATCTCCACCCTTTACCTGAAGACGGTCGCGAGACCAGAAACACGTGTTGTAAAATTATGAAAAATAAAGGATAATATTTAAAAAAAAAAACACATTACAACCAAAAACGTTTGCGGTACCTCTCTTCTTTTTAATATATATATATATATATATATATATATATATATATGTGTGTGTGTGTGTGTGTGTGTAACAATGATGTCCACCCTGTAAAAGGCCCGGGGTTCACTCGAGGTAGACGATTACAGGGTTAGAGGCACAGTTTATGCGCATATGTAGGGAAGATAACGGTTAAACATAGACTTGAACAGAGTCGATTCCAGAAAGCAGCGGTTCGTGGAAGAAGCTGCTCGAGTGGAACTTACGTTTCAGAAATGGAATGCGAAGGGGATAAGGGTGGTTCCTCAATTGATCTTGTAAGTTGTTTTACTTTTTCATACGAGACAGAATGTATAGCATCCAAAATGACATTCTCAAGTCTACATTTGAGCGTAAATTGTCTGCCAATTTAAAATTCCCTCTTAAATGTTTAATCGGATTAAGGTCGGGCGAACAAGCTAGCTACTTGAATGGATTACTGTCGTAAATAAGGTTTATCTTTTTGAAAAGCGTTTGGATTCTTTAAACATGGCTCCTTTAAAAATGCAATGTGCATTTAATTTGTCATGTTAAAAGCATCTGGAATTCACTATAGATCCATCACACTAGCATCTATATTCTCAACGCAAAACTTTACATCACTTCCGACTTGTTGATATCTCAACCTTCGAGGGTAGCTTTCGCTCTTAACTATCCAGTCTTTGCTAAATTAGCTGGCCTACTGAAGATACAACGATATTCCTTTTGAAAAGAACGGTTAAAAATATATCTTCCTCTATTTTGTTGCTCATTTCATTCAATTTTCCATATGGATATCATTTTTTCAACCATTTCACCCAATAAATGAAAAAATAATAAAAGCCACTAAGATGGAAAGGGGTTATTGAGAGTAAAAGAAACAGAGAGGTCAATGAAAGAAGAAAATTCATAGATACAGGAGATGACAATTGATAATGCATTTAAATTTCCGAAGATCGCTGACAGAAACGCAGGAAGCCAGAAGAGAGTCCAACAAGCGAGAGCTGCGAGAGAAGAAACTATTAGCATAGAATTTACAGTTAAAACTGCCGATTTCAACAGTAAAATTATGAAACCTAACTGCCAATCTAGTCTTTCTTTTTCTTTTTATGTGTCGTGTCCTTTCAGGATGTAGGCGATCATGGGTCTCCACTTCCCCCTATTCCTTGTAGCTCTCAATAAGTTTCGTCCCTCTGCCACATCTCCCATACCACGCCCTGTCATCCACTTGCTTAAATCCGCCAAGTATGTCATGTGTTGCTTTCCCATGTCTCTCTTTTCCTCTATTCGACCTGTGAGTATCAGATTTTCCAGGCCCTCCTTTCTCATTACGTGTCCCAGAAACTTTAGCTGCTTCTTCCTGATGTTAAGTATAAGCCTCCTCCTTGTTTGCATCTTCTCCAAGACCTCATCGTTGCTCACACGCTCGGTCGATGATATTCTCAGCATCCTTCTGTAGAACCATATCTCCGTCGCCTCGAGTCTCTTCTCCATCTTTGAGGAGTCCGTCTAACAGATGTCACGTAACAGCTCAGTAGTTTTTCCTTTGTTACCAAAGAAATCCTTCTAGTACTGGGCTTAAATTCATAAAATTGATGTAACAAAGACGAAAGCTCATCAGAACAATTACCGTGAAGATATTTATAGAAAAGGCACGCGGTATATTCGTTAAGGCAATGGAAATGTGACTTAGCCGAGATTCCGGGTCAGAACATATAACATTGCAGATTCTTCTTTGTATTTTATAAAGAATCTCTAAATAGATAGCAGAGTTGTAATGCCCAATAAGAGGCAGGAAAGGAAGTTAGAAAAAATCGAGTAAAGTGGCATGTTGATCACGATTATTATGGAAACGATTAAGGAAGTCTACTATTCTTAACATAGCCTTTATGGGTCTCACATATTTTGCCACTTGATTAAGAACCTGCTATCTTACGCATTTCTTTGCTGCCACCAGGCGGCCTAAAATTTTATAGCTTGACAAAGAAAGATTTTTAAAAATTAATTTTCCTCTCCGAACAGAGAACGATACCGTCCTCAAGATATCCTTATCGGAGAAGCATCGTTCCTTATTTTCCATGAAATTATTCAAAGTTCAGTAGAACCTAGCGATCATTTTTCCGTTTGCAAACCCTGATGTAATTGAACATGTTCAACCTTACGACCTATTTGAAAGTTTTAACTCCGCAACTTGGCTATTAATTTAAGACTTAGACTTTAAGGACATTTTATACAAATGGATGTTGCTTGCTTTCATTGTGTTGAACAAACTTGCTTTCACCCAAATTCCACACCGATGTTTTCATCATGTAACAGATAAAATCTTTATATTCCAATAAATATTCTATATATCGATAAAACATCTGTCAGTGGCTGAGATAGTTGTGTGTTTTTCACTAGTGCTAGAGGTTGATGTTAGAGTCCAGTTAAAAACAGTGATTTCGGTTGCAAAACTAAGTATAGTAAATATAAAAAAATGTAGAAATCGCCCATTTGTTCTTAAGAGGCAGAAACATGAGAATAAATTTATTTTTGTCTTTAAAATGCTCTTTTTCAAAAAAAGGTTTATTATATTGAACTCCTTTTAATCTTGCAGGTACGGAACTTCAAACAGTGGCATTAACCATTAAAACAAACAAACAAAAAATAAAAGTTAAAACAGAAAAAAAAAGTGTAAATAAGATGAAAGAATTGCTTAAAGATACCAGGGGACGGAAACGGATGAAGTGGTTTCAATTTATCATTGCTGATTGTCAGTCCGTAATGTTATATAGAAAGTATTTATTAAACGCACGTTATTTTAGAGACAGGTAGAGGCTTGAGACGGGGGGAGAGGCTTGAACTCGCTAGAGATAATATGCGAGATCAACTTGCTAACCATTATACCATAACGAGAAGGATATTCTTCGACCCACTTCAGTCTATAAAAAAACCACATGTGCCGATGACGTCGGCATTGCAAGAAATGTTTATCGGAGGGGTGCTGAAAAGTTCCCAGCCTAACCCATTTTTTTTTTAGATGTGGCCAAATGACCGAACATAGAAACTCTTTTTTGTAATTCCTTTATAATCAATCGAAGAACTTTCAGGCAACCACTCGCACAAGAAGTCTCGACTTATAATATGTCCTCGAGTTACGAACATTGCGAGCTGAAGTATATGTGTACTAACCCTAACTCTAACCCATAGCAATCGGATGGCAGGTCTGGATAAAACCTCCTACAGAAGGTAGCGAAGAAGAGCGGGAAGAAGGGACTAACTATAAACTACAAGAATACAGAATGCATGGTCATCAGTAAAAGGATGAGCCCGAAATGCGATCTGCAGGTTGGAGACACTAAAATCAAGCAGGTGCGGAAGTTCAAATATCTGGGATGTGTTTTGACGGAGGACGGTAAGTGCGACGCTGAGATCCGAAGACTAGGGATGGCCAAGGATGCATTCCAGAAGCAAGGCAGAGTATTGCGAGACAGGAGGATCTCTTTGGTAACAAAGAAAAGAGTACTGAGCTGCTACGTGACATCTATACGGCAGCGAATGTTGTACGGTACGGTTTCCTCAAGGGTGAGGAGGAGACTCGAGGCAACGGAGATATGGTTCTACAGAAGGATGCTGAGGATATCATGGACCGAGCGAGTGAGCAACGATGAGGTTTTAGGGAGGATGCAAACAAGGAGGAGGCTTATACTTAACATCAGGAAGAGGCAGATGAAATTTCTGGGACACGTAATGAGAAAAGAGGGCTTGGAGAATCTGATACTCACAGGTCGAATAACGGGGAAAAGAGACAAGGGAAAGCAACGTATGACATATCTGACGGGCTTAAGCAAGTGGATGACAGAACGTGGACTGGGGGGAGGTGGCAGAGGGACAAAACTTATTGAGAGCTACAAGGGATAGGGGGAAGTGGAGACCCATGATCGCCTACGTCCTGAAAGGACACGACACATAAAAAGAAAAAGAGCCTGTTCACCAGGGTTTCTACGGATGAGCCTCTGCTGGTAGTTCGAAACCGATTGGAATCTGAACCCTCCCTTCGCGAAAGTACACGTATCCCAATAGATAACCCAGTAGAAATATTGACCTTCTGTATACAGACAATATTCTTCCAATTAGAGTTTGAAATATACTTTTGTGTATGTACGTCTGGCAGAATTTTAAAGAAAAAAACGAATGTCTCCAATTGTATATCTTAATCTATAACATTGCTGTTCAAACCTGAAGCATCTTCATGCATACTCATGTATATACACACAAACACCAAAGTCATTGAATCGTCCTGGGTATGACGATAAACTACATCCGCGTCCTGGGTAAGACGATAAACAACGTCCAACAGCAAGGCCTCTGATCAGGAGGTTTTGAGGAGCGTGGAACCAACTCTTAATTGCTGGTGTTCCCAGGTCCACCCTGACCCGGGGTGGTAGCATCTGTTAGGGTCCCAGCTATGGGCAAATAGTTAACAAGCAAACTTGTGTAAAAATAGGTTTTAATACCAGAAATACTTTGTAATAAAAAATTATTACCAGCAATAATTTTTGAGGGAAAAAATTATTATCAGCAATAATTAAAAAAAAACAACACAGCAATGCAAACAGTTATACATTCTTTGAAAAAAATATGACCAGCTATAATTTTCTTCAAGGAAAAATATTCCCAGAAATAGATTTTTGAAGAAAAACATATTACCAGCAATAAAAATTTTGTCGGCATTAAATAACCCATTGAAGTTGATATGCCGTAAAACAAAAACCAAACCAAAACCAAACCAAAGTCATTGAATCATGAAACGTATGTTTTTACATTTTTTGTTCCACTGTGTAGACAGGAACAAGAGAAACAAGAGATAAATTCAAATCCTGTGTTGTCGGATAACTAAGAAAAAAAGAAAAAGGTATGGAAAACATTCCCGAAAAGGAAGTAGAGATTAATATTTTGCAACATCAAGTAGAATCGCTCAAGGCAAAAATCAAATCATCCATACAGTAAATATTCCAGACTTGATAACAGTAAAGCTAAAGAAGGAAGGTAACCCATTGAGCCATACAATTACCGTAATTCCCTATGTATAATACGTCATCATCCATAATACGCACCTATAAAATTGTGCTGAAAGTGTGGGAAAATGCTTATACTCACGCATAATACGCAACCCTTGTTTGGTAATCAAACCCTATAAATTGTAACTCTCCAACTTCATTACGTCCAGCATTTCCTACTCTTATTTAAAAAAATGGTTTTAAATATAGAATAATATTATTATAATTTAGTTTTATGGTAATTCTTATTTTATTTTACATTTGTAAGTATTGTTAGATACATATGATTGTATTTGACATCCTTATGGGGTCGCAATCATCGAATCTTAGTGATAAACTGGCGTATGTTTGTGGTGAGTAGTCATTTTGCAACTGAAATCGACCGATGAAACGGCAATTTTTTAAAGATTTTTTTGTAGCTGTGCATAATACGCACCCTTAATTTGCCCATTATTTTAAAAAAAATGCGTATTATACACTCCCGTTATCTAAGAAATAAGTCTGAGAAATGAGTCTATGTCGATTGCCGTGAACTGCGTGACAATTATTTTGATGTTTTCTATAATGGAAATTGATCGAGTGGATAAACAAATAAACATGAGCAAAATGAAATTGTGCTTTTTCTTCTTCTCCATCAATTTCTCATCCATTTCATTTATATTTCTTCTTCTTCTTCTTCTTCTTCTTCTTCTTCTTCTTCTTCTTCTTCTTCTTCTTCTTCTTCTTCTTCTCTGTCACGTCTTTATCTTTTTCATTTTTTTCTATTCCTCATTCCGTCATTTACTCTTCATATTTTCTTTCTTTATTTTCGCCTTTACTAATACTCTTTTTTTCATTGTAGTCTATTTTGACTATATTCTTCATCTTTTTCATTGTCATCACTTCCTTCTTTTACATATTTTAATTCTCCTTCTTATTCCTTCTCGCTTTTTCTTTTTTTAAACTTTTCCTTAATAATAATTTTCTTTTTTTATTGCAGTCAGTTTTGTTCATCTTCTTAATCATTATCTTCTTCACTCTCCTCTTTCTCCTTTTTCATATTCTCCTTTATATTGTGAACATTTTTATTTCATATACGTGGTCACCAGCCTGTCACCCGTATGTTGTTGGGTTCTTCTTTTTCTTTCACTTTGGTGTTGCTACCTGGTTATTTCCGGAGGTGTATTTTAGTATAAACGGCACTAAATGTGGCAATATTTTGATGCGTGATGTTACGTGCAGTTCCCATTGGGTAGCTGATTCAAGTTCCTTAAGCTACAAAACCTTAGAGGGTTCTGACATGTCCCTTGAGGCATAGACAACATCTGTGGCGGTGACAGTCTTCCTCGCGGTGTGCTGAGTGTATATGACAGCCTTACGGATAACATTCCCGAGGAAAAGTTTCAGGACACGAATAATCCCTTCATAGATGAGGACAGAGATGCGTTTTACTTTTGCGGACAAGACGGTGAATAACTGACATGTTAAAACTTAGGACATTACATTGGAACACATGAAAATGGCGTTTAGCCGCACCTTCCTCAATTTTTTACCTGCTTTGGCACGACGGAAATTCTATTTTCTCAAATATAGTTACTCACGGAACCAGAGCCGATAACCAGTGGTTGGAGAGAAAACTATTTCAAATCTGAATCGCTTGAGGCACAAAAAATAACCTGTGCAAAAGTACTTCCCATCAAATACTCCATACTATTTATATAGTACTTTGTAACCCAGTTAAGATAGACAAAATGGGTATAACATATGTTGAGTGTTCAAAACCTTATTGTACCAACGATTCTTATAAATATAGCTTATTTATTCAAAGAAACTGTTCACAACTATTCTGGTTCTGCATTTATAATATACAGAGTGCGGCAAAAATACCCCCTAGAAATACCAACCACATAATGGTAAGACATTAGCTAGATGAAGACATCGTTGCCACTTGCCTAAGTTCATTAGCATCACAAAGGTGACAGTTTAAAAAGGGGAAAGTATATCTGTCTCTGTATGAGTACAATATATATTAAAATAAATTATATTAATTAAAATCAGTCACATTTGAATTACAAACAAAAGAAAACATTCCCACACAAATGATTTTCTTCTTCTTCTTCTTCTTCTTCTTCTTCTTCTTCTTCTTCTTCTTCTTCTTCTTCTTCTTCTTCTTATTATTATTATTATTATTATTATTATTATTCATTGTTACGTCATTCTCTTTTACCTTTTTTCTTTTCTCATATTCTTCTACATTGTTGACATTTTCGAATTTTTCATCCTTTCCACTTCCCCCTACTTTGTCGAATCTTTTTCCCTTTTCATCATTTCCTTCCTCATTTATTTCTTCATTAAATTCTTCGAATATTTTTCCTTTTCAATGGCTATAATATCCTTCGTCATAAACTTTAAATTCATCACTATGATTTTTAGCAATTTTCATCATCATCTTTATTGTCATGTTTCTTCTTCTACTTCTTCTTCTATTACTCCTTCTTTTTTTCTTCTTCTACTTCTTCGTTTTCTACTTCTCTTTCATTGTCAAATTGTCTCCAGTTTAATCTTTTCCTTTCGCACATACGTCTACTTGCTAATCTTCGCTTTCTACTTCTCTTTCATTGTCGAATTTTCTCCCGTTTAATCTTTTCCTTTCACACATACGACTACTTGATAATGTTCGTTTTATACTTCTCATTCATTGTCAAATTTTGTCCCGTTTAAACTTTTCCTTTCGCACATACGTCTGCTTGCTAATCTTCGTTTTCTACTTCTCTTTCATTGTCGAATTTTGTCCCGTTTAAACTTTTCCTTTCTCACATACGACTACTTGATAATGTTCGTTTTATACTTCTCATTCATTGTCGAATTTTGTCCCGTTTAAACTTTTCCTTTCGCACATACGACTACTTGATAATGTTCGTTTTATACTTCTCATTCATTGTCGAATTTTGTCCCGTTTAAACTTTTCCTTTCGCACATACGACTACTTGATAATGTTCGTTTTATACTTCTCATTCATTGTCAAATTGTCTCCAGTTTAATCTTTTCCTTTTACACATACGTCTGCTTGCTAATCTTCGCTTTCTACTTCTATTTCATTGTAGAATTTTCTCCCGTTTAATCTTTTCCTTTCACAGATACGTCTACTTGCTAATCCTCGCTTTCTACGTCTATTTCATTGTCGAATGTTCTCCCGTTTAATCTTTTCCTTTCACACATACGACCATTTGCTAATCTTCGCTCTCTACTTCTATTTCATTGTCGAATTTTCTCCAGTTTAATCTTTTCCTTTCGCACAAACGTCTACTTGCTAATCTTCGTTTTCTACTTGTATGTAATTGTCGTATTTTCGCCGGTTTAATCTTTTCCTTTTACACATACGTCTGCTTGCTAATCTTCGCTTTCTACTTCTCTTTCATTGTCGAATTTCCTTCCGATTAATCCTTTCCTTTCACATATACGTCTACTTGCTAATCTTCGCTTTCTACTTCTATTTCATTGTCGAATGTTCGCCCGTTTAATCTTTTCCTTTCACACATACGTCTACTTGCTAATCTCCGTTTTCCACTTCTAAGTCATTGTCGAATTTTTCCCGTTTAATCTTTTCCTTTCACACATACGTCTACTTGGTAATCTTCGCTTTCTACTTCTATTTCATTGTCGAATTATCTCCCGTTTAATCTTTTCCTTTCACACATACGTCTACTTGCTAATCTTCGCTTTCTACTTCTATTTCATTGTCGAATTATCTCCCGTTTAATCTTTTCCTTTCACACATACGTCTACTTGCTAATCTTCGCTTTCTACTTCTATTTCATTGTCGAATTATCTCCCGTTTAATCTTTTCCTTTCACACATACGTCTACTTGCTAATCTTCGCTTTCTACTTCTATTTCATTGTCGAATGTTCGCCCGTTTAATTTTTTCCTTTCGCACATACGTCTACATGCTAATCTTCGTTTTCTACTCCTCTTTCATTGTCGAATTTTCTACCCTTTAATCTTTTACTTTTACACATACGTCTACTTGCTAATCTCCGTTTTCTACTTATATTTTTCAGTGTCGAATTTTCTCCCGTTTAATTCTTTTCCTGCCACACAGACGTCTACTTGCTAATATTCGCTTTCTAATTCTCTTTCATTGTGGAATTTCCAACCGTTTAATCTTATATTTCATACGTACGACTACTTGCTAATCTTTGTTTTCTACTTCTCTTTCATTGTTGAATTTTCTCCCGTTTAATCTTTTCCTTTCACACATACGTCTACTTGCTAATCTTCGCTTTCTACTTCTATTTCATTGTCGAAATTTCCCCCGTTTAATCTTTTCCTTTCGCACATACGACTACTTGATAATGTTCGTTTTCTAATTCTCTTTCATTGTTGAATGTTCTCCCGTTTAATCTTTTCCTTTTCACACGTACGTCTACTAGCTAATTTATCGTTTTTTTCTTTTCCTTCATTGTCACACCTTTATACTTTTTCTTTTACTTTCTTTCTTCTGATTTAGTAACACGTCTTTCAACTTTTTCACATTTTCCTATTTTCTTTCCTCATATCCTTCTTCCTATATCATATTAACCTATCATTATTTCTTCTTGTTAATCTTTTTGTTGTTGTTCTTGTTGTTCTTCTTTTTCTTGATGTTGTTCTTCTTTTTCTTGATGTTGTTCTTCTTGTTCGTGTTCTTCTTGTTCTTTTTCTTGTCCTTGTTCTTTAACCTTTTCAAATCGCAACCGATTAATATGACGTGGTTTGTTGAAGATCGTCTTCCTTAATGATCACCAACTGTTGTAATATTCCGCACAGCCAAGTTTTCCGCGTCCTGGGTAAGACGTTAAACTACATCCGCGTCCTGGTTAAGACGTTAAACTACGTCCAGCAATAAGGCCTTTGATCAGGAGGTTTTGAGGAGCGTGGAACCACCTCTTAGTTGCTGGTGTTCCCAGCTTCACCCTGACTCGTGGTGGTAGCACCTGTTAGGGTCCCAGCTATGGGCAAATAGTTCACTATTACCAGCAATACTTTTTTGAAAAAAATTATTACCAGCCATACTATTTTGAATGAAATATGTTACCAGAAACAGATTTTTGACAAAACAAAATATTACCAGCAATAAAAAATTTTGACAGCCTTAAAGACCCATTGTGGTTGTGATGTAATGAATATGCATACATCTGTGTTGCCTCTCACGGTAATATGATTGGCTCGTGTCAGCCATTAATACAGACTGACGTGGAAGTACGATAGAGTCTAAGTCTATTGACGACGCCCATTGGACTACGCCATTGGCTATCCTATTGCCTACACCTATTGACTACGACTACGACGAGTACCAGTCGATTACAGTTACCTGCGAGATTGTACTACTTGGTTACAGTAGCCAAAACCACTTAGCTACCTCGAACAAATATATCCCTTTTAGGGACATATCAGGTTGATATGCCGTTAAACAAAATAAACCAAACCAAACCAAGATTTCCGTCACCGAACCCTATCAGAGTCGCTGCTGGTTGATTTAAACTGGAGATCGCAACACAAATATATCAAAAGAAGAAGTCTCTCAATTCGCTCGAAACGTTCGCCAGTTAGATTCCGGTAGATCGATGATTACACACTTATAAAAAGAAGAAACAAGGGGCTTAGGATTTCCTTCGAAGCACAAAAATGCTGAAATTTACATTAAATTTCCTAAAACAGTTTTTACTTTAGGTGTTGCAAATGCAACGAAAATATTAGCAAATATTCCAAAATCTTGAGATATACAATATCTCTAGCAGTTCTTGTTTTCCAGTCCCTTTCTCTGGAACACGAGTGTAAACGGGAGAGAAATTGTTTCGCCATTCATTCGTTAATATTTTCTCGACATTTAATGTGCATGTGTGTTCGTTACAATTTCTCTGTTCATTCAGGAATTGATCACGTGACTACGAGCGGTGATTACAATGCGATACAACTACGATCGGCCACTAACGGCGCCTAACCCCAAATTACGTTGCAGTTTCCATCTTCGTTTACTTACAGTGAGAACTGCCCGACTGTCAACAAAATACATCATTGTTCAAAAACCAAATGCCCATTTGTTGATAGCAAAGTCTTAGTTTATAAAATTTTCTGGTCGGGTTTTTTCTGTCTTAGGTGGATAGTATTAGAAAACATGTTTTTTTGGATCACGGATAACTTCTTGTGACAAGTTTGAAGCATTCCACGTTCACAAGTCCTGCTAAAATATTTAAGCAAAAGTAGAAGTAGGTTAGGATGTTATGAATTAACGCAGTTTGGGACGGTTTAATACGTCTTACTAAGTTGGCCACTCGTACGAACCACACTCTGGCATTCCTCCTATGACTTGCAGATTTCATTTCTTACAACTCGTTAACATTTTAAATCATTTTTCGGACATTTATCCTGAATTTCGATTTCGATTTAATCGACAATATGCCCGTTAAATTTCCCCTTTCTTTAAATCCCAAAATAGAATCTCGCATCAGGTGAATGAAATCACCGGCCGCCTTAAGCCTCTTCAGAGGGTTTGCCTGTCTCAACAGGTGGAGGTTTACCCTTTCCCTGTGAATCTTCAGCTTCATTGGCGCATCTTTCACCATTTTCATTTTTTTTCTTTCTCATTTTCTTCTTTTAGCTTCTTTTTCCTTTTCATTGTCACTTCTTTCTCTGATTTTTAATAATTTCTTTTTATATTCTCTTTTTCTTTTGCTTGATTGTGCCACTTTCGACTTTTACATCATTTCCTCCTACGTATCCTTTTCTTTTTAATCAACCCATCTTTCTAAAGTTTCATCTTCGTTGATATGTTTTTCTTCATTATCATTTTCATATTTTCAGTCTTCATATTATTCTACACGACCGTTTGTGTTATTATTATCATTATCATCAACTTCTTCTTCTTCTTCTTCTTCTTCTTCTTCTTCTTCTTCTTCTTCTTCTTCTTCTTCTTCTTCTTCTTCTTCTTCTTCTTCTTCTTCTTCATTCCCGCGTCTTTCTAGTTTTAAAAATATTTTTTCTTCCTCATATTATTGGCTTCTTCATTAAGACTATATTTTTGTTTTTCATTTTTTATTCTTCGTCATTTTTCATCATCTTCTTCTTCTTCTTCTTCTTCTTCTTCTTCTTCTTCTTCTTCTTCTTCTTCTTCTTCTTCTTCTTCTTCTTCTTCATTCCCGCGTCTTTCTAGTTTTAAAAATATTTTTTCTTCCTCATATTATTAGCTTCTTCATTAAGACTATATTTTTGTTTTTCATTTTTTATTCTTCGTCATTTTTCATCATCATCATCATCATCTTCTTCTTCTTCTTCTTCTTCTTCTTCTTCTTCTTCTTCTTCTTCTTCTTCTTCTTCTTCTTCTTCTTCTTCTTCTTCTTTAACATTTCTCTCTCTTTGTTGCTTCTTTTTATTCGTCCTCTCATCTTTTTTTTAGCTTCTTTCCTTTTCAACCCTTATACGCCATTCTTCCTTTTATTTAACTCTTCTTTCTTCCACTTTCGTGCTCGGCTTCTTTTTTTTTTTGTCATTTTCTTCTTCCTCTCCTCCCACCCCCATCCCTCGTCGCTGTTTTTTCTTTCTGATATTCTTGCCTCCATTGTTGATTCCCCGCCAAAATAGAAATTGTCATAAGATCGAACTGGATTGGATGACGGCGGAAGAAAATATCGGTAGAAGCAGCCGACAAAGAAGAAGATAGCCCAGAGACAAGATAGTGGGGTTAATAAAATGATACAAGGTAATGCAGTCATAGAAAAAAATATATAAAATAACAGCGCATTGCAGCATATTCATATTGTCACAGTCCCAATAAAAAGCTGAGGAAATAAAAGGATTCATATATACGTAATGAAATATGCCAGTTTTCTAAAAGGAATTTTTTTTTTCTTTTTTGTTGGGAACGTTTTGATTGAATCACTGACTGGGTGGTTGGCAGGAATAAACGACAGCGTCAAGCAAAATCCTGTCATTTAGGAAAAAATGTTAATGTCCGGGTCAATGTGTGTTACAGCTCGTATTAAGTAATAGAATATCTATATATTTAACAATTCTAGCACTACAATAACCAAAAAAATTATTTCATTCGTTTTGACGAATTTTCAAATTTTTGTTTTATCGTTTCAACATATTTATACATTTATTTTGGTTATTTTTTCTTGTTTGTCTATTTCCACTTAATAATTATAATTTTTGTCTTTTCTCTCTGCATTTACCTATATTTTTTGTTTTCTTTGTCCATTTTGTCTTCCTGTTCTCTCACCATCTTTTTTTGCTTTTTTTACTTTTCTCTCATTATTCGTATATTGCCATTTTCTTCCTTTTTTATTTCCTTTTCTTCATTTATTTCCTATTTTCCTTTCCATTTTTGTTCAAGTCTTGCACAGCTTTCCTACATTTTTCTTCTCTTCTCGTCTGCTTTTTACTTTTTCTCTTGGTTTTTATTATTTACATTATTCTCTATTCTTCCATTTCCTTTTCTTATTTCCTTTTTTACTTCCAAATTTTCTCATTACTTTTTTGTTCATTGTGGATTATCCTTTTTTATTTCGTTTTATTTTATTTTTCTTCCATGTTTTTCTTTTTATCTTCATTCTTTCAAATGTGAATGTCCCTTTTTTCACTTTTCTTCTAACTTGTCATTTTAGTTTTCCTTTTTTTCCCCTTCTTGCTTTTCAACTTCGTCATCCTCGTCTTTATCTGCCTTTTCTTCTTAATTTTCTTTACTTATAATATTTACATTATTCGGACTGTTATCCTCATTTTCACTGGCATATTCACAACGTTTAGTCCGTTGTACTCTCTGGCCTTCTTCAGGTGATTGGAATTTCGAATCGTACTCTTTATTTCGTCCAGCGATAATACCTCATCTCAGATTATAGACAGATATTAATATTTTCCAGTTTTATTTCACTTGTTTTTTCATCCTTTGACATATTCTTTACTTGCTTTTATATTCGCTTACCCTTTCTTTTTTATTCATTTTTCATTCCACCTTTATCCATTTTCCATCCATTTATTAACCTTTTTTTATTGCACTCTTCTTTCCTCATTTTATTTTCTATCTTTAGCTGTTTTTTCTTTATATTCTTCTTTGCCACTCTCTTTATTTTCTCTTTTTCAAAACCGTGATTAGATTTTGCCTTGCTTCCTTCCCATTTTATTTTCTCTATCATTTTTCTTTCTTTCTTTTTTTCTTTCTTTCTTTCTTTCTTTATTTATTTTCTCTATCATTTCTTTCTTTCTTTCTTTCTTTCTTTATTTTCTCTATCATTTCTTTCTTTCTTTCTTTCTTTTCATTTTTTCCTACTTTTACTAAGTTTATTACCATCGGTTTTCTGTTCTTTTTTCCTTACCTTTTTCGTCCTCATATTTTTCCGCGTTTTTCTTTCACCGTTATTCCTCTTTCCTTTTATTTCCTTCTCCACATCCGGTTCATTCTGTTCTGGAATTTATTTCATATCTATCTTTACAATTTCTTCACCATTTCTGCATGTCTTCGCCTGTATTATGAATATCACTCAAATAAGATAAACTTGCCTTTCTTCATTTGTTTTTTTTTTATCTGATGTGCGCTCGAAGCGTTAGAACAGATGCGAAGAGAATTCCTGGTAACAGAAGAAAAATGCTGATAACGTTCTGCAGTTATTTAATCTCTTTCAGCACGATTCCAAAGATCCACACATTTTCCGTAGACACAAATAACTTATATCGAGAACACATAGGCACTAACATATTAAAAAATGTGATCAATTATCAAATAGTCACATACACATTGATATAGACTATTTTATCTGTATATAGAAATTGATGTAAGTATGTTATTCAGTAAGTATTATAAGATACGAGAATGATTGCGTTTTAACGTTCGGAAGAAAATTTTGTGGTTATGGCTTATATCAAGTTTTGTCATTTTTAGTCATCCATCTGTCCGATGTGACTTTTGTGAATTTCAGAGGGGTGTTCGTCAGATAATATATAATGAGAGAGAAAGAGACGGAGTTGATAATGTTACTTGCATTATTTACATCATTCGGACTGTTATCCTCATTATCATACTCACAAAGCTCCGGCCGTTTTTCAGGCGATTAAAATTTCGAACCGTACCCTTTACTTCGTCCACCGGGGTAGATTGTTCGAGTTCCACGTGCCATGCTTTTTTATATCAACAAGTTTTCGCCAGGTATTGAACTCACAATTCTTTGCGTTTCGTCATTGGATCTAACCAACCTCATTATCCACTGAGCCATGTGTCCTTGAGGACATCTCTGAATTTTGGGGACTTATAAACCTAATGTCTCAGCAACCTTTTTTTTTACCAGTTCTCATATTAGAATTTTTTGAATAATGTAAGTAATCATAATACATCATCTTAGAGATATAGACGGACAAATAAAGTTATCGTCAAATAACCGGAAATACAACTGCTTTCATACACTATGAGAAGTATTCTTCATTGTTGTTAACTACAAGGTGATGCAATGCAGACGACAGCAACGAAGTTGATACTGTGGCTGAAAGAACTTTGCTGGGACGTGTTATGTGACGTGGAGTTCTTGGTTTGCTGGGAAAAATGATAAAAAAAGCAATTTAGACTTTTATTTTAATAAAAATAGATAATAGAGATTCCTTCAATGCTTACACACTGGAAAGAAAAGGAAACATGAAAGAAATCAAATGATCGACGGACCCCTGAGTAGTGCTGAGTTATACAACAGATGGAAAGGAAAGATATTATATTAGATGCTATCCACTTTATATTCACATGGCGTGTCTTTCTTTCTTTCTTTGTTTTTTTCCTTCTTTCTTTCTTTCTTTCTTTCTTTCTTTCTTCCGTTCTTCCGTTCTTTCTTTCTTTGCTTACTGCAAAGACCTGTTTCGGATCAAAACTTTCACGTAAAGCTCAATATTAATAGTTGAACGGAGCAAAACTCCCGCTCTCTTTCTCATATCGTCCTTTATCAGTAGCTTGTTTTGGTTTGTTTTACGGCATATCAACCTCAATGGATTATTTAATGCCGACAAGATTTTTAGGATAGATTATATATTAATATTATATCTTTCCAAAAAATGTATTGCTCGTAATAATTTTCTTTTTCAAAAATGTACTGTTCGTGATATTTTTTTTTCGAAAATGTAACGCTGGTAATAGTTTTTTCTTCAAAAATTCATTGCTGGTAATAATTTTTTTACAAAAAGTCTATTGCTGGTATTAAAACTTATTTTTACACTTTCATAGCGTTTTCACCCCAGTTTTTTTTTGGGTAAGTATTTGCCCATAGCTGGGACCCTAACAGGTGCTACCAACCCGTGAACCTGGGAACACCAGGTAGTTCCACGCTTCTCAAAACCTCCTGGTCAGAGGCCTTGCTGTTGGATGTAGTTTATCGTCTTACCCAGGACGGTTATCAATATCAAAATGACGAGGAACGCATGATTAATGCAAAATAATGGTATACAGCCGGTTAATATTAAGGAAAAAACAACGTACAAAAAAACAAAACAAAAAACAAAAACAAAAAACAACGACAACTTTGAGACCTTGTTCATCTCATCGGTCATTCCACTTCTCCATACACTCTACACAGTCCTCTTTCGGGATCGCCATTAGCTAGCTGAATTTTACTCTCGTCTATGGTCTGAAATGTATCCCCTTTGAGCAGCGGTTTTAGCTTTGGAAACGAGCAGCGAGCAAAATTTAGACTGTAAGGGTTGTAACAGACTTGAATAATATGATATTTTGTCAAAGAACCTTGAAAGAGAATGCGACAGTTACACATTACACAAGCTCACACAACAGCGCCTCCATGGGAGAGTATTTTTGCATATGCGCAGTAAAGTCCTTTCTGTTTAGTTATATTAAAGATGAGCTTCGCGTTGGGCGAACAGATTTTGCAACAGGCAATGTTTTTGCTTATTAGATTTTTTTTTTATTTAATAATAACAATACTGAATAACACATATCTATTTAGATCGACTTGTAAGCTTAGATACAAACGAAACACCCTGCAGAAGTCAAAGAACTGATATATGCCGTAAGGAAGAACTATTTTGAGCAAAGATAGGCCAACATTAGTAAAAAAAAAACTTACATAATAGGCGAGGATCAATTCAGAAGATATAACAGAAACAGTAAACGCGGGAGAATACATATGAAGGAGGAAAATAAATAATATGAAAAAAAAAAATTAACGTCTCGAGAATAGTTTCGTTAAAAATTGGAAGTAAATAAAAGTAAATAAAAAGAACGAAAGCAAGAAAGAAGTGGGTAGAATGACACGAAAAAGTAAAAATTAAAGAAAATACGACGAATAAAGAAAAAAAAATCAAAAAGTGTAACACCAGAAAGAAAAAGGAAAAAACAAAAAGTTAGGAAAATATAAAGAAAAGGGATGAACAAATAAAGCAAAAAAGGAAGAATAAATGAAAGGACAAACACAGACAACAAATAAAGAACGAAAGAAATATAATGAATGACTTAAAAAAAGTAATGAAAAAGAAATAAAACAATGAAGAAAATTAGAAAACAAGGATGTATAAATAAAAGTAAAGGAAAAAGAAAAGAAGGAAATGGGGAAAGAAAGCAATCCTGGATGTATGTGTAGAGTTAAAAACCGTGAACATTTCCAATATATCGTTGATTCACAAATATATAAGTTGAAAATCACCCAAATTATGTTTATATTTCAATTCACAGTAGTTTTACATGTGAAATAGGCATTCCTTTAATGGTTGACAAGGTTAAAAGCTGCGGAACTTTTATGTTTGTGCGGGAATCAATATTTTAGACATGAAGTAGTTACAAATATATTTGTCTTTTTAAGCTGTTTGTTGGCGCTCCGTACACACACACACACACACACACACACACACACATATATATATATATATATATGTAATGACAAAAGTACGCAGATGTAGGCTTTAATACAAGTTTATTCAACTGAGAATACAAGGTTCGCGTATAGTGTCCTTTTATAGTCCCAGTAAACAGAAATAGTTCTCTCAAAGAGGAGAGTAACAAAACAAAGGGAGGCCACTCTTAATTATTTATAACAATATATATATATATATATATATATATATATATATATATATATATATATATATATATATATATATATATACTTTAAAATCAGGAGGTGAATTAAAATACCCGACCATAGTTTCGACCTGACGGTCTCTTTGGGCGATACTTTTAAAATGGCCATTTTAAAGCTTTATTTTTAAAAACCACAAAGAACACTACATAATTATTTTTCAAAAAAAATAAAAACAACAGGCTCATGATGATTGAAAGGCAGGACATTGGGTGTAATGGAAAGTAAGAGGAAAAGAAGGTTGAATAAAAAAAGAGAATGGAAAGGAACAGGCATGCAAGTGTATTTTAGATGTATACAGTAAAGAGGGAATGCAAATATGTAACAATTGTTATGGAGGGTGGGGAGGTTAGCGTGTCTGCTCAGCAGACTTGCAGCATAAACCACAGGTTGGCTCTGTGGATGATGAACTAACACCAATGCGCCTGAGCGAGAGTCTGCAATAGGGATTGGCTAGCCATCCTAGTAGACGTGTATATATATATATATATATATATATATATATATATATATATATATATAATACCTAAAAGTTTATTGGTCAGAGTTGAATCAGACCAGGAAACAGTAGTATTAAAAAGTGCTCAATACACGTGTGAAAAAATAAAATAAAAGTAAAAATGACATGTAGAGCTTTAAATTTAAAAATCAAGAGGTCAGTTGAATCCGCTACCTTGGTTGAAATGAAGGTACCAGATTCAACTGACATCCTGATTTTTAAAGTATATATATATATATATATATATATATATATATATATATATATATATATAGTAAAGGTAACAAATCCGTTGGCGTATAATCCAAATGGATTCCAGTAATATAAAATATTAAAACTGATCCACAAAAAGAGCTCAATGTATTTATTATTGCAGAACAAATAGTCAATAAACAATAAAATTACGTCATATGGGGAATATATCGTCTATCTTATCAACCCCAGGTGTGGACTGAATTCATGTCAGAAATAGAAATTTAACTGTGAAAGCTAAAAAAAAAAAAAGGCGAGAAACAGAATTTATCTATTTCAATGTTTCAGTCAGATGAAAGGCACGAGACAGGGGTCAGGGGAGGATGGAAGATATTTGTCTTAAAGAGAATAATTTAAAAAAAAATGAAACACCAATATTAACCATATCAGAGTAATTTGGGGTTATATGAAGAATGAAATATTAATTTAAAATTAAAAGAGTAATAAAAAGATGGTTTAAAATAACTTTATATATATATATATATATATATATATATATATATATATATATATATATATATATATATATATATATATATATATATATATTGTAAATAATATTATATATAATGATTTGGAACAAATTTCGTTTGAGGGGGATGTTTGAAGACTTGTTTTCGCTTCACACGTGATTAAAATTTATGGCACACACATAGACACACACACACACACACACACACATATATATATATATATTTATATATATATATATATTACGACGATGTTCACTCTGTAAAAGGCCTGGGGATCACTTGAGGGAGAGCATTATTGGCTTAGAGACACAGTTAACCATAGACTTGAACAGGTTAAGATTAGTGATTGGCGAAATATCCTCGTGGGAGTCGGTTCCACAAAGAAACTTCCTTTTATGTCGGTGTGTAACACCTTTAACAGATCAAAGATATTGTAAATAATTATATATAATGGTTTGGAACAAATTTCGTTTGAGAGAGACACTTGAAGACTAGTATTCAACTCAAACGTGACTGAAACTGATAATATATATATATATATATATATATATATATATATATATATATTGTGAAATGTGATATTATAACGCATCTTTCTACGCAATTCTTATGTGGATTGTGAAATTTAAATGCTTTTTACGTTAAAGGTGAAGATGGAGGAAAATGCGATGCATTTTCGTCATTTAATTCTATTTTATTTTTGTTATGGTCCAATATCCTCGCACCACTGTTATGGTCCAAGGTTAGGACCAAGGAAGAACAACATGAACACAAGAGTAGGAATAACAAAGATATATTAAACAGAATAATAATACAAGAAGTTGAAAGTGTTAGTATGACTGTCAGTCTTGTTTTAGAGTGAACTACTATTGTCTCGACTCGTTCCACTTCCTCTATCATCTCTCTTGAGAGGCGCAGTCTTTATAGCATCAGGAAGAGTTCATTGTCGGTACAGGTAAGTTCCCATAACAATTTCCAAACAGGAAAATACGGTATAGAAGCAACAAAAATGATATGTGCCTTTTACGTAGATGTTGTAATTGTCTCGCTGGGTTAATAAGTGGAAATTTTCAACTAAAATATAGAGAACATTCCGGTGCCCCTGCAGTCGCTGATGGTGACCAAATTAAAACACAGAATAATCCAAGTCACACGACTCGGGACAACGTAGAAATCCGCCGCATATCTCATGATAAGCATTGTAAGTTAATTAAAAACACCTGTTAATTGAAAACACCTGGATTCGTGAATCTGTACGATTTTTAGTGCTTCAA
>OZ038482.1:17276068-17333568 GCA_964036315.1 Acanthosepion esculentum | reverse complement strand
ATCTATCTATCTATCTATCTATCATTATGTTATCTATCTATCTATCTATCTATCTATCTATCTGTCATTATGTTATCTATCTATCTATCTATCTATCTCATTATGTTATCTATCTATCTATCTATATATACATGTCATTATGTTATCTATCTATCTATATATACATGTCATTATGTTATCTATCTATCTATCTATCTATATATATATATACATGTCATTATGTTATCTATCTATCTATCTATCTATCTATCTATCTATCTATATATCTATATATATATATATATGTCTATGTTATCTATCTATCTATCTATCTCAGTCTGTTCATTATCTATCTATCTATCTATCTATCTATCTATCTATCTATCTATCTATCTATCTATCTATCTATCTCAGTTATTACAGCCTGTTAGTGTTCATATATCTTCTTTGCCTTTCCTTTTAACATTTTCTTGCACGCTAACAATGATCAAAAAATATTCTATTTCTCAACAATAACAAAGATTTTTTGTCACCTTTTAAAATGGAAAAATAAGTTTCAGAAAAGATATTGGTGTCAGAATGAAGACACCAAAGAACAGATATAAATGGATGGGTACGTCTTTTTCACCCCTGCTACGCACACCTCACGTCCAACGCACTTCTAAATTCATCGATATTTGAACCGCAGTGAAATCATCTTCACTTGATGTTTATTAAGACTTTGGTATCTTCGTGTTTTGCTATCTTTTTGGGCCATTGATTTTCTCATCATCGATCATAGGTAATTCGATTACTAAGCTGGTCCATAATACTTCCAAACGTTTATCATTTATATGCAAAATAAACAGATAAAAGAAATAAATGACAAATATTTGATATGAAAGTAATAAAGGTAATATTTGGCAATAGTGCTGTATTTCATTAACGATAGATATTATGGCACGTAGTATTCTATAATAATAATAATAATAATAATAATAATAATAATAATAATAATACACGTGGCCTAGTGGTTAGAACGCCCGCTTTCTGATCTTGAGACCCGGGTCTCACCAGTGTTGATTTGTTATCGTGCGGGGCATTTGGAAAGTGTATCGCAACATACAAAGTGCTTGAAAAACCGTTGGGAAACCGTCGGTGGTTGTGCAAGTCATCGTGACTGAGGGTGTGAGCGTGCAGGGCTTTCTCCAGACTATTGATCAGGAAACTGTAACTAAGGTCTGTTTAGCATAGTTGCAGTATAAACCACAGGTGGGTGTTGAACAAACACAAATGTAATGTGCCCGAGTAGTAGACAGGCGTCCTCGGATACGAGTGGCAAGCCAGTATATACTATTATTATTATTACATCAGGGCAAACTATATCAGGGCGTAGATTGATAAACCCAGAAAAACTGTAAATGTATATCATTTAAATGATAAACTTTTCGCGGTATTCTAGATCTACGTTGCACAAGTAAAGGCCTATCGTTTGAATGAAAGCAGAGCCTTCTCTCATTGAATACTGCAGAGTAGCATTTGATTTTCCTGATGGCCCTCTTGCGATACAACTGGTACACAGTAGTGTTGCAGCATAAGTACACGTCTAGGGTTAGTGCCAATAGTCCTGCTGAGAGTAAATGATTCCTAATGATTAGTGTTGGCACTCCTGAGATTACATTTGCTATGATCTTTGCTGTTTATGCCATAAGACCTGTTACTGGTAATATAATAATCTTTCGATCTTGGCGGGGCTCTTTACTACGTAGCCGTCCATAAATGACCTGAGGAACATTCATTTGACCATTGTCGTCATGATTGAAGCCCTATTGATGCAATTCTCGAAAATCAGCATTCATGATGGTTTTAATACAGTGACTAAAATATACATCAGTCCTCCCTTGTCGTTCGGATTTTTGAGATGAAATATATATTTTTTTATATTTTGTCATTTTTGTCATTTATAACAGTTTTCTACTGATACACAACCTCAATCTTCTATTGTCTGAAGTTTTTCGAATTAGTGATTTTATATTCGTTTCAGCTGTTACTTAAGAACATCTGATTCATACAGGCTCTAACATCTACCAAAGAAACTACGGAAAAAAGACCGAGCAATCGGATGTCTAGCCACCCTGATGAGCTGTGATACAGCGAAACAGTCTCTCTCTCTCTCTCTATATATATATATATATATATACATATATATATATATGCACACACACACACACACACACACACACACACACACACACACACACACACACACACACACACACACAGGGTGTCCATAAAGTTTGTGTGCACTTTAAAACATTTATAACTTTATTTGTATTTGCGATAGAAATAATTTGTAAAAAATGTTATAAAGTTTAATGCACCTAGTTTTAAGTATAGCTAAAATAACTAATGTGATTTCAGGCATTACTGTAAATCAGTTGGCAAATGTTTTCCATGAACTGCAAAATCGTATTACCCTTTGTATTGCTAATGATGGAGAACATGTGGAAACTTAAATAAAATTTCAATAAAACTTTCAAAAATATAGATTTAATTCTTTCTAATCCTTTTTACAAATTATTTCTATCGCAAATACAAATAAAGTTATAAATTTTTTAAAGTGCACACGAACTTTATGGACACCTTATATATATATGGACACCTTATATATATATATAATGGACACCTTATATATATATATATATATATATATATATATATATATATATATATAAGGTGTCCATAAAGTTCGTGTGCACTTTAATGTTCATATCGTATAACAACATAATTCTCCATCCCACAAAATGTTTAATATCTAAAAAATAACTAAACTAATCCAGTTTCTTTTTTCCAGGATTTCAGATGAGATATTTAACCATCTTGACACCGTTGGTCGTAAGAATCGCTGAAAAACTCCTTGAGTTATTCAGCTAGAAAGAAGAACAGGTTAAAACTGTTTTGTGTCAACCGCAGTGTCTTCCCAAATGAACAATGGTGAGAGGAAAAAGAATATTCAGGCCTTCAGTAATGGTACCAACATTCATACTCTGGCTTGTATCTTCAAAGTCCATTCAAGAACCATCAAGTGAACGGTGAATAAGTTTAAAAAAGAGGGAAGAGTAGAGAGGAAACCTGGATCAGGAGGTCACAACAGGAAGAGGGATCATCATTTCAACTTAGAGCTAAAGGGATCAATTAAGAAAGATCCAACTCAATCCATAAGACGTTTGGCACGTGAGAGAGGAGTTTCAGCTAGGACAATCCAAATAACAGTAAAAAAAACAAACTAGAAAATGAACTCGCATGTGAAACGTGTGAGACACCTTGTTACTCTAGGACAGAATGTTAGAAGCTTAGAAAGGGAGAAGATCATGTTGAATAAGTAGAAAAAAAAGTCCTGAAATAACATATATATATTTGAACTTAATTTCAATCCTTCATGAGCTTCCGGTCCTTAGCTATGATTAATTAATGATGAACATGCCATTTTGGTTTATAATCGATTTCATTACGATACTTATGTTAATCTTAGTAATTATACATTCTTATTGCTCAAAGTAGAGTCCAAGGGAGTTATAAAAATATCTGAAAATTCCAGTATGATATCTTTAATCATTTGTAAGATATAACGGTTCAAACCTTAATCTAACAAATGGACAATTTTGCTTTTAAACGATTTGGACAATTTTGCTGTTACACGCGATATATATATATATATATATATATATATATATATATATATATATATATATATATATATATATATATATATATATATATATTTGGTTGGATTGATGTGAGTTTTTGATCCTGGGGTTCACGCTTTGGCGATCGTCAAACAAATATATATAATATACAATATACATATATATATATACATATATATATATATATATATATATATATATATATATATATATATATATGTGTGTGTGTGTGTGTGTGTGTGTGTGTGTGTGTGTGTGTGTAAAATAATAAAATATGGTTTTAACGTATGCTATATTTATTTTAAGTCCTCAATATCAGGGATAGGGCGTATACAAATATTTAAGTGAACATTGTAGTTAACACCCAGAGGCGACAGTCTAATTTATGCTAAACGCAACCGTCATGTTTAGCATGAAACAGGGTGTCACCTCTGGGTGTTGATCACAATGTTCACTTTTGTATATATATATATATATATATATATATATAGTTAAGTTACGATTCATTTTTCGTTTCACCTTTTGGAAGTGATGTCTGATGATCCAGCGTCCTTTAAAAGGGCTCTGGTGAAATAAATTATTACAATGGAGCCTTAAAGTGGTCTGTTTTCTTTAAATTATATATATATATATATATATATATATATATATATATATATATATATATATATATATATATATATACAAGTAAAGGATTGGTGTATACGGAATAAATTCCAGTAACCAACAAATACTATTCTTAAACGATTGCTCAATACACAGTAGAGCAAATACAATTATTTATTCGAAAATTATAACATAAATATGTTATAAAATCACGCCAGAAGTGTTGAAACAAAATGGCTATTTTTGTAGTGATTTTATAACATATTTATGTTATAATTTTCGAATAAATGATTATATATGTGTGTGTGTGTGCGCACGCGCGTGTGTGTGTAGAGAGAGAGAGAGAGAGAGAAAGAAAGAGACAAAGACAGATTTGTTAACCATTTTAAAATGGCTAAATTTAATCTATTATTATACCACAGTAGTTGACTCTCCGTCGAGATTCGGCCTTATTTCACGTTAATTAATTTTTTAGATGTGCTTAACAATTATCATGTTACGGTAACCGTTCTATACTTCGATAGATACGAGAAGAACTATATACATCGACAAGCAAAAATTATTAACCGAGATACATGAACATTAACCGAGACTGATATAATCAAACCCATACAGCTTGATTGATGCAGACGATAGTCATTCATACATTGTTTTGTACTAAAAGCAGCTTAATAAATATTAAAAATATCTTCAACATGCTTTTTTTATTTCTCATCACCAAAGTCTTCGCGTTTATGTAAAAGCTGCTTTCTTAAAAAAAAGACCTCCCATATTCATATCAACCTTTAGAAACACGAACATTTCACGTGCGATTAACGTTTTTTTAACGATAATAAATTTAAGAAAAATGCTGGTTTAAAAGCGTGCACAAATAGACGTCAGTTTAGAGAACCAGGAGGTCGGCCAAATGCTATCAATCAATAATGAAGATTTGAAGACTGCACTGAAAAATGATGCAAAAACTTCAGCTATAGAACTTGTAGCAAAATGTAAGAGTGTATCGAAAGTAATTTCCTTTTTAAAGATCTTGAATTCAAAACTTATGCACACACCTAAGGACTATCTATGACTCCTTTATATTATAAATATTATCTACTCTATAAAAGACAATGTGATTTTATACCTATTATGTAACATGATCCCCACTTCCAATGAAATATTCCGATGTTATAGTAGCAGACAATCTTAAGCAACGGCAAGAAGTGAATATCACATTAGTAAATTTTGGAGGGGAAACTATCCAAAGTCAATACAAGAGAAATAAAAAAGCTATGTATTAGCAGCCGATTACTTTTTATTTCTCTTGTTTCGTATTAACTTACTTTGGATAGTTTTATTTTAAGCATTAAATAATCAGATAAATCTTAAGTGTCGCAACAAACTTAAATGTATAGATTAAAATTCTGGATACAAAAAATACAGCCAATGCAATTCCACAATTATATAAATACTGCTATCATATTTTGATGGTACGAATAAACTAGTAATTAATATATGTGATAAAGTATAGTTTTAATGTAGACTATATTGATGTGTAAAAGTGATCCGTATCCTGGATAGTAAATATAAGAGTCGGCACTGTGATTAATACCGAGTGGCAACAGTCTGTTTCATGCTTGAACGCAATCTTCAGGCCATGTGGTTCGATTATTTATATATGCTAGTCATTGAGCTATTATGGATGGCAAGATCAGTTTTTCAGGGTTATTTTGTATTATTCTAACGGCTATTGGATACAAAGGAACGGTTATTTTTAATTATTCTAATAGCTACTGAATAGAAATAATTACGGGCCACAATACGATTATTTTATAACTATTGTATAAAGTATTTGTTAACTTTTAACGCATTATTTATTATTAACTGCTTTTGGGTATTTTGTATTTATTCATTAATTAATCATTACAGATTGTTATTATTAAATTTACTTAGTTATGGTTATGTATGCATTGGTACATTTTGTTAATTTATTATTTATTTATTTTTGAGGGTGTGTGGTTATCTTATTTGATTGTTTTGTTTAAGGTATTGGTCTTGTTAAAGTTTTAAGTATATTACGTTATCTGTCTTATATATAATGCATATATTTGCATTTTTCTTGGTGATTTTTAAGTAACGCAATAAAAATTTGTTTTCATGTCGACATTTTGCAATAAGTTCTGAGCTTTTGTTAAGTAGTTTGTGTTAGTTTGAGAAGGTGATTATAGCTAATTTCTCTTCAAGAGTTTACAGTTTTTTTCACGATATTTTTTGGTGTATTTTTCTTTCTTTTTATTTCCCATATATCTTTAGAAATAGTCGTGTTGTTTGCGTATTTACTATTGTTAAAAATATATTTTTAGAGTAATTTGACAAAACAAAGACGAGATAAGACGTGATAATAGTTTTTATTTCCCGTGAAAGAGGTTCGATCGTTTGCTTGTGCTGGTATCAGTCATGGAAAACTGAGAGTTCGTTCGGGTTATAACATAAAGTAGTAGTCGAGATAGTCACGTGAAGAAAATGTTTATGCCTATGTAGTCGAGTGTTAATCACTTCTGGTGCTGGTTTCATCGTTCGCCGAAGGCAACACTGTTGGTAGAAGCGCCTTGGCGTGAAAAAAAACAAACTTTCCTGCAGTAGGGGTTTGTCGCTAATGCCAGTCTGGTCTGATCTAACTTTGTGGGTGAAATCAGCGTTGGCTTTATAGTAAATCAAAGGCTCAGAAATGATTGCTACGAAAATCGCATGTGCTTTTTCTGATGTTTTATGACCCTGATATTTTTGGGTGGTATTCCTGAAGAAGGAGTATGGAACCGGACGAATAAAATCATGGTCTGTTTTTGTCATATGAGCTGTGGATGTCGAAGTGAGCACTTTCGTTTGAGTTCCGATAGGGTGCAGCAGCCATTAGAATAATAAAAATAACCATTCCCGTTTGAAGAATTGAAGAATTGTCCTCTTAACTTACCTAGTACCATTGATGAATCCTAAGGAAGTACCTTACAGACACGGAAGAGCGCTGTGACGCTAATATTTTATCAAATTGGTTAAGAATATATTAATTTATTTACGAATGAAAGAAATTTATTAATGTCAGAAATCTAGCAAAATTTACAACAATTTCAATTGAATGTTAATGACAAGCGTCCTTTACTTAGTGTTGGGGCGCACCCACCTTCACAACCACAATAGACTGATCCTATCATTATAAATAGAACAGTAGTTCTAGAGATTGTGAGGAGTGTAGCAGTGTAGTGCAGTGCAGAGTGAGACTTATGTAGTGATCAGTTACACTTCCGTTTCTCGACCGGAAGATACCGTTGGACTTTATTACTATTACTTATTGTTACTACTAACCTACGTTCGTTCTACTACTAATCTCTCTGATGTAAATACCTCTCTGAATATACCAGTATTTTTCCCTACGACTGTGTTTGTTCGTTATTGCCATATACTCACGTGGAAACACTCAACATCTCAACACTTAGAAATAATTTTTCTGTGTAAAATTAGCAACTAATTAAGAATTAAACCTCTTGCTCTATCATTCAGAGATTTACTCCCCTACCGTTGGGGCTTCTATGTCTAATTGTTTGATTGTTCTTAAATAGAACGCACTGTGATTTATTTTGATAATCACAATTTAAGCGGTGCTCGCCGCTGTGTGTGTTGATTATTGTCACGCGTTGGCAATCTATTCTCATTCTAATTTTGATTCCTATATTCACTTGCTAATTAACCATTCGTGCTTCTTGTTCCTCAAAAATCACGACTAGATTTATTTACTCTATTGATGGGATTCACTGAATGTGTTGCTTTGGAAAGGAATGAGAAGACAAAAAAGAAAAAAAAAAGATTAAGAAAAACCACCGGGTTATCTCGGCCAAAGTCTCGTTATATTTGATCGATACAAGCTGTGTAATCTTCTTTGAGATACCATCATTGCTTAGTTTAAAAACAAATCAAATTGTAATGGTTTGGAAGAAGGCATGCGGCAATCTGTGCCTTAATCTGGGAAAATGAGCGCAGAACTGGTGGTCTGAGTTTTTACTGACGCGAGATTGTTTATTTTCTTAACTAAAGATCGAGAAAAATATTTAGATTGTGTGACAAAAGTTTTTCTCAAATGACTCCGTTGGCATCGATTTCCTCACCCCACAAAAAGATAACAGATTAAGTGTTATTACAATGTTGACTTTATCCCAAACATCACAGGCATTTAAGATAAATACTAAGTTTAAACCGCCGACCAATTACGTTGGTTTATAAGAACAATATATAACAGAGAGCAAAGTCATTGCTGCCTCGACAACTGTTATCACCGGCCAGTAAATGTAATCATGGAGTTTTCGGGAGCTATCATTTTTAATATTTACACAGCCGACCCTTAATTTTCTGAATAGTGTTATCGGGTAATGTATAAGGGATTTGACAAATTCGCTCTGGTATTTACAGAAATGCATTGTTTCACGCTGGCGGTAGCGCAAATAACCAACGACTATCACAGACAGCATAAAAACATCAAGAAAGCTAGACTCGGGATAAATGCAAACTACAATTATTTTGATAACTGATTGACACTGTTTTCTCTGTGTGTTTTTATAACCGCATTTAAGATGTTTAACAGAAGCTGTTTTTGTACAAATTAATAACAACTTTGTAAAAAATATTGTTTGTCTAAACTTTTCGACTTCAGTGGAGCGAAAAGCCGGAAAAATACCATTCTAGTTGACACTGATATAGAATTGAAAATTTACAAATAGGTAATACGGGGTAGAGTTATCAACCCCATGTCCAAACAGTTTCAATTCAGACTTGTTCTTCTTCTTGAACAATGTACGTTCTACTATTTTACTCATAGATTTTCTGATTAATGTTACACAAATTTACATCACTGGCCGGATGTGAACGTTCCGAAATCAAGACTGAACTAAAACTTCCGTTAACTGCGCATCGGCTCCGAACATAGCTTCCGTTTTATTTACACACTCAAAGAAAAATACAATCCGGAATTTTCACCCAATAGCACCCACGCCCACTTAAAGAAACAAAATAAAAATTGGAGACGATTTGAGCCTAAGAAAAGGACATAAAAGCCCATCAAAGGGACATCGGCAGTCGGACGGCACAATAGCCAGGATTCACAAAGCTCCTCGGAACGCGACCTGCCATCTCCAAAGACAACTCGCCAAAGGCCGTCGCCGCGGTAAGTCATAACTCACCCTCCCTCTCCTACCTTACGCCTCTGAGGATAACTTTTACAATTCTACTTTTCTCTTTCTTTCAACGAGAGACATTTACACCGATTTATCATTTGTGCATTTTGATGTTAATACAATTGTTTATTTCATAAACCTCCGTCATTTCTTCTTTGTTCTGCCACCATAATACAACATTATCCAAGCGCATTCGGGCAAACTGTTTCATGTAGAATTTCTTTTTGGTGATTGCATTTTCCGCGTAGTTAACCGTTTATCAAATCGCATCATCATAATAAAAATAGTAATATTATTATATTTTAAACGTTTTTTCAAATAAAGTTTAAACTAAAAGTAAGATTATATCAATGAGGTAACAGTGTTTAGTATTGGAGATAGAGTGGATATATGTCGACATTTTCTATGTCTATAAACGTTATGTCTTCGGTATTGGGAACTCTTCCTCTATAACAATAGCAAACAATATATATATATATACAATAGTAGACTTTAGAAATCCATGGTAATAATTTATTTCGCGGGATCAATCAGATTCCGTCTCTTCAGACCAATTGTTGTAAAATTGTTTGGGCTGAAGAGAAAAGATCTGATTGATCCCGCGAAATAAATTATTATCATGGATTTCTAAAGTCTCCGTTTTCATCATTATTAAATTTACTCTGTTCTTACATTGAGTTATCTTTGGATTTATATCCTGTTTGGAATTATCCTTACTAATTGTCAAATAATATTACACACACACACACACACACATATACATACATACATATATATATATATATATATATATATATATATATATATATATATATATATATATAAGGATATTACACCGAAACCATGTCAAAATCGCTACACAATTGCAGTCGTGCTTCGATGCGTATCAATGCATCTCATTAGGCGATTGTAAATTACTGGGAAGTGAACGATTTATTTAGATTTAAAGTCAAAATACAACCTCTTTTTACGAAAAAAGGGGTTATAAGGTTTGTGGGCTTTACTCTGATCAACCAATCAAATATGACCTACGTTAAATTTAAACTAAGCGAAGAAGCAAAAATTGAAAAATTATTTTTTTTTTATAAATGGGTCATGACTCGTAGATTGGCAGCTAACACCAGCCAGACATAAACTAGAGTGGATGCAAATGGTTACATAAATTATGCAAACAAGACAACGCCGTTTCCCAAGAAATAAAAATGGCGTCGAGAGTTAATTTAACAAAATGCTAAACAAGTTATATACGTTGTGAATTTCCTACATACATTTTTTTTATAGGTGATAAATAAATAGCTTCTTTAAGAAACTAGTAAATAATTTAAACGTATAGAATTTTTGGTAAATTAATATGCAACTGTTGAATAAAGATTCTTCACATAAGTCAATGTAAAATATCAAAAATGCCAACCAAATACCCATACATCCGTACAAGTTGTAACTAATACTACCAGGAGATTAATACAAAATTATATTAAATCCAAATTAATCTTACAAATAGAAAGATAAGCCATATATGGTGCAACGCAGTACAATTAAAATATAAGAAAGAATTTGATTATGTTTTTTCTTATATTTTAGTTGTACAGCGTTGCGTCCCTGGTAATGTAAAAGTGAAGAAAGCGCCATCTGAGTTACCTCACCTCTACGCATTGGAATGATGCACCAAGAGTTTAGTTTTTTGTATCTTTCGAAAATTTGGCATGCGGGTAAAGCAAATTGGGAAATGTCTTTATCTTATTCTTGGGAAATTAGAAAAACACATGTCATTGGCAAAAAGAGAAGCAGACGGGAATTATATTTTTATTGGCGAAAACGAATTGAGAAATGAAAAAAAAAAAAACGCGCTACGTGTGTTAGGATTATGAAAGATCGACCCGTCATAACAGTCTGGGGATCTGTTTTATGTTTTCGCCAAGACAGCGACCGCCCAAGGGATGGAAAACAGTATGTCTCTTTGTTGAGAATTTAGGTAAACAAATATATTTTCATCGACGAAAATAAATTGAGAAATAATTTTTATCTATCGTTCGGAAGGTTAAAATGTGAAAGCGATCTGGATTGTGGTTTTTCGCTGGACAAGTGGGTCCAGGAAAGGACTCAAAGAATTGAAATTATTTAGGAGAATAAACCACGCCCTTTCTCCTACATACATAAAAATTATATTTATCACAAAGACAGTTAGGCCAGCCCTGAGAAGTGGGAAGAGTTAGAATAGCGAGAAGGAAGGAAGAAGAGGAAGTATTTGACCCCGTCTGAGCAGAGCAGCGGTGCGATATGTGAAGTGAAGCAGGCTGGAGTTAAGGGAGAAGAAATTCTTGTGACTACCCCCAAGGAAGGTGGAGAATTCTCCAAATTTGGAAAGGTTATTAAGAAAGCAGAAATAGGGAACAAAAAACTTTTTCGGAATTAATGAAAATTGGAAAATCAACGAATCCCCAGAACCCTTAGCCACCACCGCCAGTTTTGGTCGAAGTGCATATAAGCAGATGAGTTTGGAAATCCACGTCAGCTTCTAACCAGATTTCCCGATTCGAAGACTGAATCCAGCTCCTCCAGAAGTATAGACAAGACCCAGTGTCATTGTAGAGATTGATGCAGGAAGGGTTAAATTTTGTTGTACCAAGAGCTATATAAACCAACTGAAGATTAAGCCCACGTATTCTCGTTTTATCTTTCATCGTGAAAATATTTTTTCCTTAATGTGGCACCCGCCACGGCTTGAACCAGCTCTGCGAGAATACGGCCTTCTATTTTCCATTGCTCTGAGGTCAAGAACACAGCATGGGCAGAGTTGGTGTGGATCAAAGCGGCCAGTGATCAGCAACAATTCGAACCAGCGTCAGCACTGACCAGCGCAGAGATGGCCCTGTGGATAATGCGTAGTTCTAAGAGCCTGACGGACGGACCACTAAAACGTCGTTACACCACCGGGCGGCGAAAGGTTTTACATTTTTAAATGATATACATTTAAATGTTATGAAATAAAACCATAGATTAAAACACACACACACACACACACACACACACACACACGCGCGCGCGCGTACACACACACACACACACACACACACACACGAACTTACTTTATTTCAATGTTTCTATTCAACTATTTGTGCAGCTTATTTAGTGTGAAACCTGTGCCTGGTGTTTTTTCTCGATTTCTTCAAATTTTGGTCGAATGTGCAATAAGCAGACCGTCATTTCTTATTTAGTTGAATAGTTTTTCTCGCTTCTTATCTTTTATGTTATTTAGTGTCGAGTAGCCTAATTTACATTTGCAATAAAACTGATAAAGCCTTTTTAGCTAATGAAGGCTATTCCTTTTGTATTGAAATCCAAAATGTATCAATGGGTACCGTTGGATTGAGCCCTCGTTCACTAGAAATGGTGATAAATCCTTCTTCTTCACATAACTGAAGTCAAATATTAAAAGGAACATTTATGAAGGGATTTCGCGTTTGAGAGTCACTGGAATAAATTTGCATGTCTTAAAAAATGCCGGTACATTATGTGAAGTCTTGTAATTGAATAACAGGGGACATAACTCCCGGTTATTTTGGAACTTTAACAAGAAAATCCGTTTTGTTTCCAGAAAACTATGAACATTGGCGTGTTAAGAGAGGGTTGGGCACGTTATCTTGGTTTTTCCGATCCATGTTTAAAAGTCCACGGATGTAAATGATTTCTTCTGGAAATATGGAAGCAAACAAGAAACTTACCATGAGACTTGCTGCCTATGCAAATGTTTATATTTTTCACACAGAACCTACACTCATCTTGACATAGTTTGTTAGTTTCCAAATGTTGAAGTGATTTTCCAAGATCGTTATCACTTTTTGGATGGTGTCACCATGGATGGCTAAGGGAATTCACAGAATTCCGACAATATTTAAGATACTGATATCAATACTGGTAGGATGAAGCATCTGCTCTATGCACTGCTGTCATCTCCACCAAAATTGTTTGTGGCCTGTTGCATTAAAACACGAACTTAGTTACAGCTCTCTACTCCACTGGTTATTTTGTCTTATTTTACCCAAGTATTCAACTCTGGCGTCCAATATTTGTGGGAGCGATATTCACCCTATCAAACCGAGCACCGCGACAAATTTTTTTTTCTCGCAAAGTCCCCTTATTAATATTTGATATAATCCCTTTCTTGACAACAGTCGCGTTTTAGAGTAGCCAATCTTCACGCGAGATAGGATTCTCAGGGCATGTTGCCATTAGTAATAGAAGGAACATATTTGCGTGTTTCAAACGACGGTTCTCCTTGACATCCAAGTGCACGCTTCTTAAATCCGGAAAGGTTTTCTTGGCACGTATCTCGATATTCAGCATTTTCAGACCGGACACTGGAGAATGGCGGAAACAAGTAAATTACGAATTATGAAAGCCCTGTGATCCCTAATTTGTTTAAATACAGTTCTCTCTAACTCAGCTAGTTTTGTCTTTGCTGGCAGGGAAGTATTAATAATTCGAACCACTCTCTAAGGAAAGATATCCAAGCAAACCTATTCACCCTGTATTATTCATACTCATTTATTCTCTTTATAGTACAAGAACGATTTGCGAAAGTGATTGAGGATTCTATTTTTTCAGTCAATCTTTTATATACCTTAGCTAAGTTAATGAAATAAAGGAACCTATCAATATATATATGTCGTATTTTCGATTATAAAACACGCACATATAATTTGCAAAGAATATTCAGGAAAAAAAATGTAAGCTGCAATTACAACATTTGTGCGTATTTGTTTTATTTTAGTTGTTAAGCATATATATATATATATATATATATATATATATATATATATATATATATATATATATATATATATCTAGAGAGAGAGAGAGAGAGAGAGAGAGAGAGAGAGAGAGAGTGCGAGAGAGAGAGAGACCCACCCAAATTTACCTATTCGAGTGTAAGATAGAATATAAAGTATGTTTTATTTAGTGGAAAATTTGAAATACTTAGATAATGCAAACCTGATTTAATTATATGGGGTTACGGGTTTCAGAGTTTATCACAGAGACAAGAACATTTTTAGGCGAAAATTTAAGCCTCTCTTTCATTTACTGGACAATCTTGAGATGCTTTGAGAGATTAAAAAGATATTCTTCTCTCCTGTAATATTTCTGTTCGTTTTATATTAAAAACATATTTATAAATCGATTCAACTTTGTATGCCACACCTCTTTTAGCGGAAAGACCTCGAATGTATTTATTTTAAAGTAGAACTTGAAAAATATTCAATTATTATATCGTATAGCTGGCCACTCGTGTTCAAGGATACCCATCCACTAGGACGGTTTAGGCGCATTTGTGTTTATTCAACACCCACAGAGCCCACCTGTGATTTATACCGCAACTATGCTGGGCAGACCTTAGTTACAGTTTCTGGGAAAGAGCGTGTTATTTAGTGTGATCAAAAATTTGAACAAGGCCAGTACGCTCAAGCCTTAGGCCACGTGACTTCGTGCTAGCACAGCTATCGTCGGGCTCCAAAGGTTCTGTCTACTCAGTTTCACTCGCAAGGCTTGGGTCAACCCGTGGTACAGGCTTCAGACACTTTCCAAAGAATCTACTCCTCCAGACCGATAACATCAGAAAGTCTCCTTCCTGACAAATCGACCATGGTGAGATTTGAACCCGGGTCTCATGCGTACATTCTAACCACTCGTCCACGTGTCCATGTCGTTCATTATTACGAGAAGCAAAACTCATATGCAGTGCTGTTTTAAAGTATAAGAAAAGTGAATACGTTTGTTGGGTTCTTTGCTGATAAATGATTTAATTAACCGCTTAATAAAAATCTTAGGACAAATTTCTTTGTGACACTCTCCGGATCGATAGTCACGCAAAAGAATCTATGAAAAGTACGACTTTTATTTTATTTTTAATGGCACTTGAAACAAGATAAATTTTGAAACAACCATAATGCAATATAGAATTTTAGTTAACAATTTTCTGCAAAGCCAAAAATATAGTTCATTGTGTTGTTCTGTACCGAAGGCTAATATTTGAATGTGAGACCTGTAATTGTGATAATTAGATAAAACAATGCGTCATGAGAGAATTGAGAACAACTTTCAGAAGGGCAAATTTCTTCAGACCAAATCACAACTCATGTTTGTTGTCCTCTTCCACCTCATTTTTTCATCGTCTCTTTTTATCGAACCCTGAAACCTTGTATAAAGCTTTCGTTGCAGAATATTGCCATTCTTCTGTTCTTAATTTTTGACAAGATAACGTTAATGAGTATATGTAATTAGGTCCAATTCGCGAAGTAATCATATTTGCTTGATGTTTCCTGATCAAAGAACTTTCTAGAAAATCTGAGTTACATGCTAGGCTCTACACAATTAAGTTACAATAGCAGATAGTGCTTTTTCCCATAACTAATTCCATTCGTGTTTGTGTGTAAAAATAAAAGAGAGAAATTGAAAGCGAAAAAAAGCGTAATAAATATATGCACCTCCACTGATTGGCGATACGTAAGGATTAAAATGAATTTTAAAAAATTAAAATCTTTCTTGAAGCTTTTATTTTAGTATTAATTTCAGGCTAATAGTTTAAATATAATATTTAAAATAAATAAAATACTTTGCTCTATTTCAAAACTAATTCAAATTGACTGAAAGTTTTTTTTTTTTTGCTAAAAATATAATTTCAGCACCATTTTGAACCGTTGTTTAGCGAAATGTAATTCTTTTTATTAAAAAAACTTCCAAAAATAAAACTTTATTTGAGGAATATTAGCTGATTTAAAGTTAAATTAATCTGACTTGAAACAAATATTATTTACTTTATGTTTGAAATATCGTAGAAATGCATTTTTAACCCGGAGGTAGCTGTTTATTTAAGTTGTTGACATGTTGACAGTTTGATGACGGATGGATGTTTATCTAATGTTTTTTTTTCTACGGGGGCTTTGTCAGTAAAAAATAATTGACGAATATAACGTGAGCGCTCTTTTTATATAATTTTTAAGTACTCAGTAATCTTCGTGATCCAATATTTTATTGAATTTTAGATACTTTGGGTTAAATCTGCTATAGCTATCGATTTTATTTTCTGATAATGTCGATATGAACAACTGTATCTACAGAATTCGGCGCAAACACAAAAATAAAAATTATTTTCAAAATATTGGGGCTTGATGAACTCCACTAATTTTTTTGATTTATGATTAGTAAATATATTTTTTACTTAATAATAATATCATCTAAAAGGGTGAAATTAATGCTAAATTTTAAAAGATTTAAAACTTAATAAATTATCCTAATTAAAATAAAAAATGAAAACAATTCTTGTAAAAATTCATTACTCATTGAAAAAATTGTTTTTCTTAAGACAATAGTGGCCTTAATATATCTTATTTATAAAAGCAATTAAAAGCTTTTCTAATTAAATAATGTTTGCAATTTGGCAACACTGACATGCGCAACCATGTACAATAACACGTGATAATGTGCAACCATTCGTGATATGGCTACATTGCCACCGTTCCAATTTTATGCAACTTCAAAATGTTTAAGTGCCTTAAAGAATTGAGCAATGATGACAAGCCAACAATTGATCACGGATACAGAAATTGAAAAATGAGACGCAAACGCAGCCATTAGTAGTAACGTATTATCCGAAGTCAATGAGGATCAGGATGTACGTAAAATGTCACGATATGGCATACTGAAACCTTTAGAAACGTTCAGCAAACCAACCGTTGACTCTCATTTGAAGTCGATTCTCGCCTCATTAAGCGTGTCAACTAGACTACCAGTATACGGAACTGGATTTCCAGAAAGTGTTATTCACGGGCTAGTATAGGGTGATGCTAGAGTGACTGTTGTTGAACTGGGTGGTGCTTCGAGGAGAGACCTAAGCCTGTTTGATTGAGGCATCCACAAGGAGGTAAGGAGGGATGCTGTTTTGAACAGGAATAATCGGTAATGAGTTGGTTAGCCTTTGGAACGTAGACGATAGTGTGAGTATGATCATTTTTGTCTACATTGAATTCCTAAAAGTCAATCATTAAACGTAGCTTAAGAAGAAAGTACTATAGTATTCATGCTCGACAACTCTCCAGCTATCACCAAATAGTGCAATAAATGAATACTTAGATTAATTAGATTTAAAAACGACTGGCTTATAGTACGACCGCTATATTGTTTGGATCCAATCCTTATAGAAAACCCTTCGTTGCATTGTCAAGAAACTGTCTTCTCTTAACCCTTTGAGCCCTGCATTCCTGAACAATTATAACCCTTCTGTCTGAGCTCCTGAGTCAAAATTCGCAAATAATTGGTATGAAATGTTTCACTGTAGATACAAAAATAGTTACAAGTGGCTGGGCATTAAGTCATTTTTCTCTACCACTGTTCAACCGGTGGCTGGCATTAAATCATTTTTCTCTACAACTGTTCAACCGGTGGCTGAGCATTACGGTAAAGCGGTGGTCAGCGCTCAAAGGGTTAACAGCAGACTGCTTCAAAATATTACAGAGAATAGAAATCGTAATAGTAAATTATATCACTTTTCTGCTTTGTTGTTGCATCCAGATTATGCCATTTCTTTGAAAGTAGTTGTTGCTATTTACCTAGCTTAGTTTAGTGTGGCGCATGACCATAAGTGCAGGGCACTCAATGGAAGTGGAACTAAAATCATGTTTATTGTTCGCTACTCTATGGCGAGGTAAACTAGATTTTTGAATTATGTGTAAAATAAGAAATATGAGAACATTCACACTTACTGTAGCTATGGATGTACAAATAGACATAATATATACATTGACATATCACAGACCTACACAGAGTCATCACCATGTAATTGCTAGCCTGTAGTTCCATAGTATAACAATACACTATTGGACATAGACACACACGCGTGCGCACAGAGAAGATCTCTTCAGAGATGATCCTGCCATTATTGAAAAAATAACTATCAAGGACAAGGGAACTTAAATCCTCTTCATACTACTCTCTATAGAAGTGGTGTTATGAACAATCAAGAGTGGTCTCCCCTTGTTTCGTTATTCTCCTCTTTGAGAGAGCTGTTTCTGTTTGCTGGGACTATAAAAGGACACTATAAGCGAACCTTGTATTCTCAGTTGAATAAATCTTTCTTAAAGCCTACACCTGCGTACTTTTGTCATTACACACCGATCGTAAATTTCAAAAGACCTCATCAAATATTTCTCGTAATATAACGAGTGTGTATAAAAACAATTATGAAAAAAATAAGAATGAATGGTGGCTTGATGAAGAGAAACGAGGATTCAATTTTTGAAAACTGAGTTTTAAAGTAGAAATATTATATCACATTCACTCTACCATAGAAAAAATATCTTGTTTGCTATTTGAAACTTTTTATTTTATTTCAGTCAATTTTCTTTTAGGTAAATTATAAAAATTGAAGCTAAACAGTTTCCGATATTGTGGTTCGATGGACAATTATCTAACTATCGAGAATCTGTTGAAAATTGCTTAGAAGTCAGTCAAAAGAAATGGTAAGAAAACATTTGTGGAAAAAAAAATGGAAAGCTTTCAGCGCGTCAAACAAAACAGCAATGTTGATTCAAAGAAGACAAAAATAAATATGTTTGAAAGCTGACATTTCAAAATTAGTTGCATGTCAAAAGTTGAAGAGTAAATGCTAAAAGGGATTTATCAACAAAGGACAACAGCGAGGTCGGCAAGTAGGAAAAGTCAGATTGACAACGACGCTGATTTCTGTGTTGAAGAAGGTCTGTGAACGACAGGTAAGGTAACAAGAATAGTAGATTTATCAATCAGTTCTCCGACCGGTCACGACATTTAAATTGCATGATACCACGTATTGTGAAAGCATCAACCCAACGATGACGGAAATAAAATATATGAGCGTGAGAAAATGCGATGGCCTAATGGTTAGAACGCTGGATGAGACGTACGAAGTCAGCACGGAAATTATTAACAAAAACATCGTAACTAGGGTAATTGCGTTTTACTCCTTTTCAAAGTACGCCTCTTGCATTAAATATTCTAGCACCCCACCCACTTGTCAAAACATTCTTCAAAAATCATATTTCCCGATCGCCGTCAGATTCATTACATCTTCCTTAACCTCATCCATGACGTTTCAAAAATGATTTTAGATTTTGGAAAATTCACAATATCAGAGCGCCAAATCTGTGCTCTAACGTACTTTGGCAGACCTGGGGGTGATTCAACATTTCAGCAAATATAATTCATTTTTTATGTAAACTAATCTTTTTTCATATGTTGTATCTGAGATAGTTGCACATTCGCCATTCGCAATGTCTAATTACATCGTTCTTATATAATATCAAAAACTTAAATATCGCCATCATCCTTTTCACAGCACAGCTAAACTTAAATAAATCACCATGTGTGTTACATATTAGAGCAATAATAGCTGGCGACTCGTTTCTGAACACTCCCGTCTTTTAGAGCGACTAGCCAATCCTTGTTGCAGACACCTGCTAAGTGAAATTTGTATTTGTTCAACATCTACAGAACCTATCCGTGGTTTGTACTGCCACTATGCTAAGTAGATCTTAGTTACAGTTTCTGAGAGACAGCATATCAGTTTGAACAATGCGAGTACGTCTAAATCCTCGGTCACGATGACTTGTGACTTCATTCTAGCACAACAGTTGATGACTTCTGATCAGTTATGTCTATATAATTTCAATCTCACTTTCCAGAGGTGTTTCGCGCTGGGTATGAGCTAGACAATTTGACTTAGTGTTTAAGAAGCGGTTCTACTCCATTATTATTATTATTATTATTATTATTATTATTATTATTATTATTATTATTATCGATATTCGTGTTCATATACAAGACGAAGCAAAAAACTTTTGAAACAATTCTGACACTCGCTTCTATAAAGTATAAGATGTTTGTGCAAAAAGTCAATCCCAATGTTTGCAAGCAGGTGTTACAGATGTGATTAACATATGCAGAATAACTTCCTTACTCATGCTGCAAAAATTTAAATAAACATAAAATAAAAAACGTACATATTTAATTAATTTCGCAATGGCATTGTCCTCATAAAATTTCAAAAACATTACACTACCCAGCATTTACTTTGTGATATTCGATACTTTCTGAATATTAAATTAAAAGTGAAATTAAGTAAAAGTACAACTGGCCGTCTGCCAGGCCACAATGCAATAGATGAAAACAGTAATAATAAATGACATTAATATATATATATATATATATATATATATATATATATATATATATATATATATATATATATATACAGTTATAATAAATGACACTAATATATATATATATATATATATATATATATATATATATATATATACAGTTATAATAAATGACACTAATATATATATATATATATATATATATATATATATATATATATATATATATATATATATATATAGGGTGTCCATAAAGTTCGTGTGCACTTTAAAAAATTTATAATTTTATTTGTATTTGCGATAGAAATAATTTGTAAAAAGCATTAGAAAGAAGTAAATCTATATTTTTTATGGTTTTATTGAAATTTTATTTAAGTTTCCACATGTCCTCCATCATTAGCAATACAAAGGGTAATACGATTTTGCAGTTCACGGAAAACATTTGCCAACTGATTTACAGTGATGCCTGAAATCACATTAGTTATTTTAGCTATACTTAAAACTAGGTACATTAAACTTTATAACATTTTTTTACAGATTATTTCTACCGCAAATACAAATAAAGTTATAAATGTTTTAAAGTGCACACGAACTTTATGGATACCCTGTATATATATATATATATATATATATATATATATATATATATCTTATGCAGTGTTACATTAGAACATGCACATATCCACTACAAAATTGTACATTTTTGTTTTAACGTCAAAAAAAGGGAAAACCTTTTTTAGATGTCTCATCAGGTGGGGAATTATTCACAATTACTGGTCGGAAAGCATTTTAGGCAGGTAGGTTTTTGTCATAAAGTGCTCGATATCAAAAAGTAAGGAAGGATATAGCGTTAGTAGAAATAATGTGGAAAAACTTTTCACTTAACTGAGGGGTATTAATTTAGCCGTGTCTACTTCGAAGTTTCGTGAGCGCATTGCAGTAATGCTTTCACCCTTCAGGGCTGTTGACTTATATATATATATATATATATATATATATATATGTGTGTGTGTGTGTGTGTGTGTGTGTGTGTGTGTGTGTTTGTGTGTCTGTGTGTGTGTGTTTAAACGTATGCCGTCACAACGTGGTTCATTTGATGATGTCGTTTGAAGGGAACAAGGTGTTAATAAACTGGCTAACAGTTCTACAGGTCTTAATCGTACTGTTCGACGAACGAAGATTTGTCCACGAAGTTCAGGTTCTGGAGAACACAAGGAAAATCTTAAGCTTTTTCGCTTGTGTTCAGTGGGAATCTGATCGTCTCAAATTTAGCCGCGTTGCTGACTCCAACATCGATTGAGAGAAACTTGGGTAGCTATATCAAGGAAGTAAAAATGCAAAAAGAAATTTACACAAACCACTCGTAAAAATATTCCTACATCCACTATAATTATAAGTCTCTTTCTGATGCTAAGTCTAACTGTCCTTTTTGCTTCTATTTTCTCTAACACTTCGTCATTGCTCACACGTTCAGTTCATGTCTTTCTTAGTATCCTGCTGTAGAACCATAATTCTGTTGCTTCAAATCTCTTCATTTATAAAGAGATTGGTCAGCATTCACTGCCATATAGGAGGACCGATGTTACATAACAATTCAATAGTCTTTTCTTTGTTTCTGAGGAAATTTTCCTGTCTCTTAATAATTTATATTGGAAGACATCTTGTTAAATAACAGTTTAGCAAACTATTATTTTAGTTTATTTCTGCTCTGACTTCTTCAGTTTGACCTTAGAGGTCTGATACAAGACAAAATAAAGGAAGTCAATTTTGATTGGCTCAGTCAGAGTGGGAATGATAGATACAGAGAAAGGTTTCTGGGAGTTGGTTCTCATAAGTCGAACAATGTAGACGTATTTCTGTCGTCTCTGGAAACTGCTCCCCAGTGGGGAGAGAGAGAGAGAGAGAGAGAGAGAGAGAGAGAGAGAGAGAGAGAGAGTGACCCCATTGTCTATTTAGAAATGTACACGTTGACGTGTTTAATAAAATAGTTAAGTTAAAATTTCCTTTTTTTTTTTCTTTTTATTTCTGAACCAAAACAACTAGCGATCACTGGCTGTGAAAGAAGACAACGTTATTGTCGAATGGAGCCCGTTGCCCAAGACCTCCCAGCATGAGGGAGACCGTCGCCCAAGAGATTCCCAGAACGCGGGGGCTATACAACATTGTATTATTTGGCGCCGTGACCAGGATCTCCCAGCATTGGGGGGGGGGTCACAGAAGTAGGGTTACACCACAACGTGAAATACTTCGTAGAAGATTTTCGGACAAAAGACAAAAAAACGGGAATATGAAAAAAGAAAAGAAAAAAGTAATCAGAACAGAAAAAAGAGAAACTGTAAGTACTATGTTGTACTTCTCCCTCTCTATCTCTCATTCACACACACACACACACACACACACACACACACACACACACACACACACACACACACACACACATCTAAATAGCAAATCAAAATAGGAAATAAGGATGAAAAAAATGTGAAAAATAAAAAGAGTAAAAAAAGTAAAAAACACCAAACGAACAGGGTCTGATGGACAGACAATGAAAAAAGGACGAATAGGGAAAAGAAAGAAAAAGATGACACAATGAACACCCACACTCACGCATTCACACTGGAGCGACAATGTCAATGTCGATGAAACATTTTAGTGAGAAACTGATTTTTTTTGTTTTGTCTTTTTACAAAGGTTTAGAACCATGTGCTAAAATCTATTGTTGATTTTGACTGGCACGCGCTAATGTTGTATCTCTGGCAGCCTGTTGGTCACATCGAGGCCTAAATTCGTGTACGTAATACGATGGAAAATTATTTTGAAAAAGAAAGATTGACGGCATTTTATGATGGGGCATTCCAACTGATTTCTGTAGACTGTTAATGAGTTGAAAATTTTTGTGACTATGGTTTTGCGTGCATTCAAGTGTTTTAAGTTTAGAATTATTTTATTAATTGTAATTAACTGACAAATAATTGTTTTTTTTTCATTTTTGTAACAGAGTGTAGAATTCTTTTTTTTTTATTTAAGAGCTGTATTTGTGTCATTTTGCCTTCATTTGTTGAAGAATTAATTTGTTAATTAGGGAATTTTGTGAGTTAATTTTCGAGGAAATATTAAGTTAATTAATTGTTGTGGGGATAAGTAGATTCGGCCTGCATAGTTTCGGGTCTATTATGTCTGTGATTTTGTTGATGTCGTATAAAGCCATTAGCATATCTATTACAATTCTATTTAGTCCTACTGTTTTCTTGTTCAGTTTGGCCAGTGCTAATTTCACTTCAGATTTCAATACTTCTGGTCCTCCGATAATTCTGTATAGTACAGATTGTCCTCTTTCATCGTGGAAGAGTTCTTCGATGTATTAGTTTTGTCGCAGTTAGCTCTCTTTTTCGACTCAGGAGGTGAGGTAAAATCTCTCTCTTTTTCACTTAGACCAATATGTGACCTCTCACAGATACAGCGCGTTTCCCATATTCTGGGAACGCGCTAAGAACAATACACGTACGTACGAACACTACAACACACGCACATAATTTCTCCCTACAAACTCTATGTAACTATTCATGTCTTTGTGTAACTCGTTATTAATATATATTTGTTTACCCATGTATATCAGTCTTGTTTGTTTCCTTTGGACTTAATATCCGGCATTCGCATGTAGCTGGACCCGCCAGCAGGAATGTTTAACCTTCTGATATCTCTTCACATCTATCACCCCGCACGGTCCGCTACAGTTTCATCACTGAAGTATTATAAAAAATTATGTTCCTACCAAATCCAAGTTCTTGTGCCTGACACAAAACTTAGTAGAACAGTAAGTCACGCGAAATTACAAATCAAGACGATAATGCGGAAAATTTAAAAAAGGCAAAACAGAATTTACGTATAAATTCTGTTTTCGTTTTGAAAAGTTAAAGCACAGTTAACTTATTTAGTTCAGTTCAGCCACAATACTGAATTAATACATATTAATATATTTTTAAAAATCAGAGGCAGAATTTTATCTTTGAAATTTTCCGATGAATTTAGAACACATTTGTTTTGTTATTTCAGTCAATATACTGAATTTACATTAGAAATAATTCTTTTAAAGATAAATTTTACATAATTTCACTTCTCTATTTAAGTTAAAACCACGCTTAATTTTTAGTTTACACAAAAAATTCTTCAGAATTTGTTAACGGTAGACAGAAATCACCCCCCCCCACTTTATTTTCTGAATCCGAGTTAACTGAAATTTTTATTGTTTTGACAATCTATTCTATTTACATTAAGCATGAGAAAAGTTGTCCAGCCAGACGGTACAAAAAATTTCCTTAAAAATTCACGCAGCAAAGTCTTACAAAAACGAACACAAATTTTGTTCTTTGCATTCATGAATTAAAATCAACATTTTTTGTGCAAAATATAAAAAAAAATGTTTCTGCGAAATCTAAGTTATTGTGCCAGACACAAAACTTAGTAGAAACAGCAAGTCACTATAAGAGGTGCGAAATGACAAAAAAGCCGACCAATGCGTAAAATTTTAAAAAAGAAAAACATATTTTGTTGTATTCTTAAAGAGATTACAAACAGACGGGGTTCGTACTCGAGTGAAGGAACATCAACTTGCATGTAGATGAAAGAAAGAGAGGTTTATTGTAAAAGACTGAAAGACAGGGAATCGGGTGGCAGGATAGTAATTCCCAAAGTAAAGTTATTTACCTTACCTTTCCGCGAGGCAGGTTGTGGGACAAAGTCGTTTTTTAATGCGTGGAAAAACCGAGCTCGTTTGCCCGGACAAAACTTCCCCGTAGACCCCCGTAAAAAACGTGGTCGGGTAGCTGTCTATCACCCCAGACGAGACTCTGCTCTTCGGCATAGCCTCGTCTGGGATCCTTTCTGCCCGAAGGCAGAGAGCCCGACCAGCACAGTTGGAGACGAATCTCCAACTAATTGTTGAAGCAGATATTTATTGTATGTAAGAATTCAATTATGGCACAAGGCCGGAAAAGGGGAGGGATTGAGGGACTAATCTTCAGGAGTTTTTAGGCTTGGCCAACTATTACAGTATCTACATTCTTAGAGCCCCACTGAATGACGTATTGAAAAAGGGTGCAAAATGGATTTGGTTAGATGGCCAGGCCAGGCCTATCACTCCTGAAGATTAGTGACGTTGTTTGGTGGAGGCATATTTTTAATAGCTTCGGCCCTTTTCGGGTGCGGTCTTCTTCCGTTCTCATCGATTATTTGCCCCAAATATTTGATCTGCTTCATGAAGAACTCGCATTTATCTGAACTTAGCTTGAAGTCATATTCATCAATCACAGCCTTGATATATTTTTGTGCTGTTCGTTGTTTTCACTCTTTATCAAGATGTCGTCTAGGTATGCTATGGCAAATTCCAGTCCAGCTAACATGGTGTCTATTATTTATTGGAACAAACTGGGAGCCACCTTTAATCCAAACGAGTCCCTTGTGTGTATTAATTGCTAATACCTTTGAGCATTCTTCATCTACTTTCACTTGTAGATATGTGTCAGACAGATCTAGAAAACACTTTGCCACCATTTCGCTTAGAAAAAATATCTTCAGGTGAAGGTAAAGGGTATGCGTGGTCAACTATTGTCCACACAATAAAATAAAACCAAGCGAAGGATCGAAACCAAGTAAGCATTTCTCTTTTTATTCACATGTTTTATTTGCATTCACTTAACATGGAACTAGACAAGATAGTTTCCGTTAAAATTCCGGAACTTATGAAAATACCTTCCAATGGCTGGTTCACAAAATGTGAAATGTCTGCCAAGCTGTATAACGTTATACCCCACCCCCGCAAGCAAACGGAATAATAGTGCGCCAGCATGAAAAACAACTACAATGGCTAAAAGAAAAACCAAAAAAACAACAAAAACCAACAAAAATACCCCCCCCCCCACCAAAAACAAAACCAACAACGAAAAACGAAGTGGATAAATGCCCTACTAATTGAAATGGAAAATGTACCTATTGCTATCACTGTAATCCAACTACAACTCCCCAAAACTACGAATAGAACCTAAAAGTTCTAGCGCTACCAAAATAAAATAAAAACAAAACATTAAGCAATTGTATGAAGGATGACTAAGCTGAACATATCACTCCTTTATGAAGGACCGTTACACTGAGCTAAGAAATCCTCTGTACTCTGGACACTATACCAGGCATGAAAATACATAATAACAAGAAAATTCCTCAAAAAACAAGCATAAGAAAGAACACCTCACGCTTGTTACTGGCATATGAAAAATAAACCCCAAAAAACAAAAACAAAACAGTGACACCACAAAACGATAGCAAGAAACATAAAAATTTACCCCTGAACAAACTACTGAACACTCTCCAAAACAATCACCTCAACAAAGACAACCAAAAAAACAACAAAAATCCAACTACACTCCCCAGGAGGAGAGTTCATTTAAAAAAACAAAATAAAAAAAAACAATGATTATTTTATTTTAAATATGGATCCATCGCTACCGATTAGCCCCGCTAAATTGGTGGGGATGTGATGTCAGTACATTATTATTATAAGTAAAAACAAATATATAAAATCATAATAATGATGAAAGTTATAAATAAGATAAAATAAAGCAATAACATAAAAACGTTTATAAAATAAATTAAACAAAATAATAAAATGATCCCAGCATGCAACAAAAATTGTTACTACCGGAAATACGGACATCCCGCGAAAAGTCGTTAAATTCCATTTCTTAACCACGAACCTTGGTACAGGCAACACGTGGGTAACTTCTCTGTTTGATATGGCTTGTAATACATGTATTATAAAATAATTGTTACCTAAAAAACACACAAAAATATAAATAAATTGTATGAAATTAACATACAATTTATCATTCTTTTTCTGTTATTTGCGTATGCTTTATTTCCTGTCAAGTATTCTTTTATCTCCGTGAACAAGAGACCAATTTCTGCTGCTATGGGGTGAGTGACGACCCAACATTCGTTTTATTAGAGGAGAGAGTCAAACGTGGCAGAATTAATTCTAGGAGGAAACGGGAGGAAGAACTTCTAGGCGATGCATGCCGCTCGTTGAACTTAATGTCCTTTCTCGAATGGTCTATACCTGTCCCACAAACCTGGGCGTGGAAAGTGTATCGAAGGTTCAAAATTCCTGCGACCCTCTGTTGACTTAGCGCCGTTTTGGACTTATATTCAAGACTTAAACAAAGACAATCCATCACTGACAAAATACCGCGCCTACGAAATATCCTGTCCAATTGCTGAATATCCCGGCCCAAACATAGCATTCTGAAAAATAAACTATTCCTTTCCTGTTTACACTGATTTAGTTTTCTGACATTCCATATTCCTAAAACTATTTTGTTTCACGCGAACAGTAGTTGGATGACTGGCCGGTAACATCTTTTGCACATTCTCCTACTTACCGGGCGAGGAGTTAATTCCAATAAACTTAATCAAAGTTACTTTGAATTAAAAAAATGTTATTTAGAGTTTTCTTTTCTTTGAAGTAACTTAGTACAGTGATGTTTTGTTATAAATGGACATTTGTCAATGTTACCCGATATACTCTACCTCAATCCACCCACCACACTCGAGTGCATAAGAAAAAGAGTGAATATATAAAACACATTTTATTTTGATATTGAAGTTTGTGATATCAGCTGTGAAATGTTTTGATTCTTCGAATCATAATAGTAATTTTTTTTCCTCTCACTATTAACTCAAAAAAGTCAAGGTAAAAAGTTTGAATTAAAAGAAATATATATACGATAACGATATATAAATTTTTATATTTCAGGAACAATTTTGGAGGAGAGATGTATGACAAATTGGAAAAGTTTTCGTGTGACGTGTTTCGTCATTTTGGTCTTCATCGGACTAGGTTTGTTTGATGCTTCTTCAGTTATTCCAACGTATATTTTTCTTTGTTATCTGCTGATTTTACAGTGGCTTGGTATATTACATTGATCTGCAAGCAATTGCAGTTTAAGGGACTTTCATTCTTTGCTCTGCCGTTACATGTGGTTTTGATTTGTGCGGGTGGCTTGTTGGTTGTTTTCCTGTTGTACTTTTTTTTATTATTTGTGTCATGTTCTCGGTGCAACTGTAGCTGATTGTTACTGTGTTTTTCTTGAATATCTTGTGGAGAGTGCTTGATAGAGAGAAGTGTTTGTGTATAAGTTTAATGAATATTTTTCCTACGTTTGTTTTTACGTTTTTGTACTGTTAGAATAATACAATAAACCTACACATAATATACCACTGACAACCAGCATATATAAAGAGTCGAGCCAAAAGACAACTCAAATGGCCTGACAGTTGACTTTAAGCATTAAATAGAGTGACCTCAATGTTCACTTTCATATTTACATACACTCTATCCCTAATACTGAACACTTTAACCCTAAATATAACATAAATTAAAATTATATATATATATATATATATATATATATATATATATATATATATATATATTAAATTAAGGGAAATATTTTTCAAATTGCCTTCTAAACACTTCCCCCAAAATTCCGAATTACACAAGATCTTTAATAAAAATACAGTTAAATTAAACTACAGCTGTACTAGTAATTTGAAAACTATAATAAAAAGACAAAATGCCAGGAATTTCAATGCTAACGTGCAGCAAGATATCGTTAAGAGTGAAACATGTAACTGTAGAGATAAAGGTAAATGTCCACTGGATGGAATTTGCAAAACAGAAGAAGTAATTTACAAGGCCGAAGTAAAAGATATAAATGGCTAGAGCAAAATATACGTGGAGTGTACTGAAGGTAGCTTCAAGAAGAGATGATATAATCACAAGCCATCATTCAATCTCGAAGGACTTTTACCAGACTAGCCAGCCGTGAGTGAGAATTAAAAAGAAATAACAAAGATCCGATTGTAAATTTGAAAATATTAACAAAGCCAAAACTTACAGCAATCATAGTGATATCTGCAAATTAGCTGTGACAGGAGGAAAAGTTAAACTTAATAACATTTCCAGACCCCCCAAAATTTACTGAATGAAAGATCGGAAATAATGATACGATACATATAAACTAAAAAGTACTTTTTCAGTTCATACGAACCAAGATGAAAGTATGTACATTTTATTTACAACCCCTCCAATACAATTTCAATAATCTTGCTTTTGTCCTCCCCTTCCATTACACTTCACATTGTGCGCTTATATATAAATAATAAAGCATTAGGAAATCATTTGGCCCATATCTCCTAACGATAACGAACGATTGAAACCAAGGTAGCTGATCTTCTAATTATATATATATATATATATATATATATATATATATAATTTATTGTCGAGTATTCGGCGACTAAACCGGCACTCCATTCAAATTAGGGTGAAAAATAAGAAGTGTTTTCCCCACAAAAATTAGAGAAAATAACGTGAATAACGCTTCACTATCAATCCCAAGCGATGACATTTTTTTCTTATAGAGTTCGTGGTTGCTACCAATTAACCACTTGCCACAAAATAAATCTTATTTAAAAATGTAAAAAGTGAATTGCTAGAATATCTACCCCACCCTCCAATTAGGGTCAGATGTGGCACAAGGCCGAGTTTAACGTGGGTTTTCCGAGCCCGTAGGCTCGGCCAAAATATTCCCTTCGAACCCGTATAAACGGGTTTAGGGTCAGTCTTCCTCCCCGAACGAGACTCTGCCCTTCAGCAGAGCCTCGTCCGGGTTCCTCTCTGTCCGAAGGCAGAGAGTTCGAATGTTTAGCCGAAAAAGATTTCGAATCAATTAGCGAATTGCTAGTTAAGAATTCCTTTCATAATATTTCTAACAAAATTTTGTTACGGCATTTCTCTGGTGATGGAGAAGTGTTACACGTAATATATATATATATATATATATATATATATATATATATATATATATATATATATATATATATATATGAAAGGCTCAAACACTAATATTCCATGGTTATAATTTATTACATTGGAATCATAATCACAATCCAATTCATCTGACCTACAAATTCAAAAAGCTATGTAATAAATTATAACCATGGAATATTAATGTTTGAGCCTTTTATATTATATTCTTGCTCTGTCCTGGACATTGAGCTCTACCTGGATTCTATCCTCTTGGAAATTTATATATATATATATATATATATATATATATATATATATATATATATATATATATATATAGAACACTAATTTTATATATATATATATATATATATATATGGGTGGCCTGATGATTGCGTCTAGCATGAAACAGACTGTAGCCTCTAAGTGTTGACGTCAATGTTCCCTTTTATATTTACACGCGCTCTATCCCTGATATTGAGCACTTTATCCCATAAATATAGACTATATATATATATATATATATATATATATATATATATTTATAATGCTTTGGGATTAGTGAAGATAAGCGGGGCAATAAATTAAATGATCTTATCTGATAAGGTAAATTAATTAATTGTTGGTCTTACTCCCACTAATCTATACGAATTTTCTTTACACACTGCCTTATCATTCATTCCGATCTGAAGAAGACGAAACCAACACACGTCATGTTGGCGATCCGCGTCGTTTAAAAACTTTTTTTACTTTGGCTCATATATATATATATATATATATATATATATAACAATTTTAAGTGTTTCATAAAAAATGAACCCTTGACCAACAGGGTTCTGTAGGGTAACGCTTTTAATGCAAACAGTTTTTGTAAGTAACATGTACGATGTTAAGAAATTAGACCATTATAAACAATTTATATATATCTCAATAAAAAAAAATAAATGACGTCTTCTACGACTGATTTGTTGGAATTATTTAAGTGAGGAGCTTGTTTCAAAATAGTTGTGTGTAATCGGAAAATAATGGTACACGGTGGCTGTCTCTAAATCGCTGATTCAAACAAATCATCTAGATCTGACCACCCCCTGCCTCGCAGAAACAACCAAGAAATTTGATAATTTTTCGCTTTATTAGATAGAATCTTGGATTCCGTACGCATGAAAGATTATATTCACTCTTGTTTCAAATTTATTCTTTATTAGAATAATTTAGCTTTTTTATTGTCGTGTTTTTAGATTTTTTTCTGTCTCTTCATTAGTTTTTAATCGGATAATTTACTATCTTGTCTAAGAGAATTTTCCGAGATTTTTTTATGTCGAAAAAAGCCATTGTACACCGAATTATAAGACTGGAATTTACTTAAGTTAACTGCAAGAAGACAGAAAGTCTGGTCCTCAGTGAGAGTAAACGCCCAAGATGCGAGTTACAAATTGGTGATCTAAAGACCAAGCAGGTGCAGAACATTAAATATCTGGGAAGCGTTTTTTAACAGACGATGGAAAATGCTACAGCAAGACCAGAACACGCATTGGGCTAGCGAAAGAAGCATTCAAAAAGTTAAGCAAGGTGCTGAGAAACAAAAAATTGTTAGAAACAGAAAGAGTGCTGGATTGCTATGTGATATCCATCCTTTTAAATGTGATATCCATCCTTTTAAATGTGATATCCATCCTTTTAAATGTAATATCCATCCTTTTAAATGCCAGTGAATGTCGTACAATCTCCTCATTCGTGAGGAGAAAACTAGAGGTAGCAGGAATCTGATTCTACAGAAGGATGCGAAAAATAAAAATCTGCGTAAAGCCTTTTTATTTTCAATGGCGATATTTGTAAAACTACGCCCGCTAAGAACTATCGTTTCTTCGACTTCACTTTTTATACTATTTACATTATTCGAACTATTGTCCTCATCTTTGTCGCCATATTTATTACAACGTTTCGGCCGTTGTACGCTCCGGCCTTCTTCAGGTGGTTGGAATGTCGAACTGAACCCTTTATTTCGCTCACTAGTCTGTTCTAGTTCCACATGCAATGCATATGGATGTCAGTTATCTCCTGTTAATTCCCCTCTCCAAATACTCCACCGCCTTAACCAGGTATTGAACCTACGCTCTTTGGGTCCTGTCACTGGAACTAAGCAATGCCTTTATTCACTCTGCCATGTGTCCTTTTTATATCGTAAGATATGCCATCTTGACACTTGGCTGTGTCCCGCTTAATTTTACCATAGCTTGTAACTAATCGTACTTGCGAGCCTGTTATCCCCATTACTCTTTTTGACTAGGGTCGCCAGAAACAGCATCTAATGCTTACAGTCACGCAGTCTCACACAGACATATCTGACAGATCATATCTACTTTTTTAGCCATTTAATTCAATAACAAAGTTGCGTACACCATGATTCAACTCATCGAAATGTGATGAAATGACCAATGGATGGTGAATATCTGAGGTTATCCTGGTTGATATCAGTGGTAAACAATCTATAATGCACACCAGAAATTAATGGTAATGGGTGGCCTCAATTAGCCACTATGACAAACTGAAACGCAGATCCAACCGCATTGACTCGTGAGCCTGCACGCAGTTTTGCTACCGATGGAGAGGACTGTCCCTGCATGGCAAAGATTTGAACATTAACCCGCTGAGCCATGACCACCTCTTTACCGGTGGTAGAGAAAAATGACAACGCCCAGTCATCGGTTGAACGGCGAGTAAACATTTGCGTGGTGTTTTGCTATTCTTGTGCATCAAAAGAGTCAGCACCTGCTGGGTAAACTGACACACACACACACACACACACACACACACACACACACACACACACACACACACACACACACACACACACACACACACACACACACACACATAAATAAATATAGAATTCAGGCGATAAAGTGAAAGCATGCAATCATATTCTCCCCCTGCTAAGTATAATGCTTATACTATTTGTAACTAATTTTCTATAAGGATTGGATCCAAGGAATATAGCGGTCGTACTATAAGCCAGTCGTTTTTAAATCTAATTAACGTAAGTATTCATTTATTGCACTATTTGGTGATAGCTGGAGAGTTGTCAAGCATGAATACTATAGTACTTTCTTCTTAAGCTACGTTTAATGATTGACTTTTAGGAATTCAATGTAGACAAAAATGATCATACTCACGCTATCGTCTACGTTCCAAAGGCCAACAAACTCATTGCCGATTATTCCTGTTCAAAACAGCATCCCTCCTTACCTCCTTGTGGATGCCTCAATCAAACAGGCTTAGGTCTCTCCTTGAAGCACCACCCAGTTCAACAACAGTCACTCTAGCATCACCCTATACTAGCCCGTGAATAACACTTTCTGGAAATCCAGTTCCGTATACTGGTAGTCTAGTTGACACGCTTAATGAGGCGAGAATCAACTTCAAATGAGAGTCAACGGTTGGTTTGATGAACGTTTCTAAAGGTTTCAGTATGCCATATCGTGATATTTTACGTACATTTTGATCCTCATTCGGGAACGCAGGTTTCAAGGGGTGAAAAGAAATCAAAACATGAAGAGATACACATATAAATTTCAAAGCACAGCCGAAGACTTAAAACTGGATGAACTAATGAAGGAATTGAACAATATTACCTGGAATGTTGTAGGTATTAGAGGCATTTTCAGGAAAGGAATTCAGCTGAAAGTAATCATCTACTTTAAAGGAAAAGAGATTAAATTATTCATTGATATAGAAATTTTAGTCGATACTGACGTTGTGGGCAATGTAGAAAGATACTCTGAAATAATGCCGCTATATGCACCAATTTTGATTATGAAATTTAAGAACTTTACGACAACATCAGTTGAATTATTAGTTATACATACACTGAAAACAAATTACACTTTTTTATAGGCGATTTTAATGAAAATTTAGGGACAATAATGGAGGGATGATATAGTCTAGGAAAATTTAAAAATAGAAATGAGAGCCAAAGTATAACTTCTCAGGAATATACAAATTACAATCATAATTTTTTTTTCAAAAGCGAACAGAACGAATGAAAAGAAAACAAATGAAAAAAAATATTGAACACCTGACAAAGACAGTATGTGTTTTATAGGAATAAAGTGTCGCTGCCGACACTTGAGTTTGAACATAGATCGCCAGTGAGCAAACACAGGCGATCCCATTATTGAATTAAATAGACCATGTGACCATAGAGGAAACGCATATATGGGAAGTAGCGTGTGTCTGATCGTATTTCTAATCTATCCTCTATTACTATTCGGATCACTATTTCTATTCTATCCTCTGTTACTGTACGGACCGCTATTCTCTACTCTATTCACTATACTATTTCTCTATTCGGATCACTATTCTGATTACTGTTTGAGAGAGTATTACCGAGCAAGTACTATTAGTGTTAGTGATATTCACAGGCGTCTGACACCAGTATTGTTCAACGGCGTTACTATAATTGTGTCTCCGGTTACAAAGTCTCCGCTACAACGAGCAATACGAAAGTGACAAAGAGTATTCGTTGACATTACAAAGTGGCAAAGAGTGTTCGTTGACATCACAAAAGGATGCTTAACGCAAAAAACAATAATAAAATGATAGCTTTCAAAGTCAAATTTTATTTTAAAATTGAGAGAAACAAAGTGATTCTCAAAAAGAGAACTTATCCTCATATCGAATCAAATTTCAAGTTTCAAATCAAATCATCAAATTTCAGTTAGAAATCAAGAACAGATCTCAGGTGATTTGTGGAATAGTGAAAACAAAAATTACGAATAGCAAATTGGTAACGATAATTGAAGATGCAGTAAAGGGAGCAGAGAAAAGGAAAAGGAAAAGGAAATAATAATAACAAAGGGAAATACTCAGAAATAACAATAGAACTGATGAAAAAGAGGAGAAATATGATCGTAAATACTAAGGGAGATAATCTGAAAAAAGTAAAATTAAATAATGGAAAATGATATACGAATAAAGAGAAACTTGGATGGCTTGACATTTGCTTTTATGCATTGCAATCAACTTCAAAATAAAGTATGATTCTTGCCTGGAAAACGTGATAGAGGATAAATTTGTATACAATAAATACAATTATAATTTCTTCTTTAATTTCGTTATTAAAACACCCGATGAAAAGTAGCACTTAAGTTCTAATGACAGCTCTTGTCATTATTTTTTTTTTATATTAAAGTCCCAAAAGACACTCAAGTTAGAAGGTTACTAAGTGAAGCTTTTGTATGGACGTAAGAGAAGGATGTAAATACAGATTATGCGGATATGTAAGAAAGACAACGGTTAACCTTATACTTGAAGAGGTTCAGATTGTAGCGATTAGGGAAGTATACTCTCGGGAGTCTTTTAGCTGTTCCCTGGAAGAAGCTGTCTGTGTTGAACTTCCACCTTACTAATGGAATACGGAATGAGGATAATTCGAATCTGTGTACGTGGTATGACGGGTCTTAGCAGTAATGGTCTGAGCTGGTGGAATTAAGGAATGTAACTCATGTGAACATTTGTCATGGAAATAGAGATATGTTGGCGAGAGGCATGCGAAGTTTCGTTTGTGAGAAAGGGGTTGTAGAGTGGGAAATAATGAATCGCCCACAAAGTCGCGTAATAACTTTTGAACTCTGCCAAGGCCGGAGAAAATTCTGGGTCTATTCGGTGATGATAAAACGCTACAAGCTTGGTTTTAGAGGTATTGAATGTTACAAACCAGCTTTTCTTCGCTGATCTGTTAGAGCTGGATCAGAGGAGAGATCAGCTGATCATTTTAATTTTGTGAGTTGCATGCATAAACTGCTGTAGCTGCATAGATATTAACTAAAGATGCCTGGACAGATCATTAATATAAAGTAGAAAGCGGGCAACACTGAATAGAGTATTGTAGACGCGTGGATGGATTTCATTGGCTTCAGAAGTCTCACCATTAACCCTTTGAGCCCTGCATTCCTGAACAATTTTAACCCTTCTGCCTGAGCTCCTGAGTCAAAATTCGCAAATAATTGTTTTGTAATGTTTTCACGGTAGATATAGAAATAGTTACAAGTGTTTACCCACCGTTCGACCGGTGGCTGGGCATTAAGTCATTTTTCTCTACCACTGTTCAACCGGTGGCTGAGCATTAAGTCATTTTTCTCTACCACCGGTAAAGCGGTGTTCAGGGATCAAAGGGTAAACGGCCAACTTCCATAGGAAGGACATAATAATTACAAAGCTTCTATCAAAGATATACGTGGAGAATTTATATAGAAATCCTCTATGTCACACATTATCAAATGCCATTGAGAATATCTAAGGCGATCGCTCTCGTAATGAGTTTATTATCGAGGGTTACACTGATTCTGTATGTAAGAACCTCAGCAGATGAGAGAAATCTATACTGTCTGTATCTTGTCGCCCAGAAAGTTCTTTCTATTGAGGTAATGGTATCAACCAAGATGTTGATAATAGACCCAAGTAGCTAGCTGATGATAGCCTCATTTGGAATTACTTTAAGGTTAGGACCCTTGATTATCAGGTAGATAAAGACAGCTCAGTAAAACATTTACCCCCATCATCCTTAATTATGATGTAGTCAGTCAGTTATGTGTCATGCGTGATACATGCGAAGGCGATCATGTATCATTCGATACATGACTGACGAGGCAGATTTTTTTTCCCGCAGTAGGTTGAAATTTCTTTCTGTGGTAGACCATCTGCCATCCAAGGCTATAGGACCCGGTCTGTCCTGCTATTTACCCATAGCTGGGGGAGGGGGAGAAGAAGAGGATTCACACCTTTCCCAAAGGGTATTCGCACGTGAATTTAATGCATTCACTGGAATTCGAACTCGGCTTTCCGATTCCTCGGTCCGAGCTGCTATCCATCACTCCACCGTGCCTCTGTGCTGCAGACAATCCAAGAATGAGTAGATAAATACAGGCAAGCCACTTGAAGTGATACCGTATCGCATACCCAGAAAATCAGGTAACAGGCACATATACTGGAGTGAGAGTCATCATAAGCGGAGAACCCAGGCATCGAGAACAGGCACGCAGGTGTGGATAAAGGACCTCACTGGGAGAAATGGGGTTACTTAGCTGCTCGCAGATGAACTAATATCCTTCACATGCAATGTACTTATACCAACACACCGAGAATGGAAATCAAGTTATGACTGTACAACGAAAACAGTTAATACATTTTAAATTATTTGGTGGTTTATATTGCAACAATTCTAAATTGCTACGACCAGTTAACTTATTGGCTTATACAGTGTGACCACTGAAATATTGAATGATTTAAAACAAAAATAACTTTTACAAACACATGAGTATCTTGGGGTAGTAATGTTTGGACGAGTTGAACCAGTTTCAGAATCTTTTTAAGCAATATTCTGGCGATGCCTAGTTGAGCAGAGCGACGACGGGGAGAAGCTGATGTATCCTCAAGGACACTTGCTGCTGCGTCAGTGCGCTTAGGACATCTTCCAGGAAAATCGCTGACTGATCCAGTTCTTTCAAACCTGGCGATTAGGTTCCTAATCATGTTATCACTAAGAGATACGGTGACATTAAAATATTGCCGGTATTTTCTCTGAGTTTGAATAATTGATCTTTCATTGGAATAGAAAAGCTCTCTGAGTTTTACATGTTGCTGAACATCAAACGTAGCCATTTTGATCTCCAAACGATACTTTATATCCTGCAAATATATATTTATCATATGCAGTGTTACATTACAACATGCAAAAAAATTCACTACAAAATTGTACATTTTCGTTTTAACGTCAAAAAAAGGGAAAATCTTTTTTAGACGTCTCATCATGTGGGGAATTATGCCGTTACTCTTCCCCACCTGATGAGACGTCTACCCTGCTATTTATCCATGGTCTGCGCTGCCATTTATACCTTTCCCAAAGGGTGTTTGCACGTAAATACATGTAATGGATTCGACTAGAATTTCGAACTCGGCTCTCCGATTCCTCAAACCGAGCCGCTATCTATTACTCTACCGTGTCTACCGTACCCTGACCAGAATCTATATCTTCCTTTGGGGTGTCGTAATTTTATTTTCTGTCGGTGTATTTTTCTTAATATTCATTTTGCATATATACTACATCAATTTGACTGACTGTCAAATTTATCTATCTATCTATCTATCTATCTATCTATCTATCTATCTATCTATCTATCTATGGTTTAAACGGCATGTAAACATTTATTAATTGCCAAATTTTGAGTTCATGGAAAGATTAAAAGGTCGACATGTTGATTAAACAAAAGGCTGTTGCTATCTTTGAAATATTGGTGCTATAAAATCTTTCAATTTTTAGCAGTCAGTAGGCTCTTGTCCTTGTAAAATCTTCCTCACCCTAGTGGCTTTATATCTATTTAACCATGGAACTACAAGGCAATTTTATAAAAGCAAAATAAAGCTAAAAACAATTAGAATTTAGGAGACAACTTTCCGTATATAATCTCATTTACTTTAATTGCGTTCTTTATTTTCACAGATCGGACGTTTAAAAAAAAGTAGCGTCTGCAAACAACAGTAGAACCAATCATTCCGCTTTAAAAGATCTTTCTCTAAAACGAGACTAGTGAAAGCGACAGGCGAATTATTCTAAAAAGTAAAACAGCGAAAGCAAGAATTATTATTATGATAATAATAATTCTTCAAAATCTATAAAAAGTATAAAAAATACACTCGATGCAAATAAAACCGCTAAATACAAGGAAGATCTCTGCTGTGTTTGTATCCTTTATTAATGTTTAAAAAAAAAAAAGAAGTTTTACTTTAATGTGTCGTAATTGTAAATTGTCACCCGAAGCCGAATTTGAAAACCGCTTCGGTATCCGTCTTCAATTATTTACAAACAATTGACCGAAAATAAAACAAGTCGTGCGATTTGGTGCTCGAGTGACAATCTAATTGGGAGTGGGGATATAATACAAATGTTTATAAGAAGCAGGTGAACAGAAAGAACTGTTTAAATAGAAAGTAGAGTATAGGGAGAAGAAGAACGAACGAAAAAATCGCTTCGAGAAAGAGAAGAAAGCAAGAAAAAGGAGGATGGATAGAAAAAAAAAAGAAAAGAAGAGCGTACAAAAATAAAAGATGATTACCAAAGAAAAAGAAAAGGGATTAGCGAAACAAGAAGGAAGAAAAAGAAAGTGCAAAGACAGAAAAAAGATGGCTGACAGCAAAAGAATATTGAATATATTTTTAAAAAATCAATTTTAGATCGTGTTTTAAGGATAAAGGAATGTTAAGAAGAAAATAAAAGAGAAAATTTCTCATAAAGAAAGAAAGAAAAATGCATAATAAAAGAAAAGAAAATGAGAGTGAACAAACGTGACAGGGAGAAAAGGAGTTAAAAGAAAGAGAAAGAGTGTTATAGAAAGAAGAGGGAGTTAATAAGAACGTGTAAAAGAGAAGGAAGGAATCAGAGTAAATTGTTCAATAGAAAATGTTCAATAATAGGAAATTAGTGACATTTAAAAAAATAACAGAAATATATCGTGATGTCATGGGAAGAATGGCCCAAGAAGACCGTGTTCAGTCGCCATAATTTGTAAGACTAGCACGTTAACCATTAGAGTACCACGAATAGACGAAAAGATGTAATGTTTATAGGTAAAAAAAAAAATACGGAAGTATGAAAAAGAAAGAAAAATACCTGGTCATAAAAACTTAAAAATCATAAATAGATAAGGTCTATGTCACATCGATTCCAATATATTATTCATATTTCAAGAAATAAAACGTTCCAAGTTGAAATCATTCGTTAACAAAACTTGTATTTAAATTAAACAATAGATTAATTTGTACTTACAAACCGCGATTTCTACTGTGACACTTATTCTTTGTCATGTTTTATTTTCAGTCATAAAATAAATATGACTGGCGATAGGACAGTTTGCGGTGAAATTTTATGCAAAAATGAATGCAAAAATCATACCAATAGCAATCATTTTAAAAGGATGGGATTAATTTTGCTTACTTCCCTCCTCGACTGTTTATTAATTTAGATTTATTCTATAGTTACAAAATTGGAAGCACATTCTGATTAATCCAAGCTGACTTAAAAGTCAAAGTATTATGAAACGTTCAATCAGAATCAAATTCCCTATCAATAGCTTGCGAGATTCTGACTTTTCTCCTGATTGTAAAATAGATAGTATTTGAGTCATCAAGCACATTCTATAAATTATATTTTCTAACCTAGCGATAACAGGCAAACGTATCTATCTGGAGATTATTTAATCGGTAATTCGCTTGGTATAAATTTAAAGATTTAATTGTTATCCAATAACATAAAAAGATATTTGAGATGTATTCAGATAAATACGAAAAGAGATAAACAATGAGGGTCATGGGATAGATAGATAGATAGATAGATAGATAGATAGATAGATAGATAGATAGATAGATATGGACAGACTGAGATAGATAGATATGGACAGACTGAGATAGATAGATAGATAGATAGATAGATAGATAGATAGATGAAAAAAGAGAGAGGAGACCAGAACAGAGAGAGATAGAAACCGAGGCATGAACAGATGGACATATAAGAGAGAGAGAGAGAGAGAGAGAGAGAGAGAGAGAGAGAGAGAGAGAGAGAGAGAGAGAGAGAGAGTGTGTGTGTGTTATGTACAAAGATGAATTAAGAGAGATGCGTACAGAGACATGGACCTTGAAAAATAGCAAGAGACAAACAGTGAGAAGGGGAGGGAGAAGAAGAAGAGAAGAATGAATAAAGAGAGAGAGGTACGATGAGAGATGAACATCACGAGATATGACTAATTTGGCGGTCTACAAGATGGCTAACCACCTCATAGACCACCTCATAGACCACCAAATTTCTCGCCAGAGTAAGTAATAACGATAGTGAACACAGTCAAAAATAACGACAATATATTCTACAAAAATCAAATGCACATCAACTACAAACAAGATGAATCTTCACTTAGAAATATCATAAAGAAATACACTACCCCAATTGACCCGAACAAAAATATCAAATTAATTATCTACTACAAAAAATTTAAAGCAGCTAACCTTATCCTCAAAAATAACAACACACCAGCAAAATCAAAATTATAACGAACGAATATTATCTATGAGTTCAAATGCCCGTTAAGAAACTGTTCCTGATCAAACCGAACTCATAAATAATTACATCAGTCACACTACTCCATGCCTATCCAGACGCCTTACGTTACACCTATCCGACCACAGCTCCATTAGAACCCATTTAAACTTACCAGACTTCATCCAGACTTCTACATACTAGTAGAAAATACAAACATAATAACCTCATCCACATGCAAAAAAGATTAAAACTAATGGAAGCCTTAATAATAAAAAAGAAAAAGCCAACACTTAATAATATTAACTACGAACATGGCCACAATGTGCTATGTTCGGAAAATAAAACATCCCTATAAATATAGAAACGTACACACAAGTCATACACACAATTAAAAAGCAAAAATAAAATCATCCTTGATAATGGCTAAAAGTATAGCCGAAAGCGCTCGGAATTATAGAACATTTGGACAGTTTCTACACACTGTGTCCAGAAAAGAAAACACTTGTTCGAACACATGAAAAATAAAATAAAAAGATTAATCGTAGTACCTTGCCTGTCGTTTTTAATGAAACAGACAGACACAGACACACACACACACATATATATATGTATATAATGAATAGTACCACACGGACTCTAAAGCCAGTGGAAATCTTGGAATCTTTACTAATACAAATCGTGGACATTTCCTTTGCACCTTTAGTACCAAGATATGAATCCTGATTTGCCAACAAGAAAAATTCATAAAAAATATAATCGCACTAATTTGTCTGTTATCTTTAGGAAAAACTTTGAATGAACATTAGCTACTTTGGTGCATCCAATTTAAACTGCATTACATCGTAGTTGACGTTGTTTAAACTAAAAAATTCATGATTATCACATCGAACGACAGATTAATCTTTCGCGAAATGAGAGTCAGCACTTTCGCGTCGAAATGCGTAAAATTGATGACACTTTAATGCACTTCGCTTCTGCAGATAAATATACATAAATTAAAAACCGCCTTACCTTTAATTACGCAAAATGAAAATTAATGCATGTGTGACATAGAGAGACCCCCCCCCCCCGAGGTGGATTTAGTAATCAACAGTGCTAAAGAATTAGGATGAAGGTGCTAATTACTTGGGTAGAAGGGATTCCGGAGTAATTCCAGAAATAAGTTTATTTTTTGTTCTTGTTTTTTTTTCTCTTAATAATTGTTTCTGGGGTTGAGTTATTAGTTAATTAAATGTAATAATTCCAGAGTGATTAAGAGGCGGGTTCGTTAAAGTAAAGTTTATGATAAATGGCGAATTGGACTTTTGGGTGGTCTAACACACGGACTTCAACCAGACGGGATAAGTGGTTTTGGCAAAACTCAAGTAGATGATGTCTACGGACAACCCGGCAGGGAGCCCGAAATCATTTTTAGTACCATTTGAGAAGTGGTTTCCCGCGGAGTTTCGGAGACCAGCAAAACTTGCATGGTGGTCAAGGCGATTTGCATATTAAAATTCGTGGGCTGTGGCTAGAAGTTTTTTAGCTCCGCCTCTCTCTATATAAGCAGCCTGCATGCTTGAGTTAGTGGGGATCAGAGACCAGATCAAATCGGATCAAAGAACCGGGGAGAGAACAGAGTGGCTCTTAGGACGCGGCAGAACGCGGAAGAGACGGCTTGTTGGAATTTGCTGGTCTGGTTGGTTGTCACGTGCTAAAAAGGTCCGGTCCGAACCCAGAAGTAGAAATAGACCCTGAAGGAAACCAGTTAATTTTGCTAACAAAGCTGAGAAAGCAAACTGCTATAATTACACGCCCCGACGAAGATCCCTGAATTACTTCCCTTAGATCAGCTGAAACTATTTAGGCAGAATTTTTCCTACTCTCTCTCTGTCACATCCGACCCCAAGCGAGTGAACCTCGTTACGACATTTTGTACTCGTGTAAATTCTTCGGTAGTGACATAAAAATAGTGGCCTTAAAAGGCTCTTTGTACAGGAACCGAAAGAGTTGCTTATTTTTTCTTTTTCATGTCTTTGCGGCTTTTTCTGGATGAATGGTGATTTCCTTTCAGCGTTATACCCAGCCATTTCATCCCCTTCCCACCGAATCGTTCTGGGGAGACCGATACACTGCTGTTCGGATCAAGAATTCACAACGTGGCGAATTTGGTGCCTTGTGCCAGGATTCCGACCCGTGGATTTACTAAGGACGCAGAGAAAGAGAGGAGCGCAATTCCTTGTCCCGAAAGAAAAAAAAAAAAGAGGACTAAAAACTAATTACGACCAAAAAGACTGTAGTTACGAACTATCGGTCAGAAAGACTCAAAAAAAAAAAATGAAGAAGAAGAAGAACAGGAAAACGAAGAGCAGAGAAAGGTAAGTCACTTTTTTGGCCCTCGGTTCGCTTGTCGCACGCAAGTCTGCCAGTGTACAGTTGTTATGTTCAATTTCTTCAACATTGCATGCTGTTGAAGTGTCGATTTTGTGTGAGGCGAGTTTTCCTTTTCTGTTGTCTCTTGTTGAATAGGGGGAAGGTAGTAGTGATCGGGCGTTAGAATGAGTGTAGCAGGTTCGCCTCATCTTCTCCGCTGACAATCGGCCGAAAAATGACCAACCACACGCCCAACATCTCAGAGGTCTTGCTCGGACTGGGGACACCCTGCCTTCTACTCCTTCACGGGTGACCCAGCGGCGTTTCCCGGGCTCTTTGCTTTCCTGGTGGGTGGTAACAGCGCGTTAGTCCGCTTAATGCCTAAATTACGGTCCCCTGCCGCCGTACACCACCGAGCTTTGTGCCCGTATTCGCCACAGGTCGTACTACTGGGTCCCAGAGACCTGGGGTCTCCTCCCCAATTGGTTAGATTTGATGACATTTTGTCTCTCCTAGGGAAATCTAAGTGCTTTTCTACCTTGGATTTGAGATCGGGTTATTGGCAGGTGGCCCTGAACAAGTAGGACCAAGAAAAGACCGCGTTCACCTGTCACATGGGTCTTTTCAATTTTACGGTTATGCCATTTGGGTTGGCAAATGCCCCGGGTGTGTTTAGTCAGCTCATGTCCATAGTGTTGAATAGCATGGAGACGTTTGCCATGGCATATCTAGATGATATCATGGTATTTTCAAAATCACCCGAGGAGAATTTCGAACACCTGCAGCGGGTGTTCGACCGGCGAAGGAGGCATGGCTTTTAGCTGAAGCTGTCAAAATGACAGTTTCTAAGAGAGGAGACAAAATACCTAGGGTTCGTGATTAATAAAGACGGAGTAAAGACCGACCTAGACAAGGTAGAGGTAATAAGGGCCATGCCCGCGCCGAAAACTGTAAGGGAGATTAGGGAGTTTATAGGAGCCATAGGATATTATAGTAGGTTCAAACCCGCATTTAGCCGGTTGGCGGGTCCTCTGATAGCCCTGACGAAGAAATATGCCAGGTTTAGGTGGACGGAGGATTGCCAGCGTGCATTTGAGGCTTTAAAGGACCAGCTGACTGCTGTCCCCTTGTTAGCGTACCCAGACTTAGGTAAGCCCATGGTGCTGTACACTGATGCTAGTGATAGGTGCATCGGAGCAGTACTCACGCAACCCTGTCCCGATAAGGATGGAGCTGTGCCGGGGGTGCATGAAGAGGTACCAATCTATTTCCTTTCTCATCGGCTTTCCGAGACCCAACAAAGATGGCCGGTGATAGAGAAGGAGGCGTTCGCCATCCTGTACGCTGTGCATAAGTTGGACTATTATCTGAGTGGGGCAGTATTTACCATTAAGACAGACCACCAGCCCCTCAAATAACTCTTAGAGGCAGAGTGGACGAACAAAAAGATCCAACAGGGGGCACTGAAGCTAAGTGGGTACAACTGTAAAATAGAGTACCTAGCCTGGAGGGATAACACATGTGCTGATTTGCTATCGAGGATACCGAAACAGCTGGAAACGGAGTCCATCAAGTTAGAACCAGGTGTGGACGATAAGGCCTACCAGGTTAATGTAATTAACTCACATGGGTTAGAAGGGAGACCTAATTGGAAAGATCAGGAGGCGGGAGAAACAGAAACCATTACGGACCCCCACTGGATAGACATGGTTAGACAAAGTCAAGGGTATAGTGACATAGCAGTCATTAGGTCCAGGGTAAAGGCAGGAAATACCTCCAAATACGTATTGCAGGGTGATGTGTTGTATTACTTTTCCGGGAAGGTTGAGGAGGTAAGCTTGAAGATGGTGATACCCGAAAAGTTGACGTCTGAGATCTTGGATCAGTGCCATAGAAAGTTAGGACACATGGGGATTGATAAGACGTATGGGTTGATAATGAGAAATTACTATTGGCCCAAGTTGTTTAATGATGTTGTGGATTATGTAAAGAAATGTGTAACGTGCCAAGTGCAGGGTAGAGGAAGTAGGGCTGCTCCGGCTTTAGAGACAGATATTCCCCACTACCCCTGTCAGAAAATGAGTTTAGACATTTCAGGCCCTCATGGGCCAACTGATAGAGGGAATTGTTACATATTAAGTTTTGTGGATTGGCTGACAGGTTGGCCTGAAGCATTCGCCATACCTGATAAGAAGGCGCGAACGGTGTCAGAGATAATACTTGGCGAAATATTTCCCAGGTATGGGGCTCCCGAACAGTTGGTTACGGATAACGGTTCGGAAAATGTGAATCAGGTTATGAGGGAGACGTTGGGAGAACTAAATATTCAACACATAACCACCTCCACGTACCATCCCGAGAGTAACGCTAAGGTGAAGAGATTCCATAAGACTCTTGCTGATGTTCTGGCTAAATTAGCGGAGCATAATAGAGAGAATTGGGATCTGTTTTTAACCCAAGCCTTAGCGGCTGTGAGATTCTCGGTGAACGAAACGACCAAGTTTCCCCCCTACTATCTGGTATATGGCCGGGACGTGGTCTTACCCATAGACAATCTATTAAGGCCTAGGAGGAAATACTTAGGGGAAGACCATCATAGGATAATTTTAGAGCAGCAGCACAAAATCTTTACACAGGTGAGGAGAAGAATTCGAAGATCCCAGAAAAAGCGAAATGATAGGATAAATAAGAATAGAGAAGAGGTTTCCTTCCAAATAGGTGACCCGGTGTATTATAAAATACACCTGAGGTACCTTAAACTGGACCAGAGGTGGAGCCCCTATTATAGAATAGTGGAACAGACAGGCCCAGTGTCCTTTGTGATATGGGATCAACTGACAGGGAAAGTGAAAAGAGTACACGCAAATGACATAAAGTTAGCTGAGATAGAAGACTGGAAAGGGAGCGGCATAGAGACGAAACAGAAAAAAAAACTGAGGAGGACCACACTGGTGGAACCAGAACTACTAGGGAGTGATAGTGAAGCTAGCGAGGAGGTTGAAATTAGTCCCACTACCCTTCAAAGGCTGGGAGAGGTAACTCGATCCCCGGTTGGACACCCTGAGGAAGACAATATTAAGCCTAGTGATAGCAGAGAAGACGACGGATCGAGCAATTGGGATCCGGACGACGAGATTCCGTTAGCTCAATTACGTAATCAATGGCAGACTGAACAAGGGCCTGATAATGAGGAGGAGTTGCCAATGAAGCTGCGATTGCGAGAAGCACCGCCTTTCGAGTCGGCCGATTAAATAGAAAATCTGTGCAGAGGTTGTGTTGGACGAGTGAGTCCGGTCGATTGTGCAGTTGTCATCGTCGTGAAAAATCTGAATAATGAACCTTATTCAGTGAAAGCACGACAATGTGCTTTATAAAGACGCTCGGAAAAAAGAAAACAGAAAAGGTCTCAGAACACTATATCTCGACTTCGTTTTTTTTCTCTTGCCGTTCTTGTTCATGTTTTATTTCTAGAATTGTTCGCAGTTGAAGTCAGACCGGGTTGCCAGAAGACCATGAACTTCCAGCGAGGACAGCTGAACGACCCTGTGTCTATTATCGTCTTATTTTTTTTTGTATGACATCTCATGTGTCATTTACTAGTAAATGACAGATGGGTAGGGGAGGAATTGTGACATAGAGAGAGAACCTTCCCGTGGTGGATTTTTTTTTCTCTTAATAATTGTTTCTGGGGTTGAGTTATTAGTTAATTAAATGTAATAATTCCAGAGTGATTAAGAGACGGGTTCGTTAAAGTAAAGTTTATGATAAATGGCGAATTGGACTTTTGGGTGGTCTAACACACGGACTTCAACCAGACGGGATAAGTGGTTTTGGCAAAACTCAAGTGGATGATGTCTACGGACAACCCGGCAGGGAGCCCGAAATCATTTTTAGTACCATTTGAGAAGTGGTTTCCCGCGGAGTTTCGGAGACCAGCAAAACTTGCATGGTGGTCAAAGCGATTTGCAAACCATTCTTCGTTAGCACACAAAATTAAAAATAATTAAAAGTAAACATAACAGACCAATTAAGCCATCAATCACTGCAAATAACGCACCGTCATGGGTATGACGATAAACTACATCCGCGTCCTGGGTAAGACGATAAATAACACCCGCGTCCTGAGTAAGACGATAAACTACCTCCGCTTCCTGGGTAAGACGATGAACAATACCTGCGTCCTGGGTAAGACAATAAACGTCCGCGTCTTGGGTAAGACGATAAACTACATCCGCGTCCTGGGTAAGACGATAAAATACATCTGATAGCAAGACCTTTGATCAGGAGGATTTTAGGAGCATGGAACCATCTCTTAATTGCTGGTGTTCTCAGGTTCACCCTGACTCGGGGTAGTAGCACCTGTCTGGGTCCAAGCTATGGGCAAATAGTTACTCCCCCCAATAAAAAATAGTCAAAACACTATGAAATTATAAAAAATAGGTTTTACTACCAGCAATACATTTTTGCAAAAATTATTACCAGCAGTACATTTTTAAAAAAGGAAAATATTATCAGCAGTAAAAATCTTGTTGGCATTAAATAACCCATTGAGGTTGATATACCGTAAAATAAACCAAACCGAACCAAACCAAGCAAATAACGCAGAAACTGATTAATTCAAATTCCGAAAAAATAATTGTTGGTTAGCAAGGTAGACATCTACATGATAATATCTACATGATAATATCTACATGATAATGTTAAAATCCCGTCTACACCCAATAATCTCAGAGGGCTCCCATTTACGCATGTCATCATTCAAAATCACTAAATAAATTTATTGTTCTGTATTTACCTCGTAAATATAGGATTAATACCACAAATGAATTCCGAAAAATCTACAAACCAATAAACCCAACAACAAAATATTAGCTCCACTAGATTTAGTCAAACCTATTCAAAAATGCCCTTCTTAATGACATGATAGATATAATGATAAATAACGTTTACAGTAATTTCTGGTCTCCATTAAAAAAAAAATTAGAACCCCTATATTTAAAAATGTACTCTTATTAGCTTGTACTACAAAAATGATATTTTATAACCATATTGGCAACATTTACGCAGACAGACGGGGTAAATAATGATAGCCTTCTGGTGCGTTTTTTCCAAAAATTATGTGAGCCAAAGAGAAAAGAAAATGTTCAACAAAATAATTGAACTAATCCTATCCACCCGAGACACTCATGATATTTTCCATTTAGTTAAAAATGTAGATGATATTAAAATACCAAAAGAAATGATCGAACATAATTCTTTACACTATTTACATTGTTCGGATTATTGTCCTCATCTTCGTTGCCATATTCACGACGTTTCGGCCGTTTTACCATCCGGCCTTCTTCAGGATCTGACTATATTTCTGAGATGAGATGTTGTAATTCTTTACATTATTTACATTGTTCGAACTGTTGTTTTTATCTTCGTTGCTATATTTGCGGCATTTCGGCCGTTTTACGCTCCGGCCTTCTTCAGATGATTCGAATTCCAAACTGAACCCATTATTTCGTCCACCGGGGTAGATTATTCTTGTTCCACGTGCCATGCCTCTTCCGGATGTCTCAGTATCAGTTATCTTTCTTTAACTCAACTCTACCATTTATTTTTGTTCACCTCTGCTGTATCCAGGTATTGAACTCAAAACTCGTTGGGTCAAGTCACTGGATTCAACCAACGACTTTATCCACTGGGTCGTGTGTCCTTCAAGAAAGGCCAGAGTGTAAAACGGCCGAAACGTCGTGAATATCGAAGATGAGCACAACAGTCCGAACAATGTAAATAGTATAAATAATTACAATACCTCATCTCAGAAATATAGAGGTACGAACAAGATTCTTTACATTCTTTACATTATTCGGACTATTATCCTCATCTTCATTGCCATATTCACAACGTTTCTGACCTTGTACGCTCCAGCCTTCTTCAGGTGATTGGAATTTCGAACCGAACACTTTATTTTGTCCAGTGGGGTAGATTGTTCTAGTTCCACGTGCCATGCCTCTTCCGGATATCTCAGTTATTTCCCTTTAACTGATCTCTCAAAGTTTTTTTTTTGGTTCACCACTAGAACAATCTACCCCGGTGGACGAAATAAAGAGTTCGGTTCGAAATTGCAATCACCTGAAGAAGGCGGGTGCGTACAATGGCAGAAACGTTGTGAATATGGCAATGAAAATGAGGATAATAGTCCGAATAATGTAAATAATCATAATACCTCATCTCGGAGATATAGACGAACATAATTCTGTTTTTAACTTTACATACTCTCTAAATATTAATTAAAATACTATCCTTCCTGGACACCTGATAGCGATAAGTTCATTGCTTGTCTGTAAAAGAATTCCTGCACTAACTCTTGCCTTCTTGACTACAAAAGTGGATTACCCTATCGATATAAAAAAGCTGTCATTTTTTAATGTTAATTAAGGAAGCTAAATTAATCTTTTCTAAAACAATTTTCTACAGAGAATATAGTAACATTAAGCTCTCATATATAATACTTTTTCAAATTATACCGTCAACGAACAAATAAAGTTTTATTTAAGGACCAATAGTGACTCTGATAAAAGTGATAAAAGTGACAGTAGGGACGACAATATAATCAATTTATTTCATCGTAATCAGAAGCAATCAGACGAGCAAATAAGCGGAAATGGCCGTAGAAAATATAATCCATAGCTACATCAGGGCCACAGATAGTAATAAAAAACTACGATTACGAAAAGTTAAACATTTTTAAATTAATAATCACTAACAGATCCACATTAAAATAATATCTATACTATTTAAAAATGTATTGTTCTAGGGAGTTATATCTGTGAAAATAACACAAAACATATTTTCTCTTTGAATTTCTGAAATGAGGAGTTATTATTTACATGCGGACTAATGTTCCTAAAGCCATTTTGTTTCGAAATATTCCATGTACATGTTGGCCATGGCCGTTAACAACGGCATACCCATAGCCGAGCCTACCTACTGTTGGTATATGTCAAACTCTAGATGAAAAAATGCTATCTCTACACAGGACGGGTTATTTATCGAGGTACTAGTACGTTCTTTGGGTCAGGGATCCGATTCCAATCGGTTTCGAAACACCAATAGAGCTTCATCCTTAGGAACTCTGGTGAATAGGCTCACCACATCCGAGCTTACCATCTGATTGTATGCATAGGATCTATTCGGATCGATTCCACGAAGTGTTCTGAATTTTGGACATATGACGATGACTTCCCTGTTAGTAAGTTGACTATATCTATCAGAGATTTGCTCAACAAGTGGAATGCCAAACCCCTGCATCTGTCTCGAGGTCTTAACAGAATACCAACTTTGTAAATCCTAGGAAACCATACATATGTGGCAGCTTGGTGTAACGTTGAGTCAACTATCTATAATTATTAGGTTGAGGTTTGTGTTTTTTTACGTTTCCATATAGATAGCTGAGTAAGTGGATAATGCCAAAATAATCTACCAATATAAAGAAAGACTCAGAATTCTAGAACCTATTACTATACAAAATTGACAACCCCATTGTATAAAATATCTTTCACCACAGAAGACGGTATTCTGAAATGTATATGTTATGGTAACTTACCCATAATAGTAATGGACTATCCCGTACACCATAAATACTGCGCCTCAAGAGTAAGCAGCAGTGCGAGTTCAGTCCTTTTTGGACGTCTCAGCTAGACGGTCGAACTCTCTGCCTCTGAGGCAGAGGGGAACTCTCTGCCTTTGGGCAGAGAGGAACTCGGACGAGGCTCCGCCGAAGGGCAGAGCCTCGTTCGAGGTGGTTGACCAACCCGATCCCGTTTATACGGGTTCTACGGGCATTTTTTGGCCGAGCCTACGGGCTCGGAAAGCCCACATTAAACCGGCCTTGTGCCACATTCGACACACGTGGGCGTGTTGCTGAACATCGTGTGAGTCAGTCACAGACAGAGTCGCGGCAGACGATTACTGTAAGACATTGGAATAGTGATCCTGGTCGAGACAACATCGTTCTCTCTAACCTAACCTGATTGCTATTACTAACACTTCTACTTCTTTTGTACATTTTTTTAAGCTTATCACCCCAAGCAAGGCTGGAAGCCACTAGCACGCAAGGGGTGACAGAAGGTTTGGCGGAAGAGCAGATAGGAGTGGTAAAGGAGAGGATGTGGAGAAAGATAGTGGATCGATCAAGGCAAGGGGGTTACAGAAGATTTGGAGCGAGAGCAGATAGAAATGAAAGGTGAAAGGATGTGGAGAAGGGAAGTGGATAGATCAAGGCAGCTGGAGATGTCGATTGACGTTACACTTAAATAGTTGGAGCTTGTATTTGTCAGGGAAACAGGAATAAGGAAGGGAGTTCCACAGGCGAGATGTTCGAGACATGAAGCTATCTGTGTTATTCCATACCTGTGTTCGAGTTATTCTTCATTGGTTCTACCTTGGACCATCACCGTGGTACAAGGAACCTGGACCATAACAGTATATAAAATATTTCATATACAGGGTGTTTCACAATTGTTGAAACAAAACTGTGGCCTCTCAGATCTTCGCTGATGACTTTATTATTTTACTCTTTTTAGATTATTGCTGGGAAATAGTTAACATTTTGATCTATTTACCCAAATATAGCGAAATCATGCCTTGGACGATGGAGCAGATCTTTTGTATGAAGACATATTACGAAACTAAGTCTTTCAAGATTGTTCAAGCAAGTTACAGAAGGAAGTTTAATTTCAACACATTTCCAAACAGGAGTCAGATTTTCAAGTTGGTCAAGAATTTTGAATCTCATGGCACTTGTGAAGATCGTAAGGTAACGTGTTCCTAACCATCTGGGCCTTCGATAACAAGCCAAACACCCAAAAATGTCACCAGGGTTCAAGAGTCAGTTGGCCAGAGTCCGTCCAGATCTTTATGACGGAGGAGCAAAGAACTTGGAATCTTTATATCTTCCGTTCGGTGCATTCTGATTAATGATCTCAAACTTTATCCCGTTAGTCACCAATGAGAAGATTCAAGCGATCACCCAGGAGGAATGAGGAATAACACGCGTCATCAACAACTTTGCATTCAACAGTGCCTTCAACTGAACGGCGGACATCTGAACCATGTATACTTGAGCTCCTCTTGACATTTTTGGTACAAGCTTGAGACTAAATGGTTGCAGATTCTAGAATGTTGTCCTTTTACCTTTCAATAAATGTATTTTCCATTACTCTATCATTTGTGGTCCTTAATTTGTGCTCGATCATTTGGTTTCAAAAATTGCGAAACATCCTGTACGTAAATAATAATAATAATAATAATAATAATAATAATAATATTTGATAATTCTTTACAAGTGTGGTTTCGCTCATTTTAACTGTTACACATGACATCACTTTGACTGATTCAAAATTATGTATAAAATAACAGGATGTAGTCAACGGAATTTTGCCTAGCACGCTGACAGCACATGGTTCTTGATAATGACTGAGACGGTTAAAAGTACTTGAATAAAATGAAAAGAACAAACGTGAACTTCCAAAATTTCTATATATGAACAGTGGAAAAATATAAAAAATATCAGACAGACCTTCTCGGTTGAATTTTAAAATCTTGTTGGACAAATACTTACTGCCCAAATACACATTATATATATATATATATATATATATATATATATATATATATATGTGTGTGTGTGTGTGTGTGTGTGTGTGTGCGTGTGTGTGTGTGCGTGTGTGTGTGTGTGTTTGTGTGTGTGTATGCGTTTGTGTGTGTGTTTGTGTGTGTGTGTTTGTTGTTCGTGGGTATAAAATAACTAAATGAAGTATGTACATAATAAAATGTAAACTAACTTAGTAACGACAGAAAGAGAGATTGCAGAAAGCACAATGACAAGCAAAAATGACAGAGTTTAGGAGAAGTGAATAGAGATGAGTATGAGAAGTTGAGGAAAGGAAAGATAACAAGCGATAAGTGCAAGAGAGAGGAGAGGGGAGTGTGTGTGTGGGGGGGAGAAACGTGTTCAGAAAGAAAGAGTGAAATAAAGAGAAGTCGAGGAGTGAGTGCTCACAGAGAAAAAGAAAGTGTAAAATAGAGAAAGAAGAAAGAAAAAGAGTAGGAATGAGAAAAAGAGCCAATCAGAGAGAAGGAATAGATTGGGAAAAGACAGCAGAAAGCGGAACTATGAAAGTGTGACAAGAGAAGAGGAGAGACGACGAGAATGAGAAAGGGAGCGAAATAGAGAGAAATGAGCGTTTGTTGGAAAGAGGAGGAGTGAAATAAATAGAAAGAGTAGAAGAAGGAAAAGGTGAAGGAGAGAGAAGACAAAATGAAAAAACTCTGCCTTAGAACAGATGGAAAAACACTGACTTTCATTAGATCGTTTGGCTGAATGGATGCAAAGAATACATTTAATGAAGGAGTTAACGAATCAGAAACAAAGATATGAAATTCATTCATTTATTACCTTTTTTCGCTGATTCGTCCGCTTTCATTTATACCTTATAGGCTTGCTTTAATTGTATTGCGACATTCGTCTTGTCTCACCGAGACACGAACATAACTAAGCATAGTGTGAATGCCATTAATGAGATACGTATATACGAATATGTGTATTTAGGAGTGTGTATGTGTGTGTATGTGTGTGTATGTGTGCTTTAGAGACAGATAAATTGCAATATATATATATATATATATATATATATATATATATATATATATATATATATATATATATATATATATATTATAGGTTGTATTAATTAACTTTGTTCACGAACACATAAACACTCATACAAATATCTAAATACACGCATATAAGTCTCTCTCAATATATAGGCATACATTCATAGCTTTATGTCTGATTATACAAAACATATATTTTTCTCTTGTATAAATATTCATTTTGTCTTCATGTAAGTCACATGTACGATAGAATGCCAATAATTAAGCAAACCGGAATTCGAATGTGGCACGAGAATTGGACGCATTGCACCGCTATGTCTACCACGCGGCCTGGTTTTTCATTGTCATATTCGTTTAGCACGACTTTTTCTGGTGTTAATAAAAAACAATAGTCTATTTTCACAATTGTCAATAAAATAAATAAATAAATCCAGAGTGTGTGTAAAGTTTTCCTTGGCGAGACATTTGTAATGCTAGAAGATTGTAACAGTCAAGTTTTACAGAAAACATAAATTTATGAGTAGCATTTGTGTTTCAAACATGGTTATATCTCACAGGGCTACAAACCACGAGCTAATTAAAATCTTTACCAAAAGCCGAAATAAGGAAAATCCTGAAAGCATTCGCGACATAATCAATGAAAATCGCCGTCAGACCATCGACAAGATATTCGAGGAGACTAATTTTTCTTATGATCCTTGTCAGTGAATATTAAAATATTAGAAACTGAAGCGTGTTCCTATAAAACTTGTAGTTTGATCAGTGGATTAAAAACAAAACAAAGCAATCGTCTTAGTGTGTAAGACACGATTCGAAGTAAAAAGTTCGAGATAACCCAACGTTTCTGGATTAATAATTCTGCTTATTTTTTTCATGAACCTCTCTATCTCTTACACACACACACACACACACACACACACACACACACACACACATATATATATATATATTGCTTGCTCGGTACGCTTTATAATTTATTAACTTAAGTCTTGCCTTTTTTTTTCACAACGGAAAAACTTGTACCATATAAAATTTAATTATATATTTTTTGCTTTATTTTTCTCCCTCCATACACTCTATATTTTGAATTTACAGCCCAATAATATGTTGGGTTTGTATTAACTTTGAGCTTTAAATCTGAGTATAATTTAGCGTTCCTCGCATGAGATCCAGTATTTAAAAAAACAAAACAAAAACAGCTGTAATAAGCGGTTCAATCGCCATATGTGCCTGACGAATTGGGGAACCATGAAACTTTAAGTTGCACTACAAACGTAGGTATATGTGTATTTATTAATATATACTTCACAGCTCTGTTTAACTACATTGAGCACTGTTTTGTTTGCACTATAAATTAAATAAAATAAATATCTATTATATCTAATATATAATCTAGTATACACGCTATCGCACGCATATATAGTTGTTAATATTTCGTTATTTAGTTTATATTCACACTTATCTCTCTCTCTCTCTCTCTCTCTCTCTATATATATATATATATATATATATATATATACACTTTATGTTTAAGCATATATCTCCAGCGCTTGTCATTAAACCTTCATTGTTTTTAAGAATGGATTTACAACTATATTTGGTATTATTCGATTTTTATTTTCCTTTAATCTTATTAGCTGTCCTAATTATATGTATTCCTGAACGTTTTCCAGTTCTTCATTCACTATCTGTATGATCATTTTTGGAATGTTTCCTTTAAACATTAATTTTGTTTCATTTCTTTTTATTTTAAGACTTACATTGTTTCCCTATTTGGATCACTGAAATTTTCTTGCAATTCATCCAATGATTCTCATATTAGTAAAATATTTTCAGCATTTCGTAGATGGTAAAAATATTTTGTGTTCCTGATTACTCTCATTCATTCCCAGTTCATTTTCCGGAAGATGCTTTCAAAACATGGAGTAAATAATTTAGGTAAAATTTTACCCTTTTACTTTAACAGTTTTTCAATCTTTACCCTTGCAGGGTCAAATTATTACAGTAGTGTTATCGTATATAATGCCAATTACTTTATATAATTTCTGTTAATACCTTGTTCTTATCGGGAGTTAAAGACTTCCGAATCTTCTACGGAGTCAAATGTCTTTTCTTAGTCAACAAGTTATACAATGTGATTTGTTATATTCTGTTATTTTATCGATCAGTTTGTTTATTGTTTTTGAATGGTATATTTTGGAGCCAACGCTCCTAAAATCTGTCAGTTCGCGTGGCTGAGATTTTTCTGTGATTTTTCTTAACCTGTTTATTGCTTTTGAGAATAATTACATTTTATGTACATAAATGTTTACTAAGTTGAGATCGGCATAAAATAGAGTTACGCAGATTATGTTGCGCCAACTTCGAAGTGGAAAAGGACCGCTTGCCTTGTTGAGCAATATTCGAAGTTCTGACTTTTATTTGAGTACAAACACTTACACTGTTGGCAAATACGCAACTCTCAGTCACCAAGCTAGTTTCAGTTATTCATTTAGCTCGATATAGTTTGAAACAAGCCCCACGTGAAGGTCTAAATACATACTAGTTTCATTTACATATGCTTAAACAATCAAGTACACTTACAGAATAATTTATATAGATTTACACATATTTGTGTATATAAATTATAGGAGGTGCTCTGAAAGTATTTCCTCCTATTTATTTTCATAGAAACTACAACAGATGCAGGATGAATGCCAATAAATGAAATTCTTTTCGCATGAAATTAGTAAAAACTAAACACTTGAACATATCTCGGAGTATTGATTATTTTTTAATCCTTTTATTCCAAGTAAGGCAATAAAGCCACGAAGACGCGAGTGGTTATTGATGGCGAAAGAAACTGAGAAAAACGTTATTGATTAGAAGGAACATGATTCA
>OZ038482.1:17041068-17271068 GCA_964036315.1 Acanthosepion esculentum | reverse complement strand
TAAATAAAGTACTAGATCAAAATTCAGCATTCTTAAAAAGAATCTTTTAAACACAAATTCAAAGCATTATTATTCTGTTATCAAAATATTTTACCTGACTTTCAGCCTTTATATTTTACCTGACTTGCATTTTACAACACCTTTCTAGTAGATTGTGGATTCCGTTAAAAAAGATTCCACACTTAAAATTAAATATTCAAAGATAATTCTAGGATTATTATATAAAGTCAAACAACTGATACAAGCCTGAAAGGTGACAGGCGTGGAGAGTAAGCCGCACGTGGAAAAGCTTATTGGTTACTTGCTGCATCTCATTTGCAACTTGAAAAGCGACGAAATCATTGCTCGATTTGCCAAGAAAAATCTTTTCTCTTCCAATGCGGTATTCAAACGAACAAATTCTGTAGTCACCGTCTATCCAGATTCCAGCAGGACTTAATAAATGATTAATTTTTATTTTTGCACCCACCTCCATTGCTTCCGCTTAAGTTGACAAGTTAAAGATAGTCCTCGATCTAACCACAAATTTCTCTGTTTTGAATTCTCGTCATATATTATCCATCAGCTGTGGCCATTTTGTCCAAAAATGGCATTTGTTTGTGTCGCGGAAGAAGAGAAAGGACAAATGTTGTAGCACTGGCCGATGTTCGATGTCATAAGTTTAACCCATTTTCCAAGGTTTTAAAAATTTTTTAAATACTTGTAAATAATTTATCACTTTTGGGGTAATTGTTGAAGCAATAAAGATCTGAATAAACTTCAAGATTTCCCTAACTTCATACAAAAGATGATACTGAAAATATTAATATCAATCTAAGATAAATATTTCTGAAATTGAAACAGGTAAGGTCTTTCACGAGCTTTTTCATCATTTAAGAGGTGTGACTTCTCACTTAAAAAGAGCAAAGGTATCTTTTATTATACAATGACAATACAAAAAAAAATGCCAAATTTGAATGAACGTCCATAAGAGCTATAACGGTTTTAATGTTAGGTCCTAATATTGGTTTGTAGAGAATGGGTGTCTACGAAGCAAGGAAATTAGAGAGAGCCGTCTACTAACGACTGTTTTTGCCCTTCACTTCTATAACGGCACATGATGTGACATGAAGTCAATCAAAAGCTGGAAACCGTTGCATCGGTGGCGAGATCAAGGGTTATCCATAACTGAATTGTATTTTATGTGTGAACGAACATATTAATTATTAAATAGTAGTTTTTAAAAGAAAATATAAACTTGTTGAATCTGTTAAATATTAAAAGAAAAACTCTGACTCATCTGTGCGGAAAATAACACATTATCGTCAAAAGGATAATAATATATTCTCGGCTTGACACATTTTCCAAAATCTGTAGTTGGAAAAGGTGCTATTTTATATTATAAATTTTCAACTTGTAGGATATTTACGCTTATTTTTAAAAAATTTGTTTCAGATCGACTATTTCAACAGAAAGTGTGCAATTTTCAAATGTTGAACTCCAGACGGTCAAGAAATTCCTATTCGTATGGAAGAAACCACTACAAAGGAAATCTATGAGTGTTGAATGCAGACATAAGGTGACGTCATATCCAATTGTAAAGAAGTGGCGTGCTAGCTTCCAGAAGATCTAAGAGGCCTTCGCTGGTGCCATCTCCTGAAATTATTAATCATAATTAATCATAATTAATTTTTTTATCTTATTTTGGCCAATCTACATATCTAGACCAAAAGAATTGCTGAGATCCTGGAGATATCCAGAGTATGCGTCGGGTTTTTGGATACACAGAGTTCGAGTTTTGCCAAGAGCTTATATTTTATTTCCAGTCTGTGATGTTTACTAAAAGTAGAACATATTCAACCGATCTATAATGAGTTCTGAGGCCGTCTATAATCTTGAATAAAAATTTCAATGCTCACAATGTTAGCTTTTGTTGTTTAATGTGAACAAGAGGCTTGTTCTATAGATTCGTACGCCCCTCTGTGAAAACATTACACCTTAGGCTGATACCGGTTCTTTTTCTCATTATATGTTACTCATACATTGAAACAAATTCAGAGACTATTTATGTTGAATCTTTTCCCATAGCATACAAAATTCTTATTATACCTCGCATCTCCGTTTGTCCATAGTTTAATAGTGACAGCCATCTTTGCTGTGGCGTTAATATTAGGGTGGTTAGCGTTATTACAACAAATATTGCATTGTCGCTTTCTTTGTTTACAGCTTTTACAGTATTTTAACACCTGTCGATCTATACCTGACTGCAACTTCCTGTCGATTTATACCTGACTGCAACTTACTTTTCGAACATGCCACGTAGGATCGTTTTGCTAGGAAAAATTGCATATAGATTCTTTGAGCGGAAGGGAAAATTATGAAAAACTATAGTACAATCATTGATTGGCAAATATTGTTCTTGAAAACTTTCTTTCTCGACTTAAGTCATGAAAATCCGCCTAAATCATTTACTGAAAATGTATCATCAAGTACAATGCTAAACAAACCGGTGGGAAATCTTAATTCTCGCCTCGTTTTTTCTTAAACTTTGGTTGTCTTTGTTTTTCATGTTCCTTCATCAGTCTCTTTTTAGCAATTTCTTACCTTTTAGTGCATCAAGAGACTTGACAAAGGCTTATCATTTCTTTAGCACCAGAACTGTATCGTTTAATCAAAGAAGTTGGCAAGGTAAATATATTTTTTATTTATTTTGTCTTCCCTTAAGACTTGCTTAAGCAAATATAAAACATTCACGAAGCTTATCTAAGTCTGTTACAATTATGCGGAGTTAGGTAAGAAGTATGTATTGCTGAAGTCTCCCATGTCTATTTACGTAACTTGACAATAAGTATTCGAAATACTAGCTTTTATCTGGGCTCGAACGCGGATCACCGGCATCTGTAGGAAATAAAGACTTCATAAATCCTTCAAGGCAGAGCGAATTATAGCCCAGTCTTATTTGAACGATTTTAGATATTTGCACAAGGCTGAATGTAGAAAAGTAAGCTATGAAGATTGTATTGGGCCAGTCTTTTTGGCTGTGGTTTCTTATTGAATGAAATTCGTTCAATAAAGTATTTATATGAATTCATTAGTATCAAAATGTTATCGTGTTATGGGGGTGTTGTTGTCGGGTTTATTTTTCGTTTTAAGAAATAGGGAACAATCTTAAAATTCGTCAACAATTTACACGCTACAACAAACTTCCAATCCAAAGAAGATTCAAATATGTTAATGATATTAAATAATTTATACAAAAGTAAATCTGGAAATGTATTTTTTAGTTACAAATTAGATTTATTTTAATAATCGGGATCATATTTCGAGGATGATAAAAATCAACATTTATTTATTAGCAAAATCGGTCACTCTGTCTTCATTCTTGAAATATTGTTAATCCAAAATTATATTCTTTGAAGTGATTTTAACATCGACATTGTTAAACGCCTTACAACAAGTGAAACAATCTTTTTACCATGGAAAAAGAAATTAATATTTTCTCGTGTCTCTGAATATAAGAGGAATGCTTCCATTTTGAAGTCGTTCGGTTAGCATTGTTTAGAGAGCTCTCTATTTTAGTTTTTATTTTATTGAATTTAGTTTTTTATTTTATTTTAAGAGAACTGAACACTTAATTTTTTCTTAAATGTGTATGTGTCTAAAAAGGACCGACACTTTTTTTATAAAAAAAAATGAACAAGTAAAGAATAGCGCTGTTGTTCCAAGGTTTTATAGCCTTTTTCCAGACATTTCAAAAATAACAAACAGATTATTTAAAAATAGAGACCTTGTTTTCGAGCGCAGGAAGCTGCTCATTAGATATCTTTATACAATATTGACTAAATTCGACATTGGTAAAATTCAATAAGCAGATGAAAGCGAGTTTCTGCATGGAAGCGACGTAGCTAGAAGAATTGCAGTGACAGATACAAAATTAAACATTCAGATGCGTTTTAAACAGTTTGCTTGCAAAGTAATTTTTATAAATAAGCCATGAATAAATTGAAAGCAAAAAAAAAAAAAGAAGCAGGAAAAAATAAATGAAAGCATTCGTTAAAACTTCCGTTATATTTTCGATTTGATAAAATTACATCTTTATTTGGCTTCTATTATTAACACGTTTAATAATCACACAAATAGAAAAGAATTATCATGTAATAACGGGAGCGCCATTTAGATTTCTAATAATATTTGTTATTCCTAGAGAATAAAATAAGATTTTATTTTGTGTTGGTTATTTACATTTAATGGCACAGATTGTTGATATTAACGATATGGTACGAGACCACAAGTATGGAGCGCCTTGTAAGGATCTACTCCACAAATGTAGTAATGGGCTATGAAACGAAGTTTGGTGAAGTTATGAGGCATTTACTAAGCTCAGTTTAGTCTGGCTGGTTGTTTGCTTTATTTTATGGCATATCAACCTCAGTGGGTCATTTAATGCTAACAAAATTTTGAAATACATTCATTGCGATAATTTCGTTTGGTGTATTTTACGGCCTATCAACCTCAATGGGTTATGTAATGCCGACAAAGTTTTTATTGCTGGTAATATTTTCTTTTGTCAAAAATCTGTTTCTGGTAATATTTTCCTTCAAAAATGTATTGCTGGTAATATATTTAAAAAAAATGTCTTGCTAGTAATATTTTTTTTTTTTTTAAACATATTGTTGGTAATATATATATATATATATATATATATATATATATATATATATATATATATATATATATTTAATTGTATTGCTGGTAATAATTTTTAAAAGTATTTCTGGTATTAAAACCTATTTTTACACTTTCATGGTGTTTTGACCCCAGTTTCGGGGTTAACTATTTGCCCATAGCTGGGACCCTAACAGGTGTTACCAACCCGTGTCGGAGTAGTCCTGGGAACACCAGCAATTAAAAGGTGGTTCCACGCTCCTCAAAACCTCCTGATCAGAAGCCTTGCTGTTGGACATAGTTTATCGTCTTACCCAGGACGTTTTAGTCTGGCACAAGATCACAATTGCGAGGCACTCAATAAGGATTGAACTCACTACCGGAATCGTGATCAGTGAAAGAAGCTCTATAAATATTGATCTACACCGTAATAGTAGTTTCTTAATTTTAAAAGGTGACAAGTATGTGGGGCACTCAGAAAGAAAAGCTATTTACGAATCGTTGCCTAATATGACACAAGGTCAGAAATGTGGATCATCCTGTAGAGATCGAATTCACGACGAAAGTTTTCAAACCACTGTGAGGTCAGCTATTATATTTATTTGATAGGCTTACAATCGAAAGACTACACAAAATGTCCAGCGTGATGTATTTCAGTCAGTTATGTGCCGTGCGTGATACACGCTTAGGCACATGACGAGGTAGATTTTTTTCCCGCAATAGGTTTCCGTTTCTTTCTACAGTAGATCAGTTGCCATTCAAGGCTATAGACTCCTCTTCTTCTCCCCCAGCTATGGTGGGAGAAGAAGAGGATTCATACTTTTCCCAAAGGTATTAGCACGTATGTGAATGTAATAAATTCGACTGAAATTCGAACTCAGCTCTCCGATTCCTCATTCCGAGCTGCTATCAATTACTTCACCGTGATGTATTTACTTTTGGCATAATAGTAAGCCTTATTCTCTGACTTACTCGAGCTTATCTTTGCAATTTACATAACTACTTTATGTCTGCCGCTTTCCTTGTGTTGCCTGAAGTTTTCAGATAACGTACTATCATTATTTCAGGAATTATTTGGAATATTAACCTTATCGTTGTTGTTTTAACTATATGCAGACGTTGAAAACATTAAACATAAGTCTAGACAAGACCATCATGGCGTGGCTTCACGAACAAAGACTTGGGAAGTCGTTTCACGTCTGTTTCGCGCAAGCTGACAGCTGATGAAGCCAACATGAAACGTGTTTGTTCCGCCACAACAATTGTCGCTGAAGATCTGGCAGATAGATTTAACTCCAGTTTTGCCATGCCGCAGCTTTTCCCCAACACTAGCTCAGCAGTTTTTTTTAAGGGGAGTTCTTAACTGCCTGTTCTGTTGCCTAAATAGCAATGGTCGATGCTGCAAGATGTGAGGGTCTATTTTCGAAAGTACTTGAATCACTTCCAATGTGAACTTCTGTTTCGCCTGACAATGAACTAATAGTCGATATGGTTTTTTCTTTTCAACATATGGCTTACACAATGTAGATGTACCTTACATTTTGAATTACAACCGGAGGGACACTATTTACATTATTCGGACTATTCTCCTCATCTTTGTCGCCATATTTATTACAATGTTTCGGCTGTTTTACGCTCCGGCCTTCTTCAGGTGGTTGGAATGTCGAACTGAACCCTTTATTTCGCTCACTGGGGAAGACTGTTCTAGTTCCACGTGCCATGTTTAATGGATGTCAGTTATCAGTTATCTCCTATTGATTCCCCTCTCTAAGTTCTCCACCGCCTTAACAAGGTTTTGAACTGACACTCTTTGGGTCCTGTCGCCTTTATCCACTGTGCCAAGTGGATAAAGGCGTTAGTTAGATCCAATGACAGAGTTATGAGTTCAATACCTGGTTAAGGCAGTGGAGAACTTGGAAAGGTGAATTAACAGGAGATAACTGATAACTGACACCCATTAAACATGGCACGTGGAACTAGAACAGTCTACCCCAGTGAGTGAAATAAAGGGTTCAGTTCGACATTCCAACCACCTGAAAACGTTGTAATATATATGGCGACAAAGATTCGGAAAATAGTCCGAATAATGTAAATAGTGTACATAATACCTCATCTCAGAAATATATACAGATAGTAATATTGGAGGTATTGAAAATCTTGATGACTTCAGTTTTTGTATCGATATCACTCCAGTGCACAATCAAATTAATGCGAAGGCGATCCTGAAAGAAACGTTGAAAGAAGCGAAGATGGCGTTGCTAGATGACCCATGATTTGACACCATAAAACTTCATAGAATATTTAAATTCGTATCTTTCTTGAGCAATATGCTCCACATAAATTCATTTATTCCACCGAAGTCTTGGTTCGAATTTGTTTCGTCTGTTGTCTCTTTCATTGTCTCTCTTGACGTTAGAGGATATGAAATATCCAAGGTCGATGTAATCTTGTATTGTTTTAATGCAATCGAGGAAACAGAGCCGGGAGGTAGATAGTACACCTATATATTTACAGGCTGAAGGAGGATCACTCTTGTTAGACAATTAGTTCCAGCTCAAGAAGTTATCAAATTGGATTCGTCATATGTTGATGGACCTATCTCTGAGTATTATTGCTCTGTAATTAGAAGCCCTCTGATCAGCTGTGATCCAGTCTTCGTGTTGGTTTCAAGTCGTTTCAAATTGAACAGAATACCATTTGTCGTTTGTAGATGAACATGTTATATTCATCATCATTCTCCTCTGTAGCCTGTTTCAACGTTATGTTAAAGAATATTGAAAATAATTGGGAAGCAAGAACTCAATTTACACTGTAAGCAACTAGAGAAGGATTTCAAAATTCGTTATCATAACTAATTCAACCAAATTGCGCTTCGTGGAATTGGATAAACAGGAATCATGAATGGGCGTCGAACAACTTTGTATTGCCCTTTGTTTTCTTTTGGACATTTTTTCAGCCTCTATCTTCAGGCAAAAGTCATATCAATTAACTTTCTCCCCCGGGGAGATGATCTGTGGCAACAGCTGATATTAGTCTGTTCAGTAGAATTCTTGTGAGAATTTTGCCTGCTCTTGAAAATAAATATTCTGCTCATTTGTACAGTCATAATTTCTTCTTTTATTTTGGTTGCGGGGTTTACGGCAACAGAACCTTTGAAGTCAACAGCAGAAAGTTTTTAATTGATTCTTTGTTTTCTACGGCTTTAAAGCCAGAAAATATTTTTAAATTGTAAGAATTTGTTTTGGAAGGGGGGTAATAATGGTTTAGTGATACACGTATTACTAATTAACCCATAGCTTGGGGGAGAAGAAGTGGATTCATACCTTTTCTCAAGGTTATTTGTACGTAAGTGAATATAATGAACACAACAGGAATTGGAACTCAGCTCTCCGATTAACAATTCCGAGTCATTACACCACCCGCACATCCAAGCTTACAACACCTGATATTCTCAAGCGGTCACCCATCTAGATACTTATCAGGCTCGATGTTGCTTAACTACGGTTAACGTACGGGAACCGGTGTTTCAACTTGTTGCGGTGGTAAGCAGCAGCAACAGAAAAGAAAATGGAGTGTTGTATATAGAGTATGACCATCATTTACCAGTCAATATTTCAGCTGATCAGTTGCTTTTGTTTGTTTGTTTGTTTTGTTTTGTTTTACGGTATATCAACCTCAATGGGTTATTTAATGCCAACAAGATTTTTATTGCTGGTAATATTTTTCTTTCAAAATTGTCTTGCTGGTAATATTTTTTTCAAAAATTTATTGCTGGTATTAAAACCTATTTTTACACTTTCACAGTGTTTTGACCCCAGTTTGAGCGTTAACTATTTGCCCATAGCTGGGAGCCTAACAAGTGCTACCATCCCGGGTCAAGGTGGACCTGGGAACACAAGCAATTAAGAGGCGGTTCCACGCTCCTCAAAACCTCCTGATCCGAGGCCTTGCTGTTGGACGTAGTTTATAGTTTATCGTCTTACCCAGGACGTGGAGGTAGTTTATCGTTTTACCTAGGACGCGGATATAGTTTATCGTCTTACCCAGGACGTGGATGTGGTTTATCGTCTTACCCAGGACGCAATTGCTTTTGAAATATATTTTGGTGTTAGTGTCTCATCCAGTTTAATTTTTACTGCCTGTTGTTTATTGTAAGCTATGAACCATGGAAAGGTTTACACAATTTTGGTGGGAAATTCAAAGAAACTCCATAACTTGGCTGGTTTCCAGTTAGTAATGAGGTAAAATAATAAATAAACACCATCTAGATTAGTGTAAGACTATTTTGGTTGCTGGTAAATAATAATAAGTACTTTTGTATATCAAAAAACGATAGACTTATAAATAAACTACCATGAAAGGAGTTAATGAATATAAAGAGCGATATACTGATAAACAATTCGCTCCCAGACAATCGAAAATTCTAAATCGAATCAAATGGCCGGCTAAGAACAATACTTAATTTGTACGACGGGCGAGGTGTTGACAATTGGCTCATAACGCCGACCATGAGCGTGCCCGTGGAATCAAGATGAGGAGAATAGGATGAAATTTTAAATACCAGTTAGAGGTAAAAAGGTTACTTAAGGAATGTTTCTGACGCGAGCCGAAGGACATGAGAGCCATGTGTCTGATTTCGGACGGGAAGGAAATATAAAACTGACTTGGCGAATTTCTCTTCAGAGGTGTCAGAATGAAAAACAATAACTACCTGACTTAATTTAAAAAAAATGAAAACACACGGCGATATCTTGACATTCTGCCGAATGATTGTCACCATAATGTAAGCTGCTAGATTTTCCCTGGGAAATTATCTCTGGGTCGAGGGGGAGAAGGCCAATTGTTTATTCAACTTTCAGACCAGAAAAAAGTCAACTCAGTTCACTTGTGAGGTGATAGCATTTGGAACAATAATTTAAAAAAAATTAATCTTGGCTGGGTGGTTGAGGTGACAGGCGCAGAAGAGAGATCAAGTAAGGAGGAGAAGCTGTCTGCACCCACTGAAGGGTAGCAGGCACTGACGAGACACTAAGAAGAGTGAAGGAGCTGCCCACACCCATTGAGGAGTATTAATGGGAGATGCTAAGAAGAGGAGGAAGAAGAAAAGGAGGAGACTTCCAAATTAGGAAATAATTAATTTCTTAGGACCAAAAACAATGAAGATGACAGGTGGAAAAATACCGAATTCCCCAACTGCGTCACACCCCCAGACAAGTTTTTGGCAGATATCGATAAATACAAATGCTTCAAGCGAATTCGAGAGATGGCCCAGAGAGTCCGTTCCAGTCGCCGAACGCGGGACAACGCCTTGAGCCAAACTTACTAAGTCAGCTAAACAAACTTCACTAAGTCCGCAAGCCAAACCTTACCAGCTTAACCAAGTGTCGTGTCCGATTTTGGAAACGGGTTGGGTCGACAAACACCTGCATGCTAACACCTAGACCCTAACAACTATTAACCAAGCATTGTACTTAATATAAAAATAGTATATATATATATATATATATATATATATATATATATATATATATATATATATATATATATATATATATATTGTGTGTGTATTAACGCAGCAATTTGTTTTAAAACAAAAACTAAAAATTCTTGAAGCTATATACATAAAACAGTTGAAACCTAACTTCAACAAAATAAACTATGAAAGCTCCACAAATATTCTTAAATGCCTATAACAGAAGCCATTGGTTTATACTAACGGCTTCCCATACTTAATACTTCTCGTTTTCACTCTGGCGTGGTCATGTGTGACGTCACGAGCTGCGATGCGATTTTCGCTTCCGCGTCTCGTATACACGGTTTTGTTGTTGCTTTGAAATTTTTCATGCAACAAAAACAGACTTATGTAAGCCGAAAGATAGATAGGATTAAAACATGTATCAATATGGTGATTTCCTTTCGTCTTTCAATGATAATGTGATTAAGCTTATCAGACAATATGAAAGGAACTTACTCAAAATAAATAGACAAAACTTGTCTATATTATTTAATGAAACATCCATCAATATATATATATATATATATATATATATATATATATATATATATATATATATTATTTCGAGTGTTTACTGTGCGTCTTCGCCCTGCTTGGTCCAGCCCAATACGAAGATACCTACGACGAGTCGATCTTGGTCTTCTTATGATCAACCAAATCACAACGTGGTGTAGGGCTGGTCAGGATCGAAGAGACCAGTCCATCGATCAGCCGTAGTATTAGACTTCTTGGATGAACAGGGAGGGTAGAGAAATACAATTGATTTCTTTCAACCATAAGATTGACTCTGAAGGCGTTACGTTAGAAGAGTCAGAATGTTTGGCTAGCAATAGAGAAACATGATTATGTCCCTTTCTTTTTCGCCTTTCATCGAAGTGCTTGAATCTTATTCCAACTTTACAGCGAGGTGATCCTGAGAGAACTGGATGTCCTCCCAGTATTCATTATTGGTGGACACAATCTTAACGATATATGTGGAAGGCACAGTGTTGATAACAGATACAGAAAGGAAATTCAGGAACTCTCACAGAAGGTAATAAAAGAAACCGATAAGAAATGACTAACCGTCAATTGGAATGGATGGTTGTTACCAAGAGGAACAGTCCAAGAAGAAAATTCGAATTGGAGATACCAAAATCAATCAAGTACTAAAATTTAAATCGCTGAAGGGTACTATCAATGGAAAATGTGACACCGAAATCCGAAGGCTCAGAAGAGGGAAAGTACCTTCTAAAATCTATTTAAAGCATTACGAAACAGGAAAATTCCACACTGAATGTTGGATAATCTACTCATAGCGAAAGAAGAAACTTGTGGCAATAGAAATGATATTCTACAGAAGGATGCTGAGAATCCCGTGGATAGAACATTTGAGCAACGAGAACATTTTAAGGAAAATGGAAACAAAAAGGACGCTTATACTTAGAAAGAGACAACTGAAATTTCTCGGACACAGGAAAGAGGGCTTGGAGAATTTATCACTCACAGGACATATTAAAAGCAGCAGGGATAGAGGAGAAACAGCGATTAACGTAACTAATGAACTTGTGTTAACGGATGTAAATACAGAGATCGGGAGAGATAAAGAAAAGACAAACCTTACAAAATGCTGTGGGGTATTCACTCACACCATAGCAGTAGTGGTAGTAGAATTTTAGGCTTGTTCTTAGGAAGATACAAACAGGAAAAATAAATGTACACCTTACAGAGAAGGCATGGTAATTTCATACAATTTTATTTATGTATTTGTGCATGTATTTTACATTACAATTGTGATAATGTTCATGTTATAAAAGGGAGCAAGTTACTGCGTAATATCATAAGTCCTATCAGATGTTGCCATCCCGACAGTTCTTGGGTGAAGAGATTGAATCTCATGTCTTTTGGCGGTATGTCCATATTTCCGGCAGGAATAGTCCCTATTGTATACTGGGAGTAATTTTATTGTTTTCATTTTTCATGTAATTTATTTTAAACAAGGTTTAAATATTATTGTTTTATTTATAATTTTCATTATTGTTATTATTTTTATTTGTAACAATAATAACATCCCTACAGTGCTACAAAGAATAGGAAGTTGTGTAGAGCCTCAATCGCCCACGTTTTGGAGTTGACAACAGAACGAAGTTATATATATTCAGCAAATAATACTCTCCTTGGGTAGGGCTTCTTAGTTATAAATAGTAATGTATTTCTCTACAACACCAAGGTGTAGAATATTGGTTAGCTTGCAAGCGGTCTGACACACAGGTATACTGGTGTAGCTACCAAGTTCAGACTGGCCCTGAGTCATTTAATGGAGAGATATATGGGTGAATAGAGACCACTCATGCAAATGTGTTGGGCTGGTCCATCCTAGCAAAATGGACCAACCCACCTGCTGCATTAGGTACTCTCCTATAAAATGAGGTAAAATTGGCTGGCTTGCTTTTCCAAGAAGGCAGCCATGTTAACAGGTAAGTCACATGACTTCTACACAAGGAACGGCATTTTCGTGAACCAACTGCATGCAGGATTGGGATGGTGGCTTTTTGTTATGTTCGAGTTGCCATTTTCACCTCGACTCTAATAATTTGTAATGTCCTTCAACGCTCTCGCCCTCTCTGTACCCACTATGCCTATTTTTGCAAGAGCTATACACAGTGACTGACCTGCAAAGCCCCTGCAACCAACTTCTATCGGATCATAATGTATTCTCCATGACTTGCAACGACATTGTTCGACAAGTTCTTCGTATTTGGACCTCTTCCTCTCATTAGCCAGTGTGATAAACTCCTCCCACGACACCGACAGTTCCCAAATTATACACTGCTTCGTGTTGTCGGAGTGTAATATCAGATCTGGCCTGAGTGATGTTACGGCTATGTGTTTGGGGAATTTCAGCTGGGTCTTTAGGTCCACTATCAACTGCCAATCATTTGCGGTAGTTAACAGGCTCGTTCTCTCTCTCTTCTGTTTCTGAACCTTTACTCCATCTTTGATGAAGTTAATTCGGTTTAGCGTCTTCCCTGGTTGATGTTTATTAGCCCTTATTGCTTTGGTCACCTCCTTTGCAATCACTTTAAGGGCTTGGTCGTGGCGCCACCGGTACCGACCATCACCCAAAGCTTTTGGGCAACTGCTCAAGACGTGTTGAAGTGACCCTTTCCTTGCACATAGTTGGCAATTGGGGGTATCGCTCTTCCCCCCATATGTGCAGGTTAGTTGGGCTCGGAAGAACATCGTAGACCGATTTGATCAGAAATCTAATCTGGCTGAAATCTGATCGCCAGCACTTTGACCAGGTAATTTTTTTCTGATCAATGTTCTCCCATTTTGTCCAGGCTCCCTGCTGACTTGGACCGACCATTCTGAAGTACCGTGCTTCTTCTACACTTGCACGGACTTCATCTTGGATGAGTTGTCGCCTTTCCTTACCTATGGCAACTTTGTTTAGTTTGTTGGGAAAAAATCCCAACCCGGCTTTGCCTTTAGCTATTGACCCCAGTATATCTTTATGCCTAAGTCTCTCTTCCGCCACTTGCAACTCTCCCTTAGCGCTCCATTTCCTGCCCGATCTAGTCTGAATTCCAGCTGCTGCCACTTTTGGATCTTTGGATTCTGCATATAGCAGCTGTTCTCTTGTTTTTGTGACTTTAAATTCTTCTATAAGGCTACTAATGGGGAGGCGCAATGTGTTGCTGTTACCATAGAGGCCGCACTACTTAAGCATCTCGGCAAACCGAGCCACCTTCTCAACCGATTGCTTATAGTTCTCTCTAACATTTCCACGGTGGTAATAGGAACATTATAAACTAGCAATATATATATATATACGCACACATACAGACAGACACATAATGAAATATATACAGTAGAATCCCTCATATCCGGAGTCCTTCATATCCGGAGTGCCTCATAACCGGAATCCCGCATATCCAGACATGATTTTGATGAGTATATTTGAACTATTTGGGTGATATGTAACTGATTTGAAATTTCTGTTTTTCAGGAAATTTACTTTGGATAAGTGCTTATGCTTATTTCAGCCTTATGGCTAGACACTGGTGAAAGTTCATTGCAACTAATGGTTAAGTTCAACATCGGGAAGTCAACATTGTATGATTTTTAAAATCTTCCAAAAGAAACTATTCCCCAGCGTTCACATTGTCACAATGAACAAGGAAATAAAAAACATGATTGTGACGAAACCTGGAATGGAATTGAAAAAGCTATTGAAAAGGTTGTCAGTTTTATGGAAAGAAAGTCAGTATTCAGCTATGACGATTACAATAACGCACGCAGAGTTAAAATGTCTTTTATTTAAAAAATTTCAAGAACAAAAGCAGAACGAAATGCGGAAAAAGTTGAGAATGACATTAGAAGAGAAAGAATCATCCTGCAACAGCGATTAAAAAAAAATCCTCGTTACATTATTTGTTTTGCATACGTGGCAGACTTAATTTAATGAATTTTCATTAACATTAAATAATTTATTTATTTTTCCTTAAAATCAATTCCGTTATATTTCACTCACCATTAGCTTATTTCGTTTACTAGAAAACACAGTTCTTTTATTTCAATTTAAATATAAGCCTTCATATGTAGACTTTGTAACCAATTTCTTATATCCGGAAGGACTTTTTAGTCCGGTTGGCAGGAATTCTCCTGTTATATTCATATTGGTATATATATATATATATATATATATATATATATATATATATATAAACGTCCTTCGATTTGGAATCTTCCACCTGTACTATATATACATATCCTCTTTTACTTGTATTCATATTTGCTCTTAGCCTCGTCGTGGACTACTCTTTTTTTTTATTAAAGCCTTAGTTCAACGTAGCACTTTAGTTCTGTTTCTTATTACAATGTGTCCGTAAAAATGTAGCCAGTCTGAGGAAAGTCAGTGAAGACAACAATAAATGAAGAATCAAAAATTATTTTTTATGCTTTTTTATCCTTTTCTTTTTCTCATGAGATTGATTCAATTAAAGAAATGTTTGAAGTAATCAAGAAACAGAAGAGCCATGATTGGAATGAAGACAATTATTTATTGGCGGAAATTCGGAAGAGACAACCAGACAATATAATAAGAACAGAAGCAAATCGTCCAATAATTGTCTTCTGCCTTCATCCATCAATTTGCTAATATCCTGTGATGCACAAAACTTATTTGCTGTCTGCAGAACAGTCCTTTTTTACCTTATGGCAACGAATTCTCAGAGACTAATTAAAATATTTTCATTTGACTTTTAGTGATTATCAACTAATTATGTAGTTTTATTAATTAACAAATGAAACAAGCGAAGAAATATCTTTTTTTTGTCAGTCGAACCTACAACATTTTTTTAAAGAATTGTTTTTCTTTTAGATGGATGAAAAGACATTGTTTTTATTCTACAGGTGGAAGATTAAATAAATAAGTACCGCGGAAATTGGGATTGTGTTTTGAGAATTTAATTACATACTCTAAGGCAGTGGTTCTCAACCGATTTTGCACCATGCCCCACTTTGGTATTTCTAAAATTCTAGTGCCTCCTGTAATATTTAATTCTTACATATTCAAAATTTTACTGCAATTCACGTGAAGGAAGCTTAAAAGGCGATTAACTTGGTCTCTAAACAAGCATTCAAAGACCATAGCGTCCATGAAAGAGAATAAAAAAACAAAAAAACAAACAAAAAGACAGTTAAATATATATAGTTTCAAAACATATAATAGAGAACTGGAAGGCAGAAATATAAAATATTTGAATGAAAGCTTTTTCTGTAATATACTTTGATTATTTCAATCATGAAATAATAATGCAAAATGAAATTTGAGCTCATCACAAAATGACTGTTAGTGAGATCCTTGTGCGTCATGCCTGCTACAGATAGATTTTATATTAGGCACCAATTTAGTCAGCTTAAGCCTCAAGTCTCTTCGTTTAGTGATACCCAGTCGATTTCTTTTCTTCAATAACAAATCATTTACAGCACTAAAGCCTCATTCATCTAAATATGAAGATGGAAATGGTAACAACAAATTTCTTGCAACACTGGTTGAATTTGCCAATTACGCATGTACGTACATACACACGAAATATTTTTTATGTACGCATACTGTATGTGCATCGTATGTGTTAACATGCACACACTCTCATTCCGACTCACTAGAAAACAATTCACTGTTAATAACTCATTCTCGAATTGCCCCCTTGTTCTGTTGGTATATAGTAAGCCGAAGGGTGCACATCCTACGCATGCCCCACCAAAATATTACCATGCCCCACCGGTGGGGCATGCGTCGCACATTGGGAATCATTGCTCTAGAGTGATAGTGGGATCGTCACACAAAGCAATTCGCAATTAGTGTAAACTGTGTGCTCCAATAACGTGGTCTTATGAAGGACTAATTTTGTTTTATAATGTTATTTAGCCGAATCGAATAAATATAAGAATAATATAAAAAAAATGAGGCATGCACGAAAGTACGCGTTGGGAAATTGTGGATGTACCTACTCCACATTGTAATTAAAAAAAAAATGTCGGATACGGTGAAATAAGGGATAGCGGCTCGGATTGAGGAATCGGAGAGCCGAGTTCGAATCCATTACATTCACTTACGTGCAAATTCCCTTGGGAAAGGTACGAATCCTCCTCTTCTTCTTCTCCTTATTTATAGGTAAATAGCAGGACAGACAGATGGCAGAAAGAAATGGCAACGTACTGCGGGAAAAAAATTGCCTCGTCAATCATGTATCGAAAGTTACATGATCGCCTAAGCGTGTATCACGCATGGCACATAACTGACTGAAGTCGGATAGAAAAATCTCTCACTCTTATTCTTCGTGTCAGCCAAATTAAAAAAATGAAGTCATACTTTGGCAAATAGAAAGAAAATGCTAGACTATGTTCGTCTTTTTTTCTGCTTCATTTTTATTTTTCCAATCCCAATGATCAGAGGCCACGACGAGAAGACAGCCTCTATTATCATTCCATGTGACGCCCTATCTTGTCATACACACACAAAACTAATGACATAAATGTCTAAAGCCTCCATCGTACCTAAAATAGTTGTGTATATTCATCACTAACACCAGTGCTCGATGTTCGAGCCCAATTCAATGTCAATATTTAAAATGATAGCCTTCAATATATGAAGATCTCTTTTTCCAATTCGAAGAATACAATAACGCAATCTTCCCGTTCCTTAAATCTTCATGAAATGATGAAAATTCCTGTAGCAAAACACATCTTACTTGCCTTTTAGTTATTCTTATGACGATATAAATAGTGTATTCTAATCAAAATTCTGATATCGAATAGAGTTTTACTTCTTCGTTTCACCTTTCAGACGAATAAAAACAATTTGGCTCCCACGCCAATTATGTAAACACCAAAACATCGTTAATAAAACGAGAAATGTAATGTTTTATAAAGTTGATTAACAGATATTGTGCTTAAATGTAATTTATAGTAACTGAAAAGTAATCTAGCGATCTTTCCATTCACTCGATAAATTCATTGGTTGTGAGGTGACTTTTAAATGTGTAACAGGAATCAAATTATCAGCAATTTTAAAAAGGTCATACCTGCGTATGTAAGAACAAAACTATCAATATAAAAACTAGGACATTGGTTTTCAAACTTTTCCCTCTAGGTCATATTTTTGAATTGATTCAGTCTTCCTTAGAAAATCGAGAAATGGAGATCATCTTGAGTGGCTACTCTTCTTGATCATTTTGCATTAATGCAGGCGTACCCAACATCCAGGGCTATATTTTTGGACCTAAATTGTTCCTAATTTTTATCAACGACTTTCCTGATGACATTAGTTCTCAATTCGGTATCCATGCTGATGACACAACTATTAACTCCAGTCTTAAAAGTAAGTCTGATCAGTTCGATAAGGTCAAATTAGCAGCTGATTTAAAACAGGACCTAGAATGTTGTTAACTGGGGCAAGGAATGGCTTGTTAATTCTAATGCCTCCAAAACGAAATTGTTCCCTATTAATGGTCTGAAATAACTCTTTCTGACTTATATCAGCATGACTAATACTCTCCAGGAGAGTGGCTCATTGCACCTTCTCGAGCTAGCATTTACCATTGATATAAAGTAAAGATTATATTGAATCAATTGCTAAGTCTGTTGCTATGAAAGTTAGTTCACCGTGTCGTGTTAGAGAATTTTTCTTGCTCGAATCTATCTTACATATATATAAGTCTACCATTCGTCCATGCCTTGAATACTTTTGTTACATATGGTCCGGTGCTCCTGCTGTATATTTAGAGATCCTTGATAAAATCCAAAGAAGAATCTGCAATGTTATTGGTCCTGACCTGACATCTCGCCTTCAGTCCCTTGCCCACCGCCGTAATGCAGCATCCCTATGCTTTTCTATAAACACTTTCATGGTAATTGTTCTAATGAGCTTTCCATTATGATACCCAGATTTATGAATTTAAATGTAGTAGATTGGCGGCATGGTCTCATCATTTATAGCTGAAATGGCTAGATTTAACCGTAATTCTTATGGCGACAGTTTCTTTTCTCGCACTTATCACTCGTGGAACTTTCTTCCGGCTTCTTGCTTTCCTGTCAACTTTGATCTTCAAACATCTAAATGAAATGTTTGAATTATCTTCTGTCTTCTTAATTACTCTTCTTTTATTGTTCTCACTCCTTAATAGTTTTTCCTTTCTTTATATTCTTTCGCACTCAATAACCTCCTGCGTCTTAGTGGCTTTATTGCCTTGACTGTGGTGAAATGATGAAGAGAAAAGTGTCACTAATTGTAGATAAAAATGTGATCGCAGCATACCGATTTTTAATTGAATTGATAATAATTACTTTAATCTCAGTCACAGAAATCTTAGGTGTGTTTTATTCATTTCTTTATTTGATTGTACTTAAATCTTACATTAGTGTTAGGGTTTTATTTAGAAGTTTAAAGTATTGCTTCCTGATTAAGATGTATTTTAAAACGTATTTTCTGCAGCAGTTGGTGTTCAGACACTAATTTTCAAAGATTATCGCTTCCCATTTGGAAAATTGTCGCAAAACAATCTTCCTTCTTATTATTACTATTTTGATATGTGACAGATTAAGCTCAACTGCGTAAGTATTTGAAGAAAAATGATCTTCATATCCAAGTGAAAATGATCAAAAGGAATATTTGTAGGTATTATTGATGTTTCAGTTGTAGGAAATATCACAGAGGTTCGATTTTCATCAAGGAAAAACATAAAGGTTTTTGGTTTTTATTTCCATGTACTTTATATTTTTATTTATTAATTCATATTTTTTGTATAGTAGTTGGAATAAAACCATTTAGTGATGCTTCTGTGGTTTAAGTTTTAATAGCAAGGGGATGTTGAACGATTTCCTCAAAGATGAAGAAGAGACTTGAGGTGATGGAGATGTGGTTCTACAAAAGGATGCTGAGGATATCATGGACCGAGCGTGTGAGCAACGATGAGGTCTTAGAGAGCTTGCAAACAAGGAGGAGGCTTATGCTTAACATCAGGAAGAGGCAGCTGAAGTTTCTGGGACACATAATGAGAAAGGCGGGCTTGGAGAATCTGATACTCACGGGTCGAATAGAGGGAAAGAGAGACAAGGGAAAACGACGCTTGACATACCTGGTGGACTTAAGCAAGTGGATGACAGAACTTGGTCTAGGGGAGGTATCAGAGGGAAGGAATTGTTGAGAGCTGCAAGGGATAGAGGGAGGTGGAGAGCCATGATCGCTTACGTCCTAAAAGGACATGGCGCATAAAAAGAAAGAAAAAGTAAGGGGAATTTTTACAGCGATCGCAAGACGTCCAAACTAGATTGCTTTACAAGACAAAGCGCTCCAACTGTCCAGTTGTCTACCCATAACAGGGTGGAGATAGAAAAAAATGGATTCATACCTTCCCCTAAAACGTAACTACAAAGTGAACGGAAAATAGGCCAATCAGAGTTTGAACTTATTTCGCCTATTTCATTCTCTATGCCGTTGATCGCTAGGCAACTCTCACCTAATTTCTGTATGTGTTTCCCAAAATATAATCAATTTTTTCATGTATTTTGGTAATCTATTTCCCTGCGCTCTCTGGTGTGTGTGTTATGTTAGTAAGCCATTTATAATAATATCCACTCCCCAATATCTTTTTTCTTTCATTTTCTATTTTGATTTCCTCCCGAAGGTCTTATTGGTTTTCCCTAGCATAAGAAACAAACAAGTTTTTATTGTTCTTCCCATTTGCGAGTGAACACCATTAACAGAAGCATATTTTACATGCTTTACGCAGCTCAATTCTCGGCAGTCTCGTGGTATCATTGCCTATCACCCTCGCTCCTGAGGTCGAGTCTTGGAAGCGAAATTAATTTTAGATTATCACTTTTCATATGCAGATATATAAATATATATTGATTAAAGACTGAATTCAGAACGCAGGTTAATTGATAACGGGTTAGTGAGTTCGATCTTCGCTAGATACTTAACGTTGGAAGAATCTGTTAGTTCAGTAAATACATACTGCCTGTACGCCATCATTTATTTGGTAGCAAGCTATCTTATGACGATTGCGTAGTATTCAAGACGAGGCCAAAGTAATCGCTACTATAAATAATGTTCAGTGTAATCGCTTCTAGTCAATTCATAAGGATTAAAACACTAGATTTTTTATAAACCAACAATTGCAGGATCAAATCCTGTCGGAAGTAGTGATAACAGATTTTAGGCGTCTAACTGGAGGATATTTTGTAATTATAATTAAAAATGTCGTTAATAAACTCCAAACAAACAGGCACAGAATCAAGCGTAGTATCTTAATAGACGATCTAAAATAGAAAAATAAGTTTCACACGCTCTTTTTAATATAAGTTTCTCCAAATAAAGTTAACTGATTATGCATCAGAGACGCACTTACATAATTCACCGTTCATATAATTCACCGTTCGTATAATTCACCTTTCGATTAAACATTATCTTTGTAATCATCCAAAATAGCTCAGATAGGAGTGAATCAGAATGGAGAGGTTAACATTTGTGATCTATTATCAACGGAATAGTTTTACTAAATTAAGCAGTTGACACAAATGTGTGCACAATAAAGACAAAATGATAACTAAAAAAAGTGGTCCCCAAATCAGTTGGGACTCAAACACAAGTGCTACGTTACTACATATCCATCCTTTTAATTAAAAAAAATTTAAGAAAATGGCCGCTTTTAAGAAAATTGTCTGAAATCGGCCAAAAAATTGAGATTCCTATCTATATAATTTCTATTTGAAATACATCAGGATATTTTACTTACTGGAAATAGTAAATTTAATCATTTAGCTTTCAATTAAAGCTAAAATGAAATCCTCAAGAATGATTTTTCATTTTCAAAAATTCATTTTACACCCTAGCTATCCATAAGTTTCGAGTTGATGACAGCTAATATGAATGACCAGAATTGACATAAATTTCCGAAATCTAAGTGAACGCATTTGTTTTTGTTTTTAACTACGTAATAATTTTTACAAATTAATATATTTTCAGCAATTATTTAATATTTTATTGACTTTTAGTTACGTTTGAAGATGAAAAAATAAAAAAAATTAAAATGTTATAAATTTTTCTCAACTTAATTTTAAAATTTAATAACAGATGAAATTAAAATAAACTAAGCAAGAAAATAAACACATTGATCTAGAAAATGTTTTATAATAATTAAAATATTCTTTAATCATTAATAGTTAATAAACTTCAATTAACATTAGCTAAAGAACATTTTTCTATTTTCTTCGTAGGCTATATTATCCATTTTTTTTTGTTTTAAGTTAAAACGAAAAATCAAATGACCTTCTCCTCACGTCTTCCGTACATTTAAATTAAAATCGTTTTTATGGATGCGAAAAAACATAAAATTAATTTTTGCATACTTGTGTGTTGCATATTGTAATAAGCTTTACAATTTATAATCTGTAAAGATAGATCTACTATCATCGTTGACTAAACTGGTCACCATTTTCACTAATTTTAGAATATTTAACAACTTTAATGTAATAATTAAAAAAGAAGAAATAACAAATAATTGTTGTAAAAATTCATTGTTCATCGAAAAACTTTTTGCCCTTCAGACAATATTATCCATATTCATAAAAACAGCTAAAAAAGCAACTAAAAGCATTTGGAATTAAATAATATCTTTGTTTTATTGGGTTTTGTATGTTACAATTCAGAGCTGATTTTTAGATAGATGAGGACCAATTTAAAAAAAAAACATAATTTACTTTCCTCAAAGCCTGGTACTTTTAACTAATACAATTACTAAATGATTCAACATTGAATTTCTAGAGTTTTCATAAAAGTAGTTAGGGTGGGGTAATAGGTAATAAATATAAAAAAATAATTTTACCATGACATTCTCAAAAAAAAAAAAGAAAAGGAAATCTGTGAATAGTTTTTGAAAGGTTCATTAAAATACAATTATTTTTATTTTTGTAAGATTTTCCAAATAAAGGTCTGTCATTAAAAAACTGCTAAAATTTGCTATGTTATTTAATAGTACTACTGGACGCAAAGAGAAAAAAGGTTTTTTATTCAAAAGTTATAATGTTTTAAAAAGGATGGAAATTTTTTTTTAAATCCATAAAAAATACTTTGTTCTTTACTCTTAATGATAATATAAACCTTTTGACAAAATTTTGTTTTCATCAAGTTTGGGGACTTTTTCATCATGCTATGCTCATTTTTAGGGAGACCGTGAAGGGTCCTAGGTTAATCAAAGTGTTCGTTCTGTTTTTATGTTGTCTGATGGCATTAAGATCAATTAGGTTTAACTACATTCGAATAGAATGTTTTTGTTTGTGACAGCTGTTATATTAGTTAACATATCTATTGGAATGGCCGAAATATTCTTTTATTGATTCTAACATTGAAGATAAGCAACATTTTCAGCAAATTTGTCTTTTATTTTAAGAAAGTTACACATGCCTCTTAAATGCAAATGAAGTTGTGTGCCGTTATTGGCGAATGTACCGCAAATGGCGTACAAAGTTTTGCGAAGGAGATTTCTCGCTGGTTGAAGATCTACTGTTAGTTGAGATTTATAGCGATTAAATGAAGATATCAACTGAAAATGATCAACCTTATATGACGCTAAAAACAGTTAGCATACTCTAAATCAATCTGTAAAAAATATTCCCAAGGAATTTTATCAGTTGCTTTGTTGTGCGACTTCTTCATGAGTGAAAAAAACATGAATGAACTTATTTCTGTGTACAAATCGTCACTTAAATGGAATGAAAATGTTCCGTTTTGTGATAAGTGCTGGTCTTAATATAAAATACTTTCATACTTTCGATATAATAGTAATGGAAAAGAGTATGCTACTTAAAAAAGTAAAAGATAAAACGTTACTCCATCTAATTACAGATTTTTTGTGACAAAACTTGCAATACCAGCCCCCAAAAAAAAAACAGCCCGCTTCCGCTTCCATAAAACACGAATGGCCTCTCGGCATAATATTGAAGAGCTAAAATGAAAATATAATTTTAGAACTTTGTAATGAAGAATAATGATATAATCAATATGCGGACTTTCTACTCAAAAAGGCAAGGAAACCCTCCCCACCATCAATAGTGGAAAGTACATTAAAAGTGACTGAACATGGGAAACCTATTTTATAAATTTCTATCGACAGCAAGTATAAATGCTCGGCTAATATTAGGTTGGTGCAAAAATAATGTCGTTTTCTCACATGAAGTTGAACGTCAAAAACGACATTATTTTTGCACCAACCTAATAAATACCGAAGATTTCCTTATAAGGAAATAGCTAATATTACCATTAAAATACCAGACAAATGATTCTAATAAATACTGTTTCGAATAAGACTAACTGAAGGTAACAATCAATGTAAAGTGTCTTTTGGAATTAGTTAATTGAAAAGGTGTAATCAGAATGTCGCTAGACTACATGTTTCGTTGGTGAACAAGTAAAAATTGTTACAGCTTCACAGGCATATTTTCACTCTTCTGCCTTATCTAGCTAATATTACTGTTATGAATAATCAAGAGTGGTCTCCTCTTGTTTTGTTACTCTCCTCTTTGAGAGAGCTATTTCTCTGTCTATATTTCTTAGATGAGGTATTATGTACACTATTTACATTATTCTGACCATTGTCCTCATCTTTGTCGCCATATTTATTACAACGTTTCGGCCGTTGTACGCTCCGGCCTTCTTCAGGTGGTTGGAATGTCGAACTGAACCCTTTATTTCGCTCACTGGGACAGACTGTTCTAGTTCCACGTGCCATGCTTAATGGATGTCAGTTATCAGTTATCTCCTGTTAATTCCCCTCTGAAAGTTATCCACTGCCTTAACGGAGTATTGAACTCACACTCTTTGGGTCCTGTCACTGGATCTAACTAACGCCTTTATCCACTGTGCCATGTGTCCTTGTGTATGAATTTTTGTGTATTATAAACATAATGTCTTCAGCAACCGTTTTTTTACCAGTGCTCATATTGCAATTTTTTGCTATTATCATTGCATGTATCATTGCTATTATCATTGCACCAGAGCTCATATTGCAATTTTTGTTGTTATTATCGCTTTTCTCTGGCACTCCTTATTACGGGTTCCCATATTGTATTCATTTCTATGCTTGATCGGCTCAGGAGATTTTTGTGGCCTGGCATATGTGCTGATTCCTTAAGTTTACGAATTTTCCAATGGTGTTCTCTGTCTATGATCTCAACCTGATCCCACAGAGGGCAGTGATCTCCCTTCTCTCTCCATATGTGGTCAGCCAAGCCTGATTTTTCCACTTCCCCTCGTGTTATAGCTTTCTGATGTTCTTGAAGCCTTACCTCAGTGTAAAACGGGCGAAACGTTGTAAAATATGGCAACAAAGATGAAGAGAATGGTCAGAATAATGTAAATAGAGCTATTTCTGTTTACTGGAACTATAAAGGGAATAAAGCTTTCTTAAAGCCTACCCCTGCGTACTTTTGTCATTACAATTACACCCTTGGATTTCCATATATTTCTGTTTTCATAATAAAAACAACTCCAGAAAAATACTTTAATACTCTCTATATAATAGTGTAGCGGACTGTGGGTTTACGTGTTGTTAAATTAGGGACACGTGCGTTTATTCCTGCTAGAAGGTCCACTACAAGAACATGGCTGACACAGAGATTGAATCCACCATAAAGAAAGAAAACCAACAAGACCGATATATATATATATATATATATATATATATATATATATATATATATATATATATATATATCAATTATGTGGTGCGGGTTCAATTTATATTACGCGAATCATTCATACGAAAAGCAGATAATGAAGTTAATGATATGGCAAGAATCACTCTCGCAAACAATTTTTTATAATAAAATACATTAACTTCGAATCCGTTAATGAATGGTATGATCCTTGTTTATAAATTCCGGTTTTATCAGGTCTTTGTTTTGTAGTAAAAAAACCAAAAAAAACTGATAAAACCGGAATTTATAAACAAGGATCATACCATTCATTAACGGATTCGAAGTTAATGTATTTTATTATTAAAAATTGTTTGCGAGAATGATTCTTGCCATATCATTAACTTCATTATCTGCTTTTCGTATGAATGATTCGCGTAATATATATATATATATATATATATATATATATATATATATATATATATATATATATATATACACAACAAGTATATGTATTAAACAACAAAATTTACAATTACAAGTGACAAAGACATTAACATTTGTGTTTGTATGTGAACGTAAAGAGTTTGCATTTTGATGAATATTCGTACGTACGTGTATGATGTGTTTCATAGCGTTTTCACACTAGTGGGCAAAAACGCAAATCTCTGCAAGTGATCACATCCTTTAAATGTGTCCGCTGAAATGCAAAGTAAAAAAAAGAACGAGGCAAAAAGTCACCCACTATTTATAGTGTAGGGAGAACGTGCTCTAGTGAAATATTTGAACAATTAAGGAGAAGTTAACTCCGACAATAGTAATGGAATAAATTACGCTACTTAAAAAAATAAATCTGAAAGTTACTCCATCTGATTACAGACTTTTTGTGACAAAACTTACAGCACCAGCTAACAAAACAGCCCACTTCCATTTGCATAAAACACGAATGACATCTAGGCTTTGTTTGATTGTTAATCTTTCCAGGGTTGAAATTGCCAAAGACTTGAATCGGTCCAAGTTACTGGAACATACTATATAATAAAAAAAAATTGGAAACTGTAGAAGGTACCAAGAATAGTTCATTGTGGATAAAGATAAAACAATTAGGAGAATGGAATTATGAAGTTGGTTGAAAGGTAGCAATGAAAGAAAATGAAAAAGCACATTATTCAATGAACTAAATGTTGAAAATTTTAAAAAAATGCCTTTAGTTTTACATGACAAACGAAACGAAGATTTTATTTGATCCAATAATCCATTTCATTTATTCAACTGAGGAGATAAGACCCTGTGTTCCATCATTTTGTGTTTTCTCTCCCGTTTCAAACGAAGTATTCTCAATACAATTCCGTCATGCGATCTTTGGTAATTAAATTGTCAGACGAGTAAAACTTGAAAAGTTTTGCAGGCAGAGAAAGGTTGAAACTAATTGACAAACATAAAAGTCACATAATCGTCTCACTTTACAAACAGAAGACAATGAAATGAATAGACAGGGAAATGAAATCGCGAAGAAGCCGGGAAGAAAAAAAAATGAACAATGCAGCTGAAGAAGACTCAATAAAAGCGATCAATATATGAGAAAATCATCGATAATCTATCGATTTATGGGAGAATATAAATGAACATTGAGAGATTGGTAGAACACAGTTCTCGTCATTCTATTTATTTCTTTCATTTTTTTCCTTCTTTTTTTCTATCTATCTATCTATCTATCTATCTATCTATCTATCTATCTATCTCATTTTGTTCATTATCTATCTAGCTATCTTAGTGTGTTTCATTATCTATCTATCTATCTCATTCTGTTCATTATCTATCTAGCTATCTCAGTGTGTTTCAATATTATCTATCTATCTATCTATCTCATTTTGTTCATTATCTATCTAGCTATCTTAGTGTGTTTCATTATCTATCTATCTATCTATCTATCTGTACAGACGTGCACTTACTTCATAGAAATCAAATCTGATTTGTTCTTCTATACGTTTTTTATTCACGAATACATGCTAAAGTTTAAGGTTACTTTCTGGCTACACACACATGCGCATGCACGCACAAACATACACAAACTTCCTGATATTCGCATATGCGTACACGCAAAAAGACAAACAACGGTAACCGGCTTAGGTGCTCGAATCCTAGTCAAGTATATCTGATAAGCATGGATAATCTTTTTATCTTTTCATCACACTTGATTTTAAACTTAGCTTTTGTTTTCTTTTCTTTTCCCCCAAATATTAGATTGCTTAAAATATTTTCTTAAATTTTAAGATTGTTGGATATTTATAAAAAACAAAGCAAAAAATAGAAAAACGTTCACGTTGTATTAACGTAATTCCTGCCATTTCTGTCCACTTTACTTAATGTTCCCAAATATCTGTCTTTCAATAAATCGCTCAACACGCCTGAAAAACAATCCTCTATGTTAAATTTAGAAGTTCATGCTATACTTTTAAGGTAAGCAACATTTGTTTCAATTCAGATTAATTAAACTTTAAATCAGCTAATTTTCCGCAAGTAACATTTCAGAAAACTGTATTTTATTTTTGAAAGATTCTTTGAAAAAGATAACTATTTTGTGTTTACACATCTGCCAATATGAACGAATTTATCGATTTTACTGATAGATTCCAATCAATCTAAATTCGATTTTAAATACACCAGAGTAATTTGCTTATTAGGAATATTAAATTTAATTTATTGCCTTGGAATGAAACTAAAATTAAAGATTCAAGAAATAATTCATATTTTAAAATGTATTTAAATTTGCGTATCGCTTTTTGGTATGTAACTACTATTATAAGCGAGTTAAAGCAAAACTCAACAAAAATACTACACAAAAACGTAATACATGAACATTTAGGTTCAGTAGGGTTGTATCTAACAATATATATATAAGTTATTTTTTATTATATTCATAGATAAGAATAGCTATATAATAATAATAATAATAATAATCTCTATATATAAAAAAAAGAGGATGTCTGTCTGTCTGTATATTTTTTCACTCGAGATCCATCCAACCGATTTTGACCAAACTTAACACATACATTTTAAAATGTAAGCGATAGGTTCTTAGCGTAAAAATCGATAATTTAAAAAAAATCAATAATCGATAAAGACGATCAAAAATCGATAAATTCAACTATTTTCTCCGATTTCATTCAAACTCGGTATGTAGGTTACTTACATCATGATGAGCTCAGCGATACCTCATTTTTATTTCTACGCCACTGCGTTTAGTGAAAAACCGCGAAAAACGAAAAATCAATTTCAACACACATTTTTAAACTAAACTATCTTTTATATATATATATATATATATATATATATATATATATATATATATATATATATAAATATATAATAAAAAGCTGGCCGCTCGTAATTCGAGGATACCCGCCTAGCCAGTCCCTATTGCAGACGCTGACTCAGGCACATTTTGTGTTTGCCCAACATCCACAGAGCCAACCTGTGGTTTATACTTCAACTATGCTGAACAGACCTTAGTTGCAGTTTCTAGGAGAGTGCGTATTATCTAGCATGGTCAAAAATCTTCAGACGCAAGCAAGCTCAAACCCTCGGTCACAGATATCGACGGCCTTAAGTGTTTCGTCTACCCAGTTTTACTCACAAGGCTTGGGTCAACCCGTGGTATAGTTTTCAGAGAATTTCCAAAGATGCCGCACCCTGGGATCGTCCCTCTCCAGACCGATAACATCAGGAAGTCTCCTTCCGGACAAATCGACCATAGTGAGATTCGAACCCGGGTTTCATGGTTAGAAAGAGAACGTTCTAACCACTATATGTTGCCTATATATATATATATATATATATATATATATATATATATATATATATATTGGTTTGAGGTGTGAGTTTGTAAACAGTGACTATTTAAGCTAATATAGCATGACTCTTCCGCAGAATTGAGTCACTGTCAGTCACTGTGTGTTTATCTAAATCTAAAAATAAACACGCTAAAATTCACCTTCACCCCTGCCGTGAGCCGACGGCTTAGTGGTAGAAGTTCCGACTGACGCCAATTCAGTCGAGTTTCGATCCTAGCTAGAGGCAACCGGACGTCTAGCCACACTGATGAGCTGTGAAACACCGAAACAGTCTGTCTGTGGATGAGAAAATATATATATATATATATATATATATATATATATATATATATATATATATATATATATATATAAGCATATCTTCATTCAAGCATGTTTGGTTGAATAATCTGGGTATATGTCCATTTAAATTTTAATCCTTTCAAATTCACGGATCAATTTCTTAATGTTGTTATTAAAGAAGGAAGTCGCCGTAGTTATTTTCATTTCTTTTATTTTCGCAAGTCCCTTCAATGTCATTCAAGTTCATCTTCAGGTGTGAATTGCTAAGACAAAAAAATTAATTTAATTGATAGATATTAATTTTTTTGTAAATGCGCATGAAACGCGCTCTCTTATAATTATAGATCATTTAAAAATTAACTGTTAAGAATATTATCTATAATTCATGTGTGTATGTGTATCACAATTCTAATTTGTCTATGCGGGATTTGGATGATAATGTATATTTGTTTGTTTGTGTGTGTGTGTGTGTGTGTGTGTGTGTGTCGTAGGCATTTTTATCTAGCTTTTGCCGTTGTCCGTATGTTGATTTGGAGAAGTTTTTTTTTGTGAGGGTGAAAGAATTTAAGTTACACCGGTTGTAGTAGCAGTTAGATATATCCTAGATTCTTTAAATATGGACTTTATAAAATTTGGAGATGTAATTAAGTGTGTTTGACGTATGTTTATAGATGGCGAAATATTTATCAGAACTGCATGAAAGTATTTTCTGCGTAAAAAATGATGTTCTTTTCTAATTTCTAAAATTGAAGTTAAGGCCTGTTTTTTTTTTGGTTTTTATTTTTTTTTGTTTGCGTATTACAGTAAAAGTTTGTTTCAATATAGGTCTCTCTTACGTTCGTAGATACTGATTTTAGAGTCCGAGACGTTTTGCCAGTGTAACTCTTCCTACATTACAGGCATTTTATGTCATAAATCCCGACATCTGATGTGGCGTTGGATCTATTTTTCTTTCTTACTGTATCTGGTCCGACTGGAGGTAGTGGTAAAGATGATCGTGTTATGTTGTCGGTGGCGGTGCCTACTTTTTGAACTCATGGACTTTGTATGCTCATTTTCTTGTGCTGAGGATAACATAATATGGGTAGGAAAAGTCTGAACGTTTTTCGATGTATTTCTCTTCTTCATTTAGGTATTATGGACAACATATTTTATAGGCTCTGAGGTAAAATCCTATGATTAGTTAAGCTTGTATTTTTTGGCTGTGGTGGGAATAGAAATAGATTTGTTACGGACACCGTTAGAAGTGTACAAATGTGGGTCAAGTTCTAATAATGGGCCACAACAAAAGAGAAAACGAAATTAAAATAAACATGAAATTCAATATATATATATGGAGAGAGAGAGAGAGAGAGAGAGAGAGAGAGAGAGAGAGAGAGAGAGAGGGAGAGAGAGAGAGAGAGAGATCTATTAAAGTTGAAATTTTGACGTGGCTTCTTGCCAGAGCTAGGCTCGGCACACTTTCATTGGTCGATTGTCACTTGTCTAAAGGGAGAGTTCCGCCAAGGTAGAAACGAGGCAGGGCTGTCATTGGCTTGTCTAGTGACCAATCAGAGGGGCCGTTACATGCCAGTTACAGCATTGCCGCTAAAGAGTTCTCAGGATTAGACACTTCCTTTAATTTCTCACGAGAGGTCGTTAGAGAAGTTCTCCCAAGAGCGGAGTGTGCTAATAATAAAAATAGTCGTTATGTTTTTTTTTCCAGAAATATGTTCTACTTGAAAATCATTTTAAAGTTGTGCTGGTAGAATCTTGTGTCTTTTTTGTATTCACTTTCTGAAGCAAACAATTATGCATTTTATTCTTACCTAACTTTTCATATCCTGGTTTATCTACTCTATGTTTTTGCATTTCTACGAATAGTTTTAATCTGTCGACAGATAATCTGTATGAACGCCATCGCTAGTTTTGATTAGGAAGTATTTGGGTATTCTTTGAACTATAGGACCTGAATAGGGTGTTTGTAACGGCTTCCGAACACGATCTACTCTAACCCAGATTTTATCACAAGTCTGAAGCTTGTCTAGGACAAGATTTTAGGGATTTATTGGCTTTTCTGGAGTCATCTCTAAGTTTAAACTGTAACACAGATTTGTATAATTCCCTTTTTACAATTTCATTATTTGTAGTGTCTGTAAGTAACTGTAGTTAAATTTGTATGCCTGTAACAAGGAGAAAAATCAGAAATGTTCGACATGCTACGAATTCCCAGAAGAACTATTGGTAGGACTGAAAGCCAGGATTCCTTTCGTGCTACAATAGCAGACATAATGGTCCTGTGAACTCTCCCAGCCAAACTTGTTATGATAGGTTGTTGTGCGTAACCTACAAAACAAATTAGTTTCGACAACTGAGAAAACAATTCACTTTCGAATTATCTCCCTCGGTTTTTTATAACGTGCATAGGAACCCCCCATCGTGTGATCTATGCATTTACAAATGCCTCAGACAAACTCTATGCGGTGATTTCAGGTATGGATGGCACTTCTATCCAGTTAGTTGTGCCATTAATGCACGTCAGAACATATCGATGTGAACTGATATGAGGGTTATTCAGGCTTTTTACTGGTGGAAGGGGTCTTATTAAGTCGATATGCACTGTAAGAAATCTCGATGATGGTATTTCTAATTTTTATATTGGCGATTTTGTGTTCTTGTATACTTATGATTGTTGATAGGATACGCATGATACACAAAATTCTTTAATTGTTTTATTCATGTTTGGTTATTAATATCTAACTTAATCATTTTAACAGATTATTTAATGCCATGGTGTGATATTGAATGAATGCTAATTTAGCAGATTTTAGACTATAATATTGTTGTAACCTAGGGAAGGTTACTGAATAGTATAATCACACGAAGGTTGGTAATGAAGGATATACTTAGGACAAGAACAACACATATAAGATTCGCCAGCGGCGCGTAGAAGTAGTAGTCAACTACTAGAAGTGAGTCAAGTGAATTCCACAATGAATCTCCAACTGCAGGATATCTACCAACCGCCCCACGCGGTCAGATGTGGCACAAGCCCGAATTTAATGTGGGATATCCGACCACAAAAGCTCGGACAAAAATTCCCCGTAGGGGAAAAAACGGGGTCGAGTAGCTGTTTACCGAGACGAGACTCTTCAGTATAGCCTCATCAGGGGATCATCTCTGCTCCAACTGCAGACCAATATATAATACTTACTACTGTGTTTATGTGAAGGGGGACATACCCATTATCGTCTGTAGGTACGCTACAATAAAAATGCACACACAATGATTTATGGCCAGTCAGAAGCAACATCTGGCGATCTTATATGAAGTGACGAAACTCTTGTACAGCCAAGTAGGCCCCTTAAATTCACAATCAAAAGTAGAATACCTGTTTTGTGTCTGCGTTAGCTTTTTTAGAGAAAAATCTAACGGGTATTGGATTTCCATCTACAACATGGCGTAACGCAGTACTTACTGCATTACTACTGTCAGTAACTAACTGATAATTTCTGCCCTTAGATTGTGGGTGGGCTAATGCAGATAACGGCACTGAAAGTTCATTTTACAGATTCGTTAAATATAAACAGACCTTTAGGAAAGAACCTCATCCTTTCAGACAAAAGTAGAATTAATTTTGCATATTTCGGTATTAGTTTTCTATATAATTCCACCATACCTAGGAACCTGCGTAAGATTTTAAGTCAGTAGGGTAAGAGAAGCATTCTATTTCTTATATGTTATTACTAGTAGGTTTAATACACCATAGGCTAATGTGAAAGCCTATGAAATTTAGGGAAGTCTCATTAAAAACAAATTTTGAAAGTGAAAATTTTAAATCATTATCATGCAAAACTTTCAAAACAGTGTCAATGTCTTTTTCTTTGTGAGAAATCATGCCATCGCTGGAAATCAAAATGTCATCAATATAATAAAAACAATGTCTCTGAAAATGTTGTCCACATATCGTTGAAATGCTGCATTTTTAAAAATCCAAACTACATATAATTATACTCGTACAGTTCAAAATGCATCTTGATTTAGTGGTAGGCTGAAATTAAGTCTATCTTAGAAAATTGCTGAGTTAATATTCGGGATAGGGTATCGGTCATTCTTAGTTATAGTATTAAGTGCGCGATAGTCTCCACAGCAACAGTATTCTCAGTTTGGTTTTTGCAACCATATGAAACGGGCTTGACCATTCATTCTCAGACGACAACTGCTTGGCCTTTGCAAAAATCGGCGCATAATTCCGTGTGTCAATCCTGTGTTTAGACGCTGCAGTAATTTTTCTTATTGTTTTTGCGCGTTGAGAGTATTTTTGTATAGTTACTTATTATGTTCCACACAAATGAAGGAAATTCGACTTCACTGACAACCGGATTGACCGGAGATGTAGCTATTTTAAAATTTCTTTTTCTAGCTATTATAGGATCGTATATTGTCCTCTCACCGCAGTCTATTGTCAGGCCAAATTCTTCGAAAAAATCGAACTCAAGAAGGGAATTAGTGATAACGAATGCCTATATGAATGGTCACCTTAAACTAGGAATCCAACCCTCCAAATTTGCCGTAACATTTTATTTTTTTCACCATTAGCTGTAGAGAGTGATACGGGTGTCAGGTCTAATGTAATCCCATTTATTACTTATATAAGGATTATAGAGACACTTCTGCCTGTATCTACAATAAATGTATAATACACCGTTTCAAGTGTACAAATGTGGGTTAAGTTCTAATAAAGGACCATAACAAAAGTGAAAATTAAAATCAACATGAAATTCAATATATATATATATATATATATATATATATATATATATATATGTGTGTGTGTGTAGGTAATATATATATATATATATATATATATATATGTGTGTAGGTAATATATATATATATATATATATATGTGTAGGTAATATATATATATATATATATGTGTGTAGGTAATATATATATATATATATATAGGTAATATATATATATATATATATATATATATATATATATATATATATATATAGGTAATATATATATATATATATATATATATATATACATAATATGCATATTATATTAAATTTAATCTATTAGCTTGTAATTGCAATAAAAATAAAAAAAACTTCAAGAAACGATTTCCATTTTTAAAATGCATTTTAAACCTTAGGTATCGTTTTGGCGGAGGCGCCTACACACCCGCGCGTACACACAGTTTTGCAATTTGGTCTGGTTCCTATACATTTCCGCTGAATATTTGACACAATGTCAATATTGTTTTTTTTCTAGAACTAGGGTTTTCGTATTTGTCAATTTTATTGCAAGGCTTTTTTCTGTGGTTAGAATTGTCACATTGGGATACAAGTAGCTTTCATTTAAAGGCTCAACGCTACTAAATTGTGTAATTTAATTTTTTCTAAGCCAATTTATTGCCAGTTTATTTAAAAAGTAATGAATTGAATTTAGAAATTTTAAAATTAGCATACAGTCTGGTAATACAGCAGATATACTCTCAATCAGTCCGTTATGTGAAATGCGTGATAGACGCTTAGGCAATCATGTATCTTTCGATACATGACTGACGAGGCAGATTTTTTCCCGCAGTAGGTTGCCATTTCTTTCTGCGGTAGACCAGTTGCCATCCAATTTACCCATAGCTTGGGAGAGAAGGAGAGGATTCATTGAATACATATTTTCAAGGCAGTAAACCACTTTACACTTTTAGGATTGATGCTATAGTTTTCTTACATTTACTTCTATTTGTCCTTGTGCCAGTCAGTCAGTTATGTACTATGCGTGATACACGCTTAGGCGATCATGTATCTTTCGATACATGACTGACGAGGCAGATTTGGTAGACCAGTTGCCATCCAAGGCTATAGAACCCGGTCTGTCCTGCTATTTACGTATAGCTGAGGAGAGAAAAAGTAGATTCATACCTTTCCCAAGTGTATTAGCACGCAAGTGAATGTAATAGATTTGACTGGAGTTTGAACTCGGCTCTCCGATTCCTCAATCCGAGCCGCTATCCATTACCCCACCTTATACAAAGTTTTTTATCTCTTTATACTCTCAGTCTATTCTAATATCTTATGAAAGTAAAGAAGAGTCGAAGTCACAGATACATATGAAAACTAAAATCCATTACTCACAACTAAATTATCAAATCGTGTTTTTTTTTATTACTTTCTCCTTTTAGAAAATACGCAACCCCAAAATAAAAAAAGATGAACAAACTAGCAAAGTAATAATAGAGTGATGAACGTGGAAGGCTTTATTTTTTAAAAAAATTTATGGTTAACTGTTAGAAACTACCGACATGAATAATTATGTTTGTATGGAAAAGATGAAAGGACGATATAAATTTTTTTAGACCTTTACAAGCCCTAAAACGTTTCAAAGTATATAAAATATACAAACAGAAAAAAACAAAAACAACAACCTATTTGAAAAAAAAAATGAATTCACCTCAACGTCCGCATCTATTGATTGTGATAGGCAGGTCTCACTTAGAAATTAAGGAAAATATCACCATTAAAACATCAATGAACAACGCACACATTTGCAAGCATCTATTCGATATCACCCAATTTAGCAATATTTGCTCGTTCATCTTTATCGATATAGAAGTGAACTGAACACGATGAGATCTATAACTTTGTGCCTCGTAAGCTACACTTGCAAGATTGAACTATTCATGATGTCAGTATAAATTTATATGCCCGACTGCAGCGTTGAACTCTTTAGTCATATATAGTCAATGGTCTGAAATGACAAAGCAAATCTTTGCAGAGAATGGTATTTTCTCTCTACAGATAAGCCTAAATGATAGGAATGTATGTGTTCAGACAATTCTAACGAATAAATTATGTCGTCACCGTACGATTCAATTAACACAGCTCTTCCAATGATGGACGTATTTAGAGTGCATGTGAGACATGTAATATGTCATCAGTTTAGAAAAGACAACCAAATACATTCAATGTGTTTATGGAATAGATTCTTTGCACTTCTGTGAATGCACCTCACCATTCTGCTCAGAATATGACCAGGGCATCAAATGAATATAACGCAGAATATAAATGGCTTAGTGAACTGAAACAGAGTAAAACCCAAAGCAAAACCTCTATGCAAGGAAATTTATCTTAACCGTTTTGTTGGATTTTGTTTAGGTCATCCCCTTACAGTTGGCGAGAGGGCTTTGATTACTCTTCTGTTTAACCCATAGCCGGGGTCAGATAGAAGAGATAGATTTCATGACTTTTCGAAAGGTTTTAACGCGAAAAGAATGCAACAAACTAGGCCGGAATTTAAACTCGACGATTCCACTTTAACTGCCCGCAAATTATAGAGTCGGTTGTGTAGGAAACTTGTGGCGGTTCATCATAATAATGTACAGACTCATACAGTAAAGATTATATCTAAAAGTTTTAAGGCGTTGCCAGGAAAAAGAATTCCACAACATAATTCTACGTTGTTCCATATAATTACAATCTATTTGTAGAATCATCTTGATGAACTAATTCTTAAAACACACGAAGAGCTGGAAACTGCAATAATTTCCACCAAATCAAAAGATTCACAAAAATGTCATTATAAAGCCTGTGAATCGTTTACTGATAATGATGGAACATATCTTTATAAGCAGATTCTAATTATACATTAATGTTTGATGATTATACGCTCATTTCTTGTCCAGGGTCAGTTGATTAGGGAATACAAACGTTGGTTGAGTGTATGCAGTTTACCTTTTGATCGTGTATTCAATCCCTTAGTTAAGCAATTAAATTTATATATTCAAGGACGAGCAGAAGTGATATAATTAAAACTGACAAATAATTAAATCATCTGAAATATTTCCCCGGGAATAGGTAACGGAATAAACAGTTCACCTCATTCGATAGAATAAAGTATTCGATACGAAATCCCAAGAACGTTACCGAATACGGCGTCTGTCTGAAAAGGGCCAAAAAGTTTTGCAACCAAAAACGTTGTAACTATAGAAACCAAGACAAGAAAAAAATCGTGTATAATAATGATATCCCTTCAAAATTATGACGTTAAAAAAATTCTGACCTTAAATTCAGTTGTTACTTTAAGAATGACCTGATAGAATAATAGTGTGTATGAAAATGGGGAGTAGACGAGAACTATAGATTAAGTGCCCAGGACTTTAGCAAGGTGTGAAATCTCTTTCATAACAATAGGAATGAAATAAAATTCTCAGTATGAATTTTCTTAAATTACCGATTCCTTTTTTTTCTCATCCTTAGTGCCGAAACAAACCTTTTGACATATTTATAACCGCATACAGCCTTTTCTCAGAGCCACGACGTTTAGATTCAGGCACCATCTTTTGTGTAATTTCTTTCTTTTAAATTCAGCAACCTAATATGAGCTTCACTTTATCGTATTATACTTTTAATTACAACTGTCTGAGTAGGTAAACGGTTCAACAGCTTGAGCAAAAAGCACGAAATCTGAAATAAAATGTAGCTATCGTCGAAATCCGGTGTTGCATCGTCAATTTTGGAAGCCTGTCTTTTATAGACATCGCCTGAAACACAACGTCATCGAAGGTTATGTGGCTGAAACAGTTAAAGAGGCGTTCATAGAAAACTCAACTATCTTAGGTTGTTATAAGATGTGAGGAAATCTAAGTTCTAGGCTTCTGCATGAATTTAAAAACAAACATTGGTTAATATTTAAATACTTCGTTTTCTGCTCAACGCAAAATATCAATTTTCGACAGAATGGGGAGCATAAGTGCGTTTCTTACCAAAATCTAAAACTAAAACAATCGAAGCTTGATCAGAATATCCTTCAATAGCGCAACGAAAGAAAAGATTTCTCTATGGCTAATGCGATGCGGAAGCACGGTGGACTAATTGATAGCGGCTCGGGTTGAGAAATCGGAGAGCCGAGTTCGAAATCCAGCCCAATCCGTTACATTCACTTACGTGCTAATACCCTTGGGAAAGGTATGAATCATTTTCTTCTCCATCCATCTATGGGTAAAAAAACTGAATTCAAAACCTGATCCTCCAGATTAGGGGTTGTGCAGTAGGCTAACAACCTACTCACTTAGAAACTGGTTTGTTACAGAAACCGCAACGATATCTTGCGGTCCTATATTCCTCAAGCAATTTAAAGGCATGATATACACATGACCTGATTCTATATTGTTTTCATTCAGTTTACAACAGAATCACTCATCTACAAATGTTACCAGTTTCGCGATTTGAAAGTAAGTACTTTCCCACCCAAAACATACGCCATTTTATAAACTATATTGCAAAATGATGCTGATATAATAGTTTAAATCTACACTTCAAAATGGCTACGATAATCGTGCTGTGAGGAAACGTTTAATAAGACAATCATTTCTGTACTCATTTCGATCCAAACTAAATGACCCATGTACCGAGATAAACGTACATATTTAAATAGACAGATATAAATAACCTGAATAAATAACTTTAGCATCATAGAGGCACGGTGGAGTAATGGCGGCTCGGATTAAGGAGTCGGAGAGCCGGGTTCGAATTCCAGTCGAGTCCATTACATTCACTTACGAGGTTGGAAAAGGTATGAATCCAGTTCTTCTCCTCCCAGCTATGGATAAATAGCAGAACAGACCGGGTTCTATAGCCTTGTGTGGCAACCGCTCTAGGAGAAGAACAACTCTGAATTCAAAACCTGATCCTCCAGTTTGGAGGTTGTGCAGTAGGCTAACAACCTACTCACTTAGAAACTGGTTTGTTACAGAAACCGCAACGATATCTTTCGGCTCCTTTGTTAATTAATTTAAAGGCATAATATATAATATTAGTGGGATCCAATATTTATTCCGAATTGTTAGAACCTGGACAAGATATTGCTACAGTTGAGCAATAGGCGTGTTTGAATAGCATAATTGACGTTACAATATTTTTTTCTAGGTAAAGAAGTCTATTGGTTATTTTACTGTCTAACAATGTGCCTCATCATTTTGTAAATTCGATGAAACAAATCATAAAACTAGGATGGAACTGAGAAGAGAAGTTCAGTCAAATGTAATATGTTTTAGACCCGCTACTTTCAGACTATCACTTGTTTCGGGCCATACAGAAACCGCTGACAGATCAGTGTTTTCTGTTACATAAAAGGAAAAGGGTTCTATTGCGATTTTAAATTCGCTGGATATAGGCAAATACTACTGATAATGACTCGTGCTGAAATCACAGCTTCGTTGTCATATTGTTTTAAAATTATTAAAAAATAATATATATGTATTTTTGTTAGCAATATATATATATATATATATATATATATATATATATATATATATATTTATATATAGGTAAAAAAATTAATGGAGTTCAGGAATGTGACATTCCTGCTTCCACTTTATTATCTATCTTCTTTGCTGTGATTGTCACGTATACCTTTCAGGATTGTGAATTCGGTGTGTATCTACGTTTTAAGACCACGCGTATAGTCTTTGATGTGACTCGTTTCAAGGTTAAATCAAAAACTTTCAAATCAGTTATTTGAGAGGTACTCTATACTGACAATGCGGACCTCACTGCTCATGCCAAAAAGGACAGGCAAACCATAATAACCATTTTTCGAGAGATACACTGTGTTCGGGTTAGCCATTAGCATAAAAAACTAAGATTATGTGCACGCTCCGTCCAAGGCAACGCCATGTCGACCCTAACAGAGTCAGCGGCACGACATTGTTGATATCTTTGTCTACGTTGAAAGTGCTCTCACTAGAGATGGTTCTTTGGATCCCGAAAGAAATCATAAAATCGAAAAGCAAGCAAAGCCTTCGCTAAATTGGAAAAAACAAGTCTGATCAGAGAGAAATATCATCTCACTCTACACCAGTCGTATGTCCTGCCTGCTTTTCTGTTTGCGTCGGAGGCATAGACTATATATCGTCATCATCTCAAAACTTTGAAAGTGTCTTAAGCGTACCTGAAACATAAAGCGTCTTTCATACCAAACACAGTTGTTCTGCAACGCGTCAAAACCCCCAGCATAAAGAAACTGTCCATTCACAATCATCAGTGCTGTGCGGGGCAGGTCATCTCAGGATAATGGAAGGTGAGAGATTACCTAAGCATTTATTTTACGGAGAGCTCGCTCTTAGTAATCGCCCAGGCACAAACCCGAGCAATGTTTTAATGATGCTGGTAAAGACAACCGGAAAAATCTTGAAATTAGTGTTAAAGACTCGAAAAAAAAAGCAGAGAATGGGTTTGGTTTATAAAAGTTAGTTTTAATGGTTGCGATCGTTTTGAGTTTAAAAGGGTCTAGCATTTGAAATTGAAAAGGGCTCTTCGGAAAGGTATTGTAGACCGGATCCCAGAAGATATTTAGTCAAAGCGTAAATGCAACACCGGCGAGAACGTTGTTCTATGTCATGCCAGATTCGCTAGTCGTCGAAGACCACATGAAAATTGTTAGTCTAATACCGACTATGTCCATGTCCTTCCTGACACATATGCAAGGTACTTATATCGGTTTTGTGATAAAATTTGCAGGTCTGACGCTGGGATGAAGGGGCACATTATAGTACACAGGGAGAAAGTCATTTTCAAGACTCTCCAAGAGTCTTTCGTGTCTTTCGTCTGCAAAGTCAACTGCAGGCCCGCATTCAATGTTGAATGATGACCTTCTATAAATAAGTAGCAGTTATCATATATCTATCTATCTATCTATCTATCTATCTATCTATCTATCTATCTATATATATATATATATATGTAATTATATATATATATATATATATATATATATATATATATATGTGTGTGTGTGTGTGTGTGTGTGTGTGTGTGTGTGTGTGTGTATTAATGAGTACAGACGATCCTTAAAATCCATTCGATTATAATTTATTTCATGAATATACAAATAGTCATCTCTTCAGATCGAAGTTTTTTTTAATAAATGAAGTCAATTATACAGATGAGAAAAGAAAAGGAAAAAAAAAATTAACAGAGAAAGAAAGAAAAATAAAAATTTCAATATGAGGTTTAAAAAAAAATTGTGTGGGGAGAAAGAAAGAGAGAGGGAGTGGAGAGAGCAGGAGAGAAGGAGAGAGAAGGAGGGAAAGAAAAGAAAGGAACGAAGTGAGAATTAAACATGAGCCGATAGTGTAACATAGAAATTATATTTTTTAAGACCTGAACAAGTTAAAATACAGGGTAAGGAAGGGAGTGATCAGATTTAAACAATAAAAAGTATTAAAAATTAAAATTTTCAGACATATATATATATGAAAATACTGCATGCATCAAATTAATTACGCCATTTTAAGGCTACTATGCTATTGTTATTTTTATAATTGGGTACACAAAATTTAAAATCACGCACTAGTCGCTTAACATACCAAATTAATTTTGATGACTATTTCTGCTAAGTATAGTAAATATCAGTGTTTACATGTAAATATTGATGAGAGCGTATCAAAAGTATGTTCATCTTTTTTAATTAACTGTATATTTTTAAGCTTATCTAAATCCTGCTGATGGTCGGGTTTTCGTCTCACTTGCATTTTAAAGCAACATGATCGGCAACTAATGTTTGTTCATTTCTAGAGTTTATTTCAAGTGACAAGTTAATACTCTTAAAACGATTAAACCAGTTAAAGGAATTATGGTAAAATATTTTGTCTCATTTCCTTCCATTTGCACTTCTGCAAGAAGGTGCCGTGACTTTGAGGCCCAGTTTAAAATAATTTCTCAAAACATTGAGACAAAATCTTACTCCTGTAATCAACAATTTCCTAAATGTTTCGTCTCGCCGTAGATCATTGGTTAGTAAGTTAGTATGGTAGACACTTCTATTCAGACTTCGACCATCATCGGTATCGAACACACTTGTGAGATACTAAGCTTAGACCTGGTAATATCCATCACGACTCTTTGTTTTTCCTACCCTAAAAGAGTGACACACACTAGTACACTACTACACCCCTGTGAAAATTAATTGAAACAAAACGAATAATTCTGTTATTATTTACTTTTATTTGTATTTTTCCGATGAAACATGACCCAGTGCATATGTTAGTACTTCCTATGTCCATTCCACGAAGTTGTTCCTTGAAGATTGACCACAGATTCTCGATTGGATTTAAATCAACAGTCTCAGGTCCAGTCTATAGTACCTTGATTTGCTCACTGGCAAGGCATGCCAGTGTGTTTGTACAGCGTTACAATTTTCGTACGCTTCCTCGGAGTAACGTCCATCGCAGACAATGGGTGTAGGACAACTAATCGACAGTCGAGACAATAGTGTCTGTGTGTGATGAAAATCTAATACAATCACGAATGACGCAATATTTTTCAAAGCCAAATAAATTTCATCATACATAGATTCTTATTATTGCACCCCACTGCAAATGACCTAACCTGAGGAAAAAATAGAAATCGATTACACCATGTCACTCTAGTGGGTCTAAAACTGACCGTATTGTAAAAGAAAGGAGACTAAAGCGGTTGTTTCAATTAATTTGCACAAGGGTGTAGATTACGATTAGTAAATCTACGTTATTACTGTTTGATCTTGATGTGTGACCCATACTTTTGTTTTTTTTTGTTTTAATAATTTAATGCAAGCAAATATTAGTAATTTCATTATTTATCTCATCAACTGAACGAAATTTTGTCAAGAGATCTTTCATTTTTAGAAATATTTTGCATGCAATAGTTACATGTATACACACATTGTTACGCTATCAAGAATCACATTTTCATAAAATTAGTCCGGATTTTAAAAGAAAGGAAGAGTGGCTAGCTTACAATTATAAAAAGATCGCTCCTCATTGGATTCCCCATATTTTCAGCCTTGTACCAGATTCAGCTAATTGTAAAAAACAATAACTATTGTGTATGCTCCATCGTCAGTCCCGTAATGGTTGACTCACATTTGTATTCTTGTACCTGACTAAAGTAATCCGACAGCAAGTCCTCTGATCGGGAGGTTTTGTGGAGCGTGGAACCACCTCTTAATTGCTGTTGTTCTACCTTGGCCCAGGGTGATAGTACCTGTTACGGTCCCAGCTATGGGCAAAGGGTGAACCCCCAAACTGGGGTCAAAATATATAAAAAATACATAGAAAAAAATTACCAGCAATACCTTTTCATTATAAAAGAATAAAACATTACCAGCAATCTATTTTTTGAAAAAAAAAAAAATACCACTGCTCACAAAATAAAATTCCGGCATTAAATGACCCATATGCTGTTGGTATACCGTTAAATAGACAAATAAAACCTAACTAAAGTAATCTTAATATAAAGGTGCAGCATGATGATTGATCAGTGTAGTACATAAACTAGTTCCCTTGATTATTGTATTTGATCTTCACTAGATATCGGCATATTCCAGTTTGGGCCCAGCTGATTAAATAAATATTTATCTTGCTTCGTGGCTTAGGTAGATATCTGTATTATTATCGGCGTTAATTGGTAAAACAAAAAAAATGAATACACATTTTCAAGGCAGTAAACCACTTTACACTTTTAAGATTGATACAGTTTTGAAACATTTACTTCTATTTGTCCTTGTGCCAGTCAGTCAGTCATGTGCCATGTGTGATACACGCTTAGGCGATTATGTGTCTTTTGATACATGACTAACGAGGCAGATTTCTTTCTGTGGTAGACCAGTTGCCATCCAAGGCTATAGAACCCGGTCTGTACTGCTATTTACCCATAGCTGAGGGGAGAAGAAGAGGATTCATACCTTTCTCAAGAGTATTAGCACGTAAGTGAATGTAAGGGATTTGACTGGAGTTTGAACTCGGCTCTCCGATTCCTCAATCCGTCCCGCTATCCATTACTCTACCGTGCCTTCTCCTTGTGCCAGACTAAGCTGTATTAAGTAAACATTAACTCATGAATAGATTCTAGGTTTTTAACCATGTCTCCGACCTCACGCCTTATCTCGGAAAACTGAAAATTCTTTATCTTTCTATTTTACCATGCATGGGAGTGGGTGTACTTTTTCGTGTATTTTTGGCAGGAGACGTGTCGGTCATTTTTTCTTTTCGTTTTTTTCTTCATTGATCATGTTGTGTGGTTGGAAGTGTTTATTGATTGAAGGCCTGCCTGCTGCTATTAATACTGGAATGGAAGATTTTCCACGCTTACTTGATGAAGAAAAAAATATATAGAAAGGCCACTTAATAAAACATAATATAATAATTAAAAGAGAAAAAAGTGCATCGATTAGGCGCTATCTGACCAGAAGCTAAAAAAGGGGGAGTTGTTAATCGTAAAGCGACTGTAAGGAGGTTGCGTTGTTTGATTAAGGTAGTTAACTCATACGACGTTTGGTAAAGATAGAATGAGGGGTAAGTTGTTAATAATTAAATAACGTTTGGCGCAAGTTTGAAAGAAAATTAAAGAGATATGATAGTTGCAACTGATAGGGATAAAAAGTAAACGATTGTGGAGAAGTGTGCGACAAAAATAGAAATTAAAGTGTCAATTGAAATGTTCGCATCGGTAAAAGAAAGCATGTTGTGAAAATGAAATATAAAAAAAGAATAGCAAAATTAAACAACAAATTAAAAAACAAATAAAACTTAAATCAATGAAAGAGTAAGGAAAGACATGAGGTAAACGTAAAAATAAAAACATTCCAAATGTCCGCAATTGTACTGCATTGCTGATGGTAATACCAATAATAACAAGAATTCAAAGCCCCTTTCAAATAAACGACTACCTACTTATTATCTTTAATCACGTGTATTATGCTACGTATTTTTTCTTTGATGCCTTTTCCCCCTCCTCCTTCTTCTTTTACGTTTATACTTATTATCGTTCATATAATTAATTCTCTTTCTTGCTCTGTTTTTTAAAAAATTTTTATGCCTTTCTTTCTCATTTTTTATCGCTTCCTCTACTCTCTCTCTGTCTCTCTCTCTCTCGTTCTACACATTCAACTCATGCTCCGATTTTTTCTTCTCTACTCTCCCTATTTTATTATTCTCTCTTCCAATATCATTTTTCTTTTCCTACAAAGACTACCTTTCGTTCCATTTATTCTTTTATTTAATACCATCTTTCTTCAACCAAATCCCCTGCTGCTTCATCTCCTTTTTCTTACTCCACATGTTTCGTTGATTCTATCCTACTCTCATAATTTATATTCTCTTTTCTCTTTAAATTTCCCATTTTCTAGATTTTACGACATATCCTTGCAGACAATCATGTAAGAAATTTTGTGCTGTAATAGAAAAACATGAAGGGTTTAATTTCATACAACTAAGAAACAATATTTTCCACGTTGTTTTCCTTTTTTTTATCTCGCTTTTATTCTCTTTCATATGTGTTTTTCTTTTTGCTATTTGTGACACGATTATTCCCAAAGATAAAACGCATATACCCAACGACTGATTGCCATACAGATATGTGCATCTTCTTTTTAAGATACGGAATTTTATGATTATGATTTTCATTATTCTCTGCCATTGGTGCTAATGACAGCAAAGATATTGTCTTTGGTTAACATATGTATTCTTTGGGTCAAAAGAAGTCTTACTTCCATATTTTTGTTCAGGGTTAAAGTTTTACGGTATTGGTATTTTCTTTAATTTTTTTTTTGCTGAAAAAGACAATGAACAATGTTTTTTAGATAAGTGATCCCCTAACACACTGAGGAATATATATATATATATATATATATATATATATATATATATATATATATATGTATGAAGAAATATAGTCTTAAGATGTGCTATATTTATGGGATAAAGTGCTCAATATCAGAGATAGAGCTTGTGTAAATATAAAAGTGAACATAGAAGTCAACATTTAAAGGCGACAGTCTGTTTCATGCTAGATGCAATCGTCAGGCCACTGTTATTTTTCTCGGCTATTTATATATACGGGTCAGTGGTGCATTGTGGGTAGTCTATTTTGGCGGTTATTTAACCGGAAGTCGTTTATTTGTTTATTTATTTATTTGGGTTAAATTATTTTGCTTGTTTTTATTTATTTTTATTTTTTATTTTTATTTCTTATATTATATATTTGTTTTTATTTTGATCGGTGTTTTTATTAATGTAGTAATATATATATATATATATATATATATATATATATATATATAATTTATTCGAAAATTATAACATGAACATATAAAATCACTACAAAAATAATCATTTTGTTTCAACACTTCTGGTGTCTTCTCAAGTGATGATGTTGATTCAACACAATCATTTGATAAGACACCAGAAGTGTTGAAACAAAATGGCTATTTTTGTAGAAATTTTATAACATGTTCATGTTATAATTTTCGAATAAATTATATTTGCTCTACTCTGTATGGAGCACTCTTTTAAGAATAGTATTTTTGGTTATTGGAATTTATTCCGTATATATCACTCCTATACTTGGATATATATATATATATATATATATATATATATATATATATATATATATATATATATAAATTTTCAATACACACACACGTCTATTGTTATAGCATTTTCAATGCCTAAACACACACACACATATATATGTGTATAGTAAATTTTTCTTCTTTTTTGACTAAGAGTGTGTTTTTGTTTTTCATGTTTTAGTCAAAATAATGTTAGTAATATCCAAAAAGAGACTTACACAGATGTGTCTTTTTGAAAATTTTTGAATTTCATATATATATATATATATATATATATATATATATATATATATATATATATATATATATATTATTTGGTAATATGTATGGATAATATCAAAGAGGGTATAGATCCAGAGAGAGGTCAATGTATAACAGAGCGAATAATATATATATATATATATATATATATATATATATATATATATATATATATATATATATATAAATTCAAACACACATATATATATAATGTAATTAGGTAGTCATTGTTCCTTCAAACGTGTCTTATTAAAGAATATAGACATTTCATGTCTATTGTTTGTTTATCTTCCTTTCCAAATTGTAAAAAAACCCAAAACAACAAAAAAAATGAATTGCTGTGTCTAAGGTTTCGGCTCACGTGAGTTCTCTGAGGGGTCGTAATTTGTGTATAATTCGAGAAACAGTAATAGTCGTAAGAAGTTTCATTCGATACGTATATGACAAAGAGAGTAGAACGTGTCATGACGTTTATGCAATGGAGAATGCTATTATTTGTTGTATAAAATAAAAACAAACTTATTGGTTAGATAAGAACTATTCCAAGGCGGCAGGCCGTTTAAAACTTTCCTATAAACATATTTACTATAATACGTTCATACATTATAAAGATGCAAGTGTCGAGCAAGCACTGAGTCTTGAGCTCACGACAGTAGTAATAGTCTAATTTTATTTAATCTACACGGAATCACAAGATCAGGGAAACTGAAAAGATTGAACTCATGACACAAGATAATGGTGTGTCAGAGTAGCTTATGAAACAGAATTCTATGTATGTATGAGCATATATTTGAGAGTGTGCCTAGTGAATTTTAAATTCACTCCAGTAATTGACTACGAGACGAACTGACGAAGTTGGCTGAAAAATTCATTGGCTGATTATGAAACAGGGATGCTAGAGCAGTGACATTGTAAGCATTCATTTCAACTCTTATTAATAACTACATTGTTTTTTTCAGGTAAACTGACAGCTGACTGTTCAAAAAAAAAAGAAAAGAAAAATTAAAAAGTAACTTGACGTGGCTTCTCTTGAAAATGAACAAAACCAACAGTACAAATTTAAGAAGGGAAGGGTGTTCTTGAAGATGACCCAAGGTCTGGACGTCCAGCGATTGTCACAATCGAATACTGATCGTATTCATCACATGGTGATGAATGTCAGGCGATTGATTGTAAATGAAATAGCCAATGCTATTAATATATCCTGTGAGAGAGTTGAGAATATTCTGTACAATGAACCTAGTATGACGAAGGTTTCTGCTCAGTGGGTGCTACGTTTTCTAACACCTGATCAAAAAGCACACAGGCTAGTCACATCACACGGAAAAATTATTGTTTTAGGTAGATCCAGATGGTTTCCTTGTATGTTTCTTAACCCAAAATGAGTGTTGATTTCATCACTTTGAGCCAGAGACAATCTATTCAAGGGAAACAACCCCTCACTTACTCCAAAGAAGGACAAGGTAGTTTCATCTGAAGAGAAAGTGATGACCTCAGTTCTTAGGATGCAAAAAACGTTGTGTTTATTGACGATCTTCAAAAGGACCACACCATCAACGGCGAGTACTATGTCAACTTGCTGAGGCAGTTACGAAAGGCTAACAAGGCCAAACGCAGAGGAAATATGACGAAAGGGGCCTTGTTTCATCAGGTCAATGCTCCAGCACATAACTCCTTGGTTTCAATGACTGCTGTGCGCGACTGTGGCTTGGGACTGGTTGATTACCATCACTATTCTCCTGATTTGACTATCATTTGTTCCCCAACACAACCACCCCCACTTGACTGGGAACCATATAACGCAATATTTTGGCCAATCTTGTGATTTGAAGATTGTGTTTAAGCATGAAATAGACGGTCGCCGCTGCCTGTTGAACTCATATATATATATATATATATATATATATATATATATATATATATATATATATGTAGTTATATTAATAAGTTAATAGCCTAATGATACAAAAACCATTGATTTAACGAGAAACTTTTATTAATTTTTACATAATCTTTTTCCTTATAAATGCACATCATTCAGTGGTGAAAATTTAAGGTGAATTACATTAGATCATACAATGAAAATTTAATATAAAAATAGTCTTTTAACTGTATCAGGCTTCATATTTAGTGAACCTCCCACACATGTATATTATTTGATGATCTGAACCAATTTATCGTTTTTCTGTGAATGGACGTTGTCAGTCAGAGTCTGTGATTCTGCCGTTGCTGGGGAAAACTTGCAATTTTCGCGCAGTTGGTGATGGCATTCAGAAAATGGACCGACTGCTTGTGACAGACACGAAATTGCATTGCTCAAAAATACAGATCGATCTGTAGAATGACAAAATGAGAAAAATAACCATAAAGTTGTTGCTAGGAACTCGTATCTGTCGTCCTTTCAGTTACGATGATACATAAGTTGCAGCTGTATTCAAGTCTTTGGGAAAAATAAATATAGATTGGGCCTAAAAGAGACCCCTACCAGCTGGTGCCAATGTCTCTTCAGCCTTGCCACTTTGTCTTCATGCATCTCCCTCAAAGCATGGATTGGAACAAAGACTTATAGCGTGGCATTTGATTTCATTTAACACATGACTGAAATTTATAAACGATATACATATCCTGAAAACTAAACTTCAATGCGTTTTTCTATATGATTCGTATGTGGAATATGAATTTTAAATGTTTTTTTTTATTAAATAAAGGAAAATGAGATGCATTGCCATCATTTAATGTTCTTTTATTTCCAGCAAGGAAAAATCACTTTACAAACAGCAATAAAAGCGTGCACCGTTTCTGTTGATGGTGCCATAGCTAACGGTGCTGTACGTTAGTTTCAGAATTGTAAATTTTGATGGAAGAACCATCCAGCAGATTGTTGATGATGATCAAATGGAAACGCTGATTAAACATAATTCAGATCACATGACATGGATCTATGGCTTTAAATACACTTATAGTTAGTAACTGCGAACTTTTATAAACATTTATAGTAAACGTGCTCACTACTTCGTAGAGGTTAAATAAAATGTAAAATGATAAAGTATAAGAAATATAAAATACTTCTTCCATGTGCCGTGTCTCTTCATGGTTATCCACAGCTTCCTGTCTTTTTTAGCCATTAGTAAGTTTTGTTTTTGTGCTATCTCAGCTAAACCCTGTTCTGCCAACCACTTACACAAGCTCGTTAGTTAGATTATTTGCTGCTGTCCGCTGTGCTACTTGCTTGTGAGTCTCATATACTCCAAGCCCTCTTTCTTCATGTTGTACTCTAGAAATTTCATTTTTCTTTTTCTAATGTGAAGTATCAGTGTTCTTTTTGATTCTCTTTTCCATGAAACTTCGTTATGGCTTACATGTTCCATCTATTATATTCTCAGTATCCTCCTGTAGAACCACATTTCTCTTGTTTGTCCCTTCTTCATCTGTGAAGAGATTGTCCAGCATTCACTGCCATGTAGCTGAACCAATATTACATAACAGTTAAGTGCTCTTTTCTTTGTTTCTAACGAACCGTTCCTGTTTTTTAAAACGGTGTTTGGTTTTTGGAAGACATTTATTGTTTCAATGCACATTCGGGTTTTGGTGTCGTATTTTCCATCCTCTGTAAAAACAATTTCTAGATATTTAAATTCTTGTACTTGCTTGATTTTGGTGCTTCTAATTCGTAGAGGCACCAAAATATTACGCTGTTTCTTCTGCTGACAAACATACATTCTGTCTTCTTACAATTGATGTTCAGTCCTTTCTTCTTGCTTTCATTTACTACCTTCTGGAGGAGATCTTGTAGTTTCAGTACTCTTTTCCTTGTTTCTAACAAAACTTTCCTGTTTCTTAATACTTTACTTGGCTTTTGGAAGGCATCTATCCCTATTCCAAAGGACCTTTACTGTTTCTTCTGCTGACAAACACACATTCTGTCTTCTTACAATTGATGTTCAGTCCTTCTGGCTTTCATTTACTACCTTCTGGAGGAGATCTTGTAGTTTCAGTACTCTTTTCCTTGTTTCTAACAAAACTTTCCTGTTTCTTAATACTTGGCTTTTGGAAGGCATCTATCCCTATTCCAAAGGACCTTTGCATTTCAGCATCATATTTTCCATCCTCTGTTAAAACACTTCCAAGATATTTAAATTCTTGTACTTGCTTGATTTTGGTGCTTCTAATTCGTAGAGGCACCAAAATCTTACACTCTTTCTTCTGCTGACAAACATACATTCTGTCTTCTTACAATTGATGTTCAGTCCTTTCTTCTCTCTTTCATTTACTACCTTCTGGGGGAGATCTTGTAGTTTCAGTACACTTTTCCTTGTTTCTAACAAAACTTTCCTGTTTCTTAATACTTGGCTTTTGGAAGGCATCTATCCCTATTCCAAAGGACCTTTGCATTTCAGCATCATATTTTCCATCCTCTGTTAAAACACTTCCAAGATATTTAAATTCTTGTACTTGCTTGATTTTGGTGCTTCTAATTCGTAGAGGCACCAAAATCTTACACTCTTTCTTCTGCTGACAAACATACATTCTGTCTTCTTACAATTGATGTTCAGTCCTTTCTTCTCTCTTTCATTTACTACCTTCTGGGGGAGATCTTGTAGTTTCAGTACACTTTTCCTTGTTTCTAACAAAACTTTCCTGTTTCTTAATACTTGGCTTTTGGAAGGCATCTATCCCTATTCCAAAGGACCTTTGCATTTCAGCATCATATTTTCCATCCTCTGTTAAAACACTTCCAAGATATTTAAATTCTTGTACTTGCTTGATTTTGGTGCTTCTAATTCGTAGAGGCACCAAAATCTTACACTCTTTCTTCTGCTGACAAACATACATTCTGTCTTCTTACAATTGATGTTCAGTCCTTTCTTCTCTCTTTCATTTACTACCTTCTGGGGGAGATCTTGTAGTTTCAGTACACTTTTCCTTGTTTCTAACAAAACTTTCCTGTTTCTTAATACTTGGCTTTTGGAAGGCATCTATCCCTATTCCAAAGGACCTTTGCATTTCAGCATCATATTTTCCATCCTCTGTTAAAACACTTCCAAGATATTTAAATTCTTGTACTTGCTTGATTTTGGTGCTTCTAATTCGTAGAGGCACCAAAATCTTACACTGTTTCTTCTGCTGACAAACATACATTCTGTCTCCTTACAATTGATGTTCAGTCCTTTCTTCTCTCTTTCATTTACTACCTTCTGGGGGAGATCTTGTAGTTTCAGTACTCTTTTCCTTGTTTCTAACAAAACTTTCCTGTTTCTTAATACTTGGCTTTTGGAAGGCATCTATCCCTATTCCAAAGGACCTTTGCATTTCAGCATCATATTTTCCATCCTCTGTTAAAACACTTCCAAGATATTTAAATTCTTGTACTTGCTTGATTTTGGTGCTTCTAATTCGTAGAGGCACCAAAATCTTACGCTGTTTCTTCTGCTGACAAACATACATTCTGTCTTCTTACAATTGATGTTCAGTCCTTTCTTCTGGCTTTCATTTACTACCTTCTGGAGGAGATCTTGTAGTTTCAGTACTCTTTTCCTTGTTTCTAACAAAACTTTCCTGTTTCTTAATACTTGGCTTTTGGAAGGCATCTATCCCTATTCCAAAGGACCTTTGCATTTCAGCATCATATTTTCCATCCTCTGTTAAAACACTTCCAAGATATTTAAATTCTTGTACTTGCTTGATTTTGGTGCTTCTAATTCGTAGAGGCACCAAAATCTTACACTGTTTCTTCTGCTGACAAACATACATTCTGTCTTCTTACAATTGATGTTCAGTCCTTTCTTCTCTCTTTCATTTACTACCTTCTGGGGGAGATCTTGTAGATTCAGTACTCTTTTCTTTGTTTCTAACAAAACTTTCCTGTTTCTTAATACTTGGCTTTTGGAAAGGCATCTATCCCTATTCCAAAGGACCTTTGCATTTCAGCATCATATTTTCCATCCTCTGTTAAAACACTTCCAAGATATTTAAATTCTTGTACTTGCTTGATTTTGGTGCTTCTAATTCGTAGAGGCACCAAAATCTTACGCTGTTTCTTCTGCTGACAAACATACATTCTGTCTTCTTACAATTGATGTTCAGTCCTTTCTTCTCTCTTTCATTTACTACCTTCTGGAGGAGATCTTGTAGTTTCAGTACTCTTTTCCTTGTTTCTAACAAAACTTTCCTGTTTCTTAATACTTGGCTTTTGGAAGGCATCTATCCCTATTCCAAAGGACCTTTGCATTTCAGCATCATATTTTCCATCCTCTGTTAAAACACATTCAAGATATTTAAATTCATGTACTTGCTTGATTTTGGTGCTTCTAATTCGTAGAGGCACCAAAATCTTACGCTATTTCTTCTGCTGACAAACATACATTCTGTCTACTTACAATTGAGGTTCAGTCCTTTCTTCTCTCTTTCATTTACTACCTTCTGGAGGAGATCTTGTAGTTTCAGTACTCTTTTCCTTGTTTCTAACAAAACTTTCCTGTTTCTTAATACTTGGCTTTTGGAAGGCATCTATCCCTATTCCAAAGGACCTTTGCATTTCAGCATCATATTTTCCATCCTCTGTTAAAACACTTCCAAGATATTTAAATTCTTGTACTTGCTTGATTTTGGTGCTTCTAATTCGTAGAGGCACCAAAATCTTACACTCTTTCTTCTGCTGACAAACATACATTCTGTCTTCTTACAATTGATGTTCAGTCCTTTCTTCTCTCTTTCATTTACTACCTTCTGGGGGAGATCTTGTAGTTTCAGTACACTTTTCCTTGTTTCTAACAAAACTTTCCTGTTTCTTAATACTTGGCTTTTGGAAGGCATCTATCCCTATTCCAAAGGACCTTTGCATTTCAGCATCATATTTTCCATCCTCTGTTAAAACACTTCCAAGATATTTAAATTCTTGTACTTGCTTGATTTTGGTGCTTCTAATCCGTAGAGGCACCAAAACCTTACGCCGTTTCTTCTGCTGACAAACATACATTCTGTCTTCTTACAATTGATGTTCAGTCCTTTCTTCTCTCTTTCATTTACTACCTTCTGGAGGAGATCTTGTAGTTTCAGTACTCTTTTCCTTGTTTCTAACAAAACTTTCCTGTTTCTTAATACTTGGCTTTTGGAAGGCATCTATCCCTATTCCAAAGGACCTTTGCATTTCAGCATCATATTTTCCATCCTCTGTTAAAACACTTCCAAGATATTTAAATTCTTGTACTTGCTTGATTTTGGTGCTTCTAATTCGTAGAGGCACCAAAATCTTACGCTGTTTCTTCTGCTGACAAACATACATTCTGTCTTCTTACAATTGAGGTTCAGTCCTTTCTTCTCTCTTTCATTTACTACCTTCTGGAGGAGATCTTGTAGTTTCAGTACTCTTTTCCTTGTTTCTAACAAAACTTTCCTGTTTCTTAATACTTGGCTTTTGGAAGGCATCTATCCCTATTCCAAAGGACCTTTGCATTTCAGCATCATATTTTCCATCCTCTGTTAAAACACTTCCAAGATATTTAAATTCTTGTACTTGCTTGATTTTGGTGCTTCTAATTCGTAGAGGCACCAAAATCTTACGCTATTTCTTCTGCTGACAAAAATACATTCTGTCTTCTTACAATTGAGGTTCAGTCCTTTCTTCTCTCTTTCATTTACTACCTTCTGGAGGAGATCTTGTAGTTTCAGTACTCTTTTCCTTGTTTCTAACAAAACTTTCCTGTTTCTTAATACTTGGCTTTTGGAAGGCATCTATCCCTATTCCAAAGGACCTTTGCATTCCAGCATCATATTTTCCATCCTCTGTTAAAACACTTCCGAGATATTTAAATTCTTGTACTTGCTTGATTTGGGTTTCTCCATTTTGTAATTCGCATCTTGGGATGTTGCTTTTGCTGACAACCATAGATTCTATCTTGTTATACTTGATGCTTAGTCCTTTCTTCAATTAAGCTTACCTATAAGGTGAAACAGTTCTTTGTAAAATATTTTACCAAACGCTTTTGCATAATCTATAAAACGGAATAGTTACTTAAATTTCTCCCCTATAATCAGGGATAATCTGGCCTGGTTATATTTATATAATTATAAATTACACTTTCCTCATTTAAATATTCCAGTTTTAACCACTTTTTATAGACCCGCATAAAACCGTATCCGGTTTCATATTTGGTGATATGTAATTCTTGACATGTTTGCATCAAGATAACATTTTTGTTTTCTTGTTTAATAACAATTTGGGCTTTAAGTATAGTAGAATTGCCAATTTTTCCTATTGGATTAATTTTTCTCCAGCTGAATAACTTTTATTAATTTTGTAATTATTTTATATTAAATCATAAAACAAAAGCACACTTAAGGAAAATCTAATTTGGTAAAAACGTTCTATAGCTTTTAACATTTCTGAAATTCAAACCTTTTGAAATAGGACCCCAATTCTGTTCTTGATAAGGGAAAGCTGAAGGTTTAATCTCGAATCAAGAAAAAAAGTTTTTAAAAATCTGTCAAGTTATACTCTTTTAGGCATTGAGGTAGCGAGGAAGTGTCGAAAAGCACAAAATTTCGGGCCCATTATCAAGTGACAAAACGTGCAAGACTGATGACTTGGCCCCCTTTAAAAGAATACATGAAAACTGATTTTTTAACTGGTCACTTGCACGAGGAATACCGTGATAGCCTCAATACCGAGATGGCTGGTGTTGTTGGCAAAAACCGCCATCACAGATGAAACATCAACCAGCAGAGGTGGTGAGATGTTTGGGGCTATGATTATTAAGCGGTATGCACACGAAGAGGTCCAAATGGTGTTAATATGATAGGTCAAACATACATTCATTTTTTAAAAAAATGACACTTGGAGACATAATTCAAGAAAGCAAATAATTTTTATGCATGAAAATGCTCCACATATTCAGCGACGAAAACTCAGGAATATCTGAATTAAAATTGATTTAAAAATGCATTCGTTTCATTCGATATCAGTCTTCTGCTCAATTTGAATCTTATGAGGAGGGATTTTTACAATAATGGACGACAATTTAACAGTAGAAATGACCTTTTGAATGCTATTCTGCATGCCGTGCTGTATATTTCATATGAAGAAATACAACAGCTCATAAAAGCGATGGATGAACAATTAAAATTAGTTTCAGAACATGGAGCATTCGCTGGACTTTCTTTCTTTCTATGCGCCGTCCTTTCAGGACGTAGGCGATCAAGTTTATCCACTTCCCCCTATCCCTTGTAGCTCTCAATAAGTTTCGTCCCTCTGCCACCTCCCCGAGACCACGTTGTGTCATCCACTTGCTCAAGCCCGTCAGGTATGTCATGCGTTGCTTTCCCTCTATTTGACCTGTGAGTCTCAGACTCTCCAGGCCCTCTTTTCTTCATCTGCTTCTTCCTGATGTTAAGTTTAAACCTCCTCCTTGTTTGTATCCTCTCCAAGATCTCATCTTTGCTCACACGCTCTGTCCATGAAATCCTCAGCATCCTTATTTAGAACCACATCTCCGTCGCCTCGAGTCTCTTCTTCATCTTTGAAGAGACCGTCCAATATTCGCTACCGTATAGGAGGATAGATATCACGTAACAACGCAGTACTCATTTCTTTGTTACCAAAGAGATCCTCCTGTCTCACAATACTCTCCCCAGCTTTTGGAATTCGTCCTTGGCCATCCCAATACGTCTATAGATCTTGTGTTGCACTTACTGTCCCCTGTCAATGCTTTCCAGATATTTCAACGTTTGCGTCTGCTTGATTCTAGTGTTCCTGACCTTCGAATCACATTTAAGGCTCATCCTTTTACTGATGACCATGCATTCTGTCTTCTTGTAGTTTATGCTTAGTCCCTTCTTCTCACTTTCTTTCGCTACCTTCTGTAGGAGGTTTTGTAATATCTTTTCCATGTCTGCTATCAGTATTGTGTCATCTGCGTATCTTATTTTGTTAAGATTGTGGCCGCCAATTCTAAATCCCGGTAGCGTTTCCAATTCTCTCAGAATTGCCTCGCTGTACACGTTCCGAACATTTATGTAATTTTTAATAGCAACATTCTCGAAATTTCAGTAATCTAATTAATAAAGTGAAAATTAAAAAATCTGGAATAATTAATAATAATAGTGCCACATCCGAAGAGCAATCTTAATTTTCTAAATATTTAAAATGGTTAATAAGACTAGACGAAGAAATGTATAAGCTTATGACAGAGTAAATCAAAGCATCGATATCATTTTGCAAAGCTTTAATATATTCTGTCCTTGAAAATGACCAATGATATTTTGTAAGCGCTCAAACAGAAAAGTACGGATGAGTTTTAGGTACAGTGAAATCGAAAATATATTTCCTTGTACGGAAACAAAATTTATTAAAAGAAATCTTATCTGTGCTCATTAATAAAACATGCTTAAATGAAAATTTATATATGTATATATATATATCTATATATATATATATATATATATATATATATATATATATATTTTTTTTTTTTTTTCTATGAAAAAATTCTCGGACATTCAGGCCGGTAAATGTTATTTAATACTGTTTATTATAAAACAGAGCATTTGCTTAAATACTTGTATCTATAAAAAGAACGTTAAACATAATATAAATGTCTTTAAATGTCTTTAAATAAATTGTCGGACTATGTCCAATTCAAAAATATATGACGTCATTTGTTTACATTTGATACGCTAGAGCAGATATGAATAGAAGAGATTCATGGAAGATTTAAGTTTAAAGATAGTAAAATCGACCTTGCTAACCAGACGCTTCTTCGTGGCCGAACGGTTAAGGCACATCACGCGAAATGATGGTTCCGTATAGGATACATGTTCGATAGAACGAAAATTTTCTATGAAAAATTTATCGGACATTCAGGCCGGTAAATGTTATTTAATACTGTTTATTATAAAACAGAGCATTTGCTTAAATACTTGTATCTATAAAAAGAACGTTAAACATATTATAAATGTCTTTAAATGTATATATATATATAATGTCAAAGTTTATCTGATGACCGCAGGCGTGTGCGTCTGGTGTTAAATACCGAATGGGGTACACAAAACAGAATATCAGCCATGAACACACACTTTGGCTGTCCCTGTGGTGCAATACATTTTCAACATCCTTAACTGGACTCTCGCTGACATTAAGCGAATGGATGGCAACACGGGAAAGCTTCTCACTTGCCACCGCATGCATCATCTTAAATCTGATGTTGATCGCCTGTATGTGTCCAGATCCCAAGTATACAGAGGATTAGTTCAACTAGAACTGTCTTATAAAACCACAAAAATCGGTCTTCAAAGATACCTAGAAACTACATTAGACTGGATGATGATCTGTGTCAAAGAGCATGAAATAAATAAGAAGCTTTATTCAGTAATAAAGAAAGCTAACCAATTCAAAATGGAATTTCAAGTGGGTGAAGAATTGCAAATAAACTATAATATACCTACTGCAGCGGTAAAGGACCTAAAAATGAAAGCAAATGCAGTGAACCAAATGCAGAAACAATTGCAAGATAGGCCTCTTTTTGGTTAATAATCTGCCCATACCAAACAATCTGATGTAGACAAACCATACCCATCAGTGATTACGTCGTGTAGGGTTAAGAACTGAAAACGAAGGTTTTATTCTTGCTGCACTGGACCAATCGATTGCTAAGTAGAAATTACCAAGCACACATACTGAAAAATTATGTTATCCCAAAATGCAGATTCAGTGAAACAATCGACCATCTTGTATCAGATTGCGCGGTATTAGCATCCACTGAATATAAAACACGGCGCATGATAGTGTAGGCCAATATCTACACTAGCAAATCTGAAACTTTTACAGGAAGGAAACTGAAAAAGAAATTCTATGAATATCACCCAAACCTGGTTGCAGAGATAGGACCTGTACAATGTAACGTTACAATACACACAATACACACAGATAGAACAATCAAAGCTAATTGCCCAGACATTGGGATCAAAGACCGCAAGAACAGAATGGCAGTCTCTGCAGATTGTAATGTATCTTTGAAGATTTTCAAAAAAAAAAAAACTATCAAAATACAAGTACCTTGAAGTGGAAATCTAAAATATGTTCCATATAAGGACATCAATAATTCTAGTTGTAATTCGAACCCTCGGATTAATTGGAAAAAGGTTCTGATAGACTCATTGACGGGATTCCTGGTAGCCCATGCCTTAAAAGAATACAAGAAATTGTTTTCACAGGTATAACGCACACTTTACGAAAGGTTTTATCTATGTAAAATATGTGTGATTTTTTTTACTACACACTCTCCTTTTTTTGTTTGTTTTTTGTTTTGTTTTTTATTTTTTATTTTTGTTCTCTTTCACTCCCTGTAACCGGCTGCGTTCTAGTGACATTACCGTGTTGCTCGGGGTGAAGTTTGATAGATAGATAGATAGATAGATAGATAGATATTCAATGGTCTCAGTAGATATATAATACTAATAATACTAATACTACTACTACTAATAATAGACTGAATATAAAACTCGACACGACAGAGTGAGCCAATATCTACACTAGAAAATCTCAAACTTTTACAGGAAGGAAACTGAAAAAAAATTCTATGAATATCACCTAAACCTGGTTACAGAGATAGGACCTGTAACAATTTAATGTAAGTTACCATACACACAGACAGAACAATCAAAGCTAAATGCCCAAGCTTCATGATCAAAGACGCAAGAACAGAATGTGCATTTTTATTGACATGCAGTCCTTGTAGATTGTAATGTATCTTTGAAGATCTTCAAAAAACTATTAAAATATAAGGATCTTGAAGTCAAAATCTAAAAATGTGGCACATGAAGATGTCAATAATTCCAGTTGTAGTTGGAGATCTTCGATTGAATGCGAAAAGTTCCAATAAGCTCATTGAAGGGTGTCCCCGTAGCCTATTCCGGGCCGGTGTGTACGCTTTGTGAAATGAACACGTGCTGTCTACTGAAATGGCCCACAACAAAACATGGTGAACTCGGAGTATGAGTCCCACCAAAAAAGAAATATAATGAAACAACAAGAACCAATATATATGTAGAGACAAATAATAATGTATTAACAAACAAACGTTTACAAAATGACAGGGACAATAATGTGTGTGTACAAATGAATGTGTAAAGTTTGTGTTTCAGAGTATGTGTGAGTGAATGTTCGTACGTACGTGTGTGTGTGTGTGTGTGTGTGTGTGTGTAATGTTCATGCGTGTCCCACAAGAGGGAGTGCTTTCTTCTGTGAGAGCTTTACATTGTTGTAGTGACCGTTGAAAATGAGAAGTGAGAGAGAGAACAGGACAGGAACTTGCCGAGTATATATAATATTCGAGAGCAACCCCAAGTAGTGGTTTCAAAATTTAGGAGGAGGTAACTCCGACAAACCCATACCATAAAGAAATACAAAAATTGTACTCACAATTACCTCCCAGACATTACGTAGAGCTTTATCTATGTAAAATGTGTTTGATTTGATTTTATTTTTTTTATTTTTTGTTTTTACAAAAATGATCAGTGGAAGATGTCATGAAGCCATTTCTGACCTTAGGTCTCTGGTTGGGACCTTGAAGGAAATGTGTATACAACAGAAATCCAAGGAAATAATAATAATAATAATAATAATAATAATAATTATTATTATTATTATTATTATTATTATTATTATTCTGTCTAGCCAAGGATACATGGCTCAGTGGATAAAGATGTTGGTTAGATCCAGTGACTAGACCTAAATAGTTGTGGGTTCAGTACTAGGCCACAGCAGTGATAAACCAAATCTTGGAGAGTTGAGTTAGAGGGAAATAACTGAGACATCCAGTAGACGAAATAAAGGTTCGAAATTCCAATCACCTGAAGAAGGCCGGAGCGTACACCGGCCAAAACGTTGTGAATATGGCAATGAAGATGAGGATAACAGTCCTTATAATGTAAATAATGCAAGTTACCAAATGTCACTATCCAAATAAATGATCTAAATAAAAGCACAATTTAGACAACAAAAATTATATTATCAGAGTTTATATAGTTTCTGCACATAATATATATTCCTCCTACAAATTCAATCCCCTATAAATCTGCGCACACGGTAGTCTCATCTCGCTAAGCTTGGTATCTATGAATTTTAAGATTTGATCGATTTCTCTGGTTGCTCTGACTGAAAACCCTTGTATCTGATCTATCGTACTGGGTTTGTTGAGACATTTAAACCACTAAAAGCGTAAATTATAGGACTAATAAACATAGGTCATAAATTTAGGATTTGTGTATTATGACCGGCATGGGTTCACTTTATGTTCTCCAGGAGAAGACTGATCGTCTTTCTGTGACTGTTGGCCGAATTTACGGCTCTGAAGTCAAAGAAAAAGAAAATGAAAGAATGAAGATAAAATATTAGTCACCTATCTGAAAAATAAAGCTTTTCTGAGAGGTTGGAGATAATGAAGGCATACAATATGGAGACACCAGACCATATTGAAAGATTCGAACCAAGATTTTGATGATCATGCCAAAATAGTAAACGAGATGAAAAAAAAAAAAACGAAACAAAAAACACTTCGATTAGCAAAAGCGAGAAAAAAGCTTGGGAAATAATATCAAAATGACAGATCTCGAAAACTGCAGGGTAACTGAAAGACCACTAGCCAGACACATATGAAGTAAAACAAGATGAATATCCCCATCACTGGGAAGAATAGACAAAAGAAAGACGGGCTAAAGAAGCAAGACTTAACAGGTACAAATAGAGATTTAAATAATCCATTCAAAACCGTACTTTCTAAAACAACGAAAGGCAAATGTAGACTGATATGAAGTAAAATCAGACGCTATAGATATCAAGTAACTTCTGCAGTGGAATGTAGCCAAGCCAATCGAAGCACAGTGAAACACCAGAATGTTTAACAAAAGAAAAAAATATTCTTCGAGAAATAATAATAAAAATACATTCTAATAAGCTACACTCCAAAAATTGGCTACTTCAGAAAGAATCAATATCTAATGAGGTCCACTAATATTGTTTCAAAAGACAGATGAAGTCTCAGAATGGATGACTAGAGACGGAACAATCTTCACTTAAAAGTGACAAAAAGTAGGCACCTCCACTAATTCGCTGAAAAAAGAGTATAGCATGATGAAAAAAGATCCCAAACTTAATAAAAACAAGGTTTTATGGTCAAAATGTTTATGCTATCAGTAAGAGGAAAGAACAAATTATTTTTTAATTATCCAAAAAAAAATTTACTTCTTAACGGTGTAACAGAGCTAGTAATGGGAATTTTCGCTCCTGTTTTCCGGTAAAATAATACATTAATTTGGAACAGCTTGCAAAAATCAAATAATTGTCGGATTTTAATGAAACTTTCAGAACTTACTCACAAATGAATGAATTTAGATTTGAAATTATTTTTAGAAAATCTTGGTAAAGATATTTTTTACATCTATTAATACACGCTTAATTTCATGAAATTTACTAAAAATTAAAATCGTCGACCAAATGCTTTTATTAGTTAAAAGTAGGACCCTTGGAGAATTAAAATTCTTTTTTTTTTTTAACTTTTACCAAATTCCCTAAAATATGCCCCAAATCGTAAAATAAAAACTACAATAAAAATATCTAATTATTTAATTATATAGGCTTTTAATTGCTTTTATGAATAATATATATTAAGGACATTATAGTCTAAAAAATTTCGATAATTAATGAATTTTTACAAGAATTGTTTCCATTTTTCTTTATTTACTCATAAAATTTAAAAAATGTTATAAAAATTCTTCTAAACGTCGTCAAAGTTTGGTCATTAAGTTATTAAGTGAAGACTATATTTACTAAGTGAAAATTGAAAAGCTTAATAAAAATCACCACACCAAAAATTTTTGAAATAATCAAAAAATGTTTGTGTCTAAATGTTCTTTTTTTTAAGTATGGCGTTTCATACGTGAAATTATCGTTAAAAGATCCTGTGTTTCAAGGATTGTCCTCCTTACGGATAAACATTTTCGCGGTGAGCAATTGTTTTATTTCACTTCCGAGGACGGTTGGAGAGACCACTGAAGAGAACCTTCAGGGCCACAAAATATTCCGAAAAGCCTTATAACTGATATGCATTGTAGCATTTGTTTTCATATAATATTGTCTGAGGCATTGGATTATGCTTAAATTAAATATGTGTACAATTGCCTAAGTAATAATAAAATTTAAGTACTTTAAAAATTTAACAAATAAAATACTTTAACATTTCATAACCATCAGGATATGAGAATTAATAATAAAGAATAAAATGAAAAAAATAATATCTTAAAAAATATTAATAATATATATCATAAAATTTAAAATTATTGACTAATTGAGTTAACTCTATCATTGCATTTTATTATTATATTATCTCAGTTATTAAATTAAATTATCATATTATCTCAATTATTAAATTAAAAATGTAATAACTGTGATAATATAATAATTAATAAATTTATTTATTATATTATCTCAGTTATTAAATTAAATTATCTTATTATCTCAGTTATTAAATTTTTAATTTAATAACTGAGGTAATTAATAAAATATCATTATAGAGGTAACTCAATAATTCATGAAATATTAATTTAAAAATGTTTACAGTATTCTAAATTTTATTATATTTTCAGAAAGCATGTTCAAACGTAAACTTAATTACCTAAAAACTTTGATATTTGATAATTGCTTAAAATATTTTGTTAATTTTTAAAAATTTCTTGGTAGTTAAAAAACAAAAACAAATCGTTTTTACTTAGAATTCGTAAATTTATGTCAATTCTGGTCCACCATACTTAACCTGTCAACGCCTTAGACCATCAATATATCGATGGAGACGTGAGAATAACAAGACCCCATGGTTAAGAAATGGTTGTATCCAACATTTTAAGTAAGTAAAATTTGTTTCGGAACAGATTAATTTAAATTTAAATTTCTTAATTTTCCGCAAATAACAGTTCAGAAATATAGAATTTATTTTTGAAAGCTTTTTAAAACAGTGAATGAACTTTTGTTTACAAATATTTCAAAATGGCCGTTCCGATTGATTTTTCTGAAAAAAATTAATGAATTGACTAAAAATTATTCTAATTTCCATTTGAAGTACACTCCAGTACTTTGGTTTCTGACATTAGAAAATTTAATCCTTTAGCTTTTAATTAAGGCTAAAATGAAAGCTTCAAGTAAGATTTTTGTTTCATGGAAATTCATTTAAACCATAGGTATACCTAAGTATTGAAAGTACCTACTAAATTAAAGACTGATGACATGCCTAAATGATGTGTGAAAATTTTAATGTCAAATTATCAAGACATATTGTTATATTTCTCCTTGTGTATTCAGTTTTCTTACTCTTTGTCTTCCCATTTCATGTTGTTTTTTTCTTTTCATCTTTCGTTTCTCCCAATTTTTTGTTGTCTAGTAGACTTTTTCTTTTTCTGAGGACACATTCGCTCTCTCTCTCTATCTCTCTCTTTCTATTTTTCCTTTGTTTTCCACATTCCAAGCCCTTCATAATTTATTATCCTCCATTTCAATATCATTTCTCTTTTCCTTCATAGACTTCCTTTCTTTCCCACACTCATTCCATTCTCTAATTCCGTTCATTCTTTGATTTGATACCGTCTTTCTTTAACCAAATTCACTGTCGCTTCATTTCCTCTTCTTACACCGCGTTTCTCGTTAACTCTATTTCATTCTCATAATTTACGTTCTCTTTCCTCTTAAAGTTTTCCATTTTCTAGATTTTACGATATATCCTGACAGACAATCAAGTATTTGTGGTCGAGTAAAGAAAAACATTGAAAGCTTTCATCTCATACATCTAAAAACTCTCTTTTTCCTCATTATTTGCTTTCCTTTCCATCTCGTTTTATTCTCTTTCCTGTCTGTCATTGCTTGTATCTCGACTGTTCCCAAAGTGTGAAAAAGTGTTTGACATGCATTCGTTTCTTTTTTCAATTAGTGCAAGATTTCATTAGCGAAGAATTCAGAGTGAGGAAAATGGTGGATGTGACAGAAAGCCAAAAATTGAAAAACTATATTTGTTCCTAGATGAAATAAAGAGCCCCGTTCAATATACTTTGAAATTTACTGGTTACAGCAGACATTTAGAACTGTTGCGAAGTTACAATAGCCAAAAAAGAGAGAAAAGAGGTACAAAATATGAAATCCCTAATGATGCTGGATGCGTCAGAAAGCCAAAGATAGAAATAATATATCCATTAACTGTAGGAAAATAAAGAAAATAAACGATTCCTCTGAAACTACACAGTCTGTTTCATGCTAGATGCAATCGTCAGGCCACGTCTCGGCGTTAAGAGACAGCAGACATCTGAATAAATCTCGAGAGTAAAGAAGTCGAAGACAAAAAGAAAAAGGTGGCAGCGACATCTACTTAGGATAGACGCTGGATGAAACAGAAAATCAAAGATAGCGAGACTATATCCCAAGTGTGGACAATTTCCATTGCAGATTGCTAACAACAGAGAAAGGTCTGTGACAATTGCCAAAATATATAATACTTAGGAAGAATACTGGATGCAAGAAAAAACAAAGATATGAACAATATACAAACAACCAAAATGAAAATACAAATCCTAAAAAAATATTGCGTAATAATAAATGATCTTTAATAAATTCATTGTTTCCAACATTGTTCTCTTTGATGAGACATCTATCGGATTTTAGAAGAATTTATCGTATTAATTACTGTACGGTGCCATGTACATCACAATATTCTATAATTTGATAAATAATATTTAAACAAGAATGAACAATGTTCAACTGATTATTCGTCCAAAAGTATATATATAAAGTAGACTCGTTTTCGATGTATGGGGGTCAAGCAGGTCAGTTCCTAGCAACCGACAGCCAGACACAAGCACATATAATTTGATTCTAGTGGTGAGGGCTTTGAGCAGAACCTACCACACTTTTTGAAGGGCCGAATACAGAGACCTGGTGCACTACGTGCCACAGAGTCCCCAAACGACCCTCCGCTGGTTTTGAATTCAGAGTTGTCCTTCTTCTCATCCAAGGCTATAGAACCCACACTGTCCTGATACTTACCCATAGGAGAAGAAGAGGATTAATATATATTAGCACTTAAGTGAATGTAAGGTATTCGACTGGAATTCGAACTCGGTTCTCCGATTCCTCAATCAGAGCCGCTGTCCACTACTCCACCGTATTCTGTCAACTATTTGCTTAAGTTCGCTAGGTATGTCATGCGTTGCTTTCCCTTGTCTCTCTTTCCCTCTTTTCGACCTGTGAGTATTAGATTCTCCAAGCCCTCCTTTCTCATTACGTGTCCTGCATCTTCCTGGTATTAATTATAAGCTTCCTCCTTGTTTGCGTCCTCTCCAAAGCCGCATCACACACTCAGTCCATGATATCCTTTGCATCCTTCTGTAGAACCATACCTCCGCCACCTCGAGTCTCTTCTTCATTTTTGAAGAGACCGTACAACATTCGCTGCTTGGACAGATGTCACGTAACAGCTCAATACTCTTTTCTTTGTTACTAAAGAAATCCTCCTGTCTTTCAATACACTGCCCAGCTTTTGGAATGCGTCCTTGGCCATCCCAATACGTCTGCAGATGTCAGTGTCGCTCTTACCGTCCTCTGTCAAAACACTTCCCAGGTATTTGAACTTTCTCATCTACTTGACTTTAGTGTCCCTGTCCTGAATTTCGAGCTCATCCTTTTACTGATGACCATGCACTCCGTCTTCTTGTAGTTTATACTTAGTCTCTTCTGCTCGCTCTCCTTCGCTACCTTCTGTAGGAGAAAAATAGTCAACAAAATTCTACACATATGCCAACTATTCGCTAGCCACTGTTTCTTTTTTTCAACAACAAATAAGTGGTGTTCTGGAATGTACATCCTTACACTTTCTGGAATTTGACACATTTAAACACGTCCTATCTAAAAATAAAATAAAATCACCTACCTCAGATACATAGATGACGTTTTACTTATATATCCCCAAAACGTAAACCTATCAAACATTAAAAAGAAATTCAATAACACTGAAGCCACTATCGAATTCACACTCAAGAAGGACTTGAGAAACAACACCTTACCCCTTTTCGACATTCTATTAATCCGAAACAAAAATAAATTAGATTTCAAAGTTTATTGAAAATCAGCTAACCAGAATGACCTAATCAATCTTTATTCCCATTACTATAAAAAAAAAACAAAAAAAAAAACAGTTACAGTCATAGACTTCTACCTTAGAGCCTTCAGAATATGTAAGATGGAACACTTAAATGAAGAAAAAATACATTGAAAAAACTTTTAAACTTCTTCACTACTCTCATTATTTCATTCTCAACGCAAGAAAAAGAGCAGATAAAATCAAAACGTAAATACTATCGACACCAAAATACTAAAGTTATGATTTTACCCACTAACTCTTTATCAATAAAGCTTAATAAAAATCTAACTGTGCCTGACACTAAAATTATAATATTTACATCTAAGACTTCTATAAAAAATGTCTACAACAAAAGCACAGAATCAACACCGGAAGCTGGTATATATAAAATTGAATTCCTGCAATATTATAAGAATTATGTATGAAATCCAAACATTCACTTTGACGAACGCAAAAGAGACCTCTGTTAGAACAACCCACTAAACTAGTTAGAAACACATAGAAATTAGACAGGCCATAACGTTGCTTTAAACTTAATAAAAAAAATGAAAACATACCGTTACGAAGAAAATACCTAGAAGGAATATTAATAAATAACCTTCACACGATAAAACACACCAGACGCACCTTTTCATGTCTTTAATATTCATAAAGCCTATACTTAAAGAATGTAAGATCCAGACACTTGCACACAATGTAACCTAATTTTACACATTCGCTTCCAAAATTTCTTCATATTCAAGCGAAAAAGCGCCAATATATCCATCTTCAACGCATACTAAAAATCTCCCAATACACAATGTAATAATAATAGTAATAATAACAACCATAATACGACAGACGACATTATACCCATTCTTATTCCACACCATAAATTAAGGAATACGTACGAATTGGACTGGTTTCTTTATTACTTTTGAGGATTAGTCTGTAACTACACTCTGACATTATTAGTTGAATACTGATCTGAAAGTAACATTGTATAAAGTTCTAGTAATGTGATATTCACTGCTGAAATAACAAGAAAGCGATTATGTTTGAAAATAAATATTGTGTCAAAAAATGCGTTATCATGAGGGCATTGATTTTTCGATGTCAATACCTATATCGGCAATTCACTTCCTATCTGTAAATATGACGATCAATTTTACGAAGATAGCGACAGAATAAGAAAGTTAATAAGATCAGTCAGCAGAGAAAGTAAACAGTTGCGACAAACAAATATTCACGATCGTCGGATAATTTTTACTCCATTTAGACTGCTTGAAGCTAATTGCACTCTGATAAACACAACCATGGTGCAATAGAAAACAAATTAGATACTTGTCAGAGAATCTGAGTAGTGGAGGGTCATTTTCCTGAAAGATTTGGGATTGCTTAAGATTGCTAGGTGGTTCAAGATATATATATATATATATATATATATATATATATATATATATATATATATATATATATATATATATATATATATATATCTAATGTAATGAGAACGAAAATAATATATAAAGTCTAACGTTCACAGCATTAATTCAAAAGAGGGTTCAATACCGATAGTAGAGCAATAATTATTTATTATAATTTTTTTTCATATAGACAAAAACAATTTACTCACTACAAAGATGCAACTTCGTTTCAGTGCATTTAGCTGTACCTCGACTGGTGAGAACCAAAATGGTTATATATAGATAAAACCATTTTAGTTCTCACCAGTCGAGGTGCAACTAAATGCACCGAGACGAAGTTACATCTTTGTAGTGAGTAAATTGTTTTTGTCTATATGAAAAATATATAATATATATATATATATATATATATATATATATATATATATATATATATATATATATATTGGGATTTTATTGTCAGAGCTTTAATCTGATGCAAAGCTGTACAGAATTCTGCCTTTTGTCGTAAGATTAGATTGCCCCGATTCTGTACCCGACAGAAGAGTGTCGGGGTAATTTTAAGAAAATGGCTGCTCTTTTTCTAAAAGTGAAGATCTTCATTAGGAACCTAATACTAATTACCGTTTTTACAAAAGCATACGGCGTGCGCTAGGTATTTTTAGAACACATTTTAGCGATTCATAATAGGAAAACGACATAACATAAATTTGTACGGCATGCGCCAAATTATAACCTTTTCATTTCTCTTTCAGGTGTATCTAGAAAATTAATATAGCAGCTTCTAATCTGACTCAGGAAATAAAAATGTCACTTGTATTATTAGCCGCCAACAACGGCAATTATGAGTTAATCAACCTCTTGATATGACTTAGTAGGTGTTTCATGTTATATTAAAAGGTAAAGAACGAGTTGAACAACGCTACTTGAGAATGGCTACCGGAGAATCTTTACGGTTATGTTATTCTCTACATATGATCTTCGAACTCTCCTAATTTAAATTAACTAGACTACGATGTTAGAGATTTCTTCTAGACGAATGACAAACTAACGGTCACAAAACACCATGGATTTGTCGAAAGCTGCTCTCGTAGACGTGATAGCGAGCATGAACAAGATCTAACTGATCCTCGTATGTAGTATGTAGTTGCATCGATTCAGTCCTTTATATTGAGAATGGTTTTATTGAACAAACATTTAGCATTTTTCTAAATTGAACATCTGTACATTTTTTAAAATAAACTGTTTCTTTTACTAAATATCTTTATATTATAATTGTCAATTATCTATCGCATTTATGGGAGATATAGTTATTTACTAAGTTTAGCAGAGTCTGGGAAAAATTATAAATGTGTGTCACCTAGGAAGGAACAAACTGATTACATAGTAATAATAATCAACTTGACTAGCTTGTTAACCCTTATCTTACAATAGACATCGTGTATCTTTCTTTGGCTCTGATGTTTGGCATTTGGAATCAAGTTTATATGATTTTGATTACGATAATTTATTTTGATTATTGAATCATAATTTGGCTATAGGTAACATAATAGAAATTTGTTTTCACGTCTGCATTTAGAATTGCCATCTCATCCTTTGCTTAGAAAATTAATTATATCTATTTTCTTTTTTGAGAGGATTTTTTTGTTGTTAAATGATTTTTTCAGTGTTTCCTCGGTATACGGCGACCTTTATTCCTATAATTTTCTGGATTTCTTTTGAATATTACAGTAGCTTTCTATCTTACATTATTTTTCAGGCAGTTTCCGTCTAGTGGGCTACAAATGGGAATTGTGATTTTTATGATTTATAGCATGCTTACAGTGCAGATATAGTTAAGTTTTAGCGTATTTCTTATTTCGTATTTATTTTTATTCTGTTAGGTCTAAATGTTCGTTTTGCCGGAAAACCAGTTTTCATACTAGTTTTTTGCTGCGTTGTGACATTTTTTCACTTGATGTGTTATCTCAAAATATGCGGCGAACAGAGTTTGGGATTTGTTTGAATATTATAAGTGAATTATTTTAGAAATTGTGAATCTATGTAAAATGATAACCCACTAGACGTATACATGATCTGAAGATCGCATTGAGGCTGGATCGAAACTGACAGTCACCATGCAGTGTTGATTTCTATGTACAGAGGCTCTATACCTATAAACGCTCCATCTTCGATAACTATATTAAATGTTAAACAGTATTATATATAAATATATAGATATATATTATATATCTATATATAAATGTTATATATTCTGCCTCTATTAGGCTGTAGCTGACAAAAACGACTCACACCTGTCTTTATGAATTAGTCACCTAATTTCTTCTTTCTTCTTCACTTCACGAATATTGGTAGCCAAGAAGATACTGAAGATTTTCTTTGACTCCAAAGACACAGGTGTTTCAATTTGTTATGGTAAACTTCGATGTTAGCAGAAGAACGTTTCGATGAATTAAAAATAGAATCAAAGTTGAGACTATTGTGAAAACTCTCAAGAGTTTTCGAATTTAGTCTCAACCTTGATTCTATTTTGCGATTTCGTTCCTATTATGTCCTTGATCTAGTCATAAAATTGACAACCGTGTATGCTATAAGACCGTCGGCAATACTCACACACACATACACACACATAACCACACACATATATATATATATATTCATATAAATATATTATATTATCAAAAACTATAAAATACTTAAAATACATATATATATTTTATATACAACGGAATATATATATATATATATATATATATATATATATATATATATATATATATATATATATATATATATATATATCAAAAACTATAAAATGCTTAAAATACATATATATATATATTATATACCACATAATACACACACACACACACACATACACACACATATATATATGAATGAAGAAATATAGTCTTATGGTGTGCTATATTTATGGGATAAAGTGCTCAATATCAGAGATAAGCGTATGTAAATATAAATATAAAAGTGAACATTGAAGTCAACACTCAGAGGCGACAGGCTGTTTCATGCTGGCCGCAATCGTCAGGCCTGGCGATTGCGTCCAGCATGAAACAGCCTTTCGCCTCTGAGTGTTCAATGTTCACTTTTATATATATATATATATATGTATATATATATATATATATATATATATATATATATATATATATATATATATGTTCACTTTTATATATATATATATATATATATATATATATATATATATATGTTCACTTTTATATATATATATATATATATATATATATATATATATATATATATATAAAATATAACAGACAACGATTGTTTATTATGTTTGATCATGGGCTGTTCTTCTAAGCTTTGTATAGTTGCTTTAATTTCGGGAGAAAATAAAGACAAAAAACTGTCCAACATTTGGATATTTTTTATTATGCTGTTCCTCGATCTAAGCTTTCGTCTCCCATGACCAACTTCAAGCGTCTATGTCAACATAAAAGAATATCATCTTTCATGGTGAATATCTTTGTTTAAATGTCTATAGAACCACTCGAAAGATGGCTCATGTGAGCCGAAAGCTTAGATCGAGGAACAGCATAATAAAAAATATTCAAATGATGGACAGTTTTTGTCTTTATTTTCTCCGGAAATTAAAACAATAATACTAATCTTAGAATGACTCATGATCAAACATAGACATTCGTTATCTTTTATGTTTAAAAATATGTTTGAATCTACTACCGCAATACACTATATATATATATATATATATATATATATATATATATAATATATATATATATATATATATATATATATATGACCAAGTTTGATTAAAATCAACCAACAAAGTCTGTTTATTTTTTTATTATTATTTTCTTCCAATTTATGGATAAGGCGTTGAGTCTTATGCTCGAATTTGTGAATAATCTGTTCGAAGTTCATAAAATAAATAAATAAATTGCATTGCACAAGGCATCATCCTGAACTTTTCACACGTCCAGCTTCTCAAAGAATACCAGGTTGCAGACAAAAAAAAGAAAAAAAGAAAAGAAAAAAGAAGACTAACTACCACGTAGACACCACCCTGCTTCTAGGGCTTGATACTCCATTTCGAAGAAAGATAAAATGGCCCCCAGCCAGTAATAAACACGCCTGGCACGAATTCGACGTGGACATCAGCGAGATCCTTGAAATAACATCAAGAGGTTCGTTGGATAAACGAGTAACGACAATGTCCAAAATCATCACTAATTATTAAGATTACCTCCTCGGTTATCCATTGAAACTGCTATCCACTAAATGAAAAGAAGCAAGTCCCCACCGCGGGGCATTTAAAAGATAGTTCGCGCAGCGGATTGGTTGTACAAACATCCAATCGGATGTGCGGAATACGTGGTCTTTGTTCGTCTAATTCTTTGAAAAGGCCAGAGTAGTTGTTAGCGTTTCACTGTGAGGGGGAATCAGGGATTCGATCTCTCCTGATTGGGTCGATTTGGTGATGGGGAGAATGATGTTGAAAGACCCGAAACACCCTGATGAACCAAGTCAAGACATCACTGACGACCCCCTCGGGCGCCTACTTAAAAGCGTATTTTTGAATAACTATTTAAATAAAAATAACAAAATTAACGTAAATTAGAAAAAAATATAATAAAAATTAAGCAGAGAGACCTTGTTGGTTCTTTTTAATGAAACTTGTTTGGATGAATACTTGCTGCTTAAATATACCTTATTCACACACACACACACACACACACACACACACACACACACACACACACACACACACACACACTCACAGACAGAGTTTAAAATTTGCTATATTAATAAACGAAGAGTGCTCAATAGAGGGGATAAAACGTTATATATATATATATATTTATATATATACATAAATATATATATATATATATATATATATATATATATATATATATATAAAAGTGGACATGGAAGTCAGCACTTAGAGGCGACAGTTTGTTTCATGCTAGTGCAATCGTCAGGCGATATATATATATATATATATATATATATATATATATATATATATATATCGATGTCTGTAGCACGAAGTCACAAGTCATCGTGGCCGAGGGCTTGGGCGTGCTAGCCTTGTTGTTTGAACAAGGCCAGCACGCTAGATAACACGCTTTTCCCCAGAAACTGTAACTAAGGTCTGCTCAGCATAGTTGCAGTATAAACCACAGGTGGGCTCTGTGGGTGTTGAATAAACCCAAATGCGCCTGAACAAGTGTCTGCAATAGGGATTGGCTAGTCTCTCTAGTAGACGGGTATCCTCGAATACGAGTGGCCAGCTCTACCTATATATCGATGTGGTTGATGTAAAAGTTGTCAGCAAAATTTTGACAAAGCATTCTATTAATTCAAATTCATATTAATATCATCCGATCTGAAAAGTATTTTGCGTTATTTTCAAGTGCATTGTTTATTTCATTATGAAAAATAAATTTAGATTTGTTGCGAGGAATTATCTTTAATTTGCTGTAACTGTTGATATAAATTCTACATGTTACACAAAAAGGGATTGAAGGTGAAAAGTCTGAAGAACTTGTCGCACGCTGGAGGACTTTCATGTCAACACAGATGTTTGTTCCGTCAGATCCGTCAGACTCATGTTGTCATGTAGCAAAAACACCGATCGACTTCCTTGCCTATAAAAATATATATTCTCTTTTACTGTATTGTTTAATTTAATCAGTCGTTCACTTGCTGAGATTTGAGCCATTTGCCATTTCCTTTGAATCCCAGTGAACACAGAAAATAAGATTTCGCCCGGAAAATTCCATTTACATACAAATGTTGAAAGCTCTCCTGAATATAGACACATTTTTTCCGCTTTGTAATCTTGTAATAAATTCATTATTTATTCAAAGAAATGTTTTAACACTGAATGATGTTCGTTTCCATAACTTCATGTGAAACTTGTTTTCGTATCTTATAGAGATAGAGAGAAATAGAGAAATAGATAGACAGAAAGAGAGAGAGAGAATGAACTCAGTAATTGTGAACAAATTATAATATAAAGAAATTATAAAGATATTTAATCGAAAAACATCACTATATTTTTGGAACAATTCGTGCTCGAGGAAAGCGTCATAATATCTTGAAAGTGATAGCATACCCGGATCAGGGAGTTCCTGTTCATTTTGTATCGACACCGCCACTAAATTTAGATACCTGAAAATGAATTTTAAAAATGAAAAAGCATTCTTGAACCTTTCATTTTAGCTTTAATTGAAAGTTAAACGATTAAATTTGCTACTTCCAGTAACCAAAATACTCTTGTGTATTTCAAATTATATTGATTGGAATTTCAACTTTTTGGTCGCTTTCACGAAACCGGCCATTTTTTACGCATATTGACACATTTGTAAACAAGTTAATTCTAGGTTTTAAAAATCTTCCAAAAATAAAATGTACATTTCTGAAACTTTATTTGAGGAATATTAACTGATTTAAAGTAGAATTAATCTGATTTAGAAAAATATTATTTAAGTTAACTTTAAAATAACAGAGAAATGGATTTTTAAAACAAACGGTAGCGGTGATTACGCGCTTATTTGCGTCGCTAGTCACTCGTAGATCGCTTAACAAGTAATGATAAAATCTGTCAACACCTTTACTTTTGTGCTAAGGAGACTTTATCTGTTAAAACTTAATGACACGTGACATAAAGAAAATGACAGATGAGCGCTGGTTTTATATAATTTTAAGTACTCAGTAATCTTAAAAATGTTGGAAAATATTCTCCGTAATCTGATTTTAGGAAAGTTGAATTTAAATTTATTATAGTCATCGCAATTATTTTCTGATTATGTCGTGTACTTTCAAACAGGGGCAAGTTATGTAATATTTTATATAAGTAAAAAATATTTTTTAAAATATTGTGTGTAAACGACTTTTATTGAGCTTTTCAATTTTTGATAAGTAAATATAGTTTTCACTTAATGACAATATGACCTAATCGGATTGAAGTAATGCAGAATTTTAAACGATTTACAATATTACTAGCTTAACAGTTTCCCTATCGGAGGGCTCTTGATTGGGTCTTCATCACAATAGATAGGGAGGAGTAGATGCGATAGGCAACAATAAACTACAGAACTCAAAATTGATCTCTGCATTTAAGTATTCCATTAATATTTAAGCTTAGCTTTTAAAAGTTCAACGAAGAAGATGAGCTAATGAGAGTTGTGTTCCTTTAATTGAAAACGTGTGACACACTGACATTGGCATTTATTATATAGAAGAAGGAGATGAGCTATTGAGAATTGTGTCCTTTTAATTGAAAAAGTGTGACACACTTACATTGGCATTTATTATATAGGAGATGAGCTATTGAGAGTTGTGTCCCTCTAATTGTAAAAGTGTGACACTTTGACATTGGCTGTTATTATTTAGATAAATTATTATAATTAAAATTTTACAAAATGAAAACAATTCTTGTATAATTTATTATTCTCAATTTTTTTCTTAAATAATGTCCTTAATAAATCTTATTTATAAAAGCAATCAAAAGCTTTTCTAATTAAATAATGTCATAGTTTTATTGAATTTTTATTTTAAGTTTCGTAGCAGATTTTCTGGAAATGAGTAGTAGTTTGAAAAAAAAGATGATGATAAATTTTCCAGTGAGTCCTGCTTTTAACTAATAAAACAAAATTTGAGATTGCAAAATTTGGAAATTTCATAAAATTAAGTAAGTGGGGGATAACATATGTAAAAAATATTTTTATCAATATTTTCTAAAAAAAATTTCAAAAATAATTTCATTCATTTGTGAATAAGTCCCGAAAGTTTAATTTAAATTCGACAATTATTTGATTCTTGCAAGTATTTCGAAATCAATGTGCTTTTCACGGGAAAAAATGGCGCAAAAACACCAATCGGAAATATTTCGTCGACCGCTGATGTTAAAAAAACAAGACTTTAATGAAATGATAAAAAATACTTTGGTCTTTCCTCTTAATAATAACGTAAACATTTTAACGATAAAAGTTTGCTTTTATTCAGTTTGGGGCTTTTTTCATCATACCATATTGCTTTTTTCAGCGAGCAAGTGGAGGTACTTAATTTTGTATATAATAGATATGTTGGCTCAGGGTCTGATTGGTTATATTGAAATGACATTTGCTTAGTTTTTATCGAATTGAATTTGACAAGCCATTTCTTCTTTATTGGGTTGTTGGAGGTAGGTTAAAAGTGAAACCAGTTTCAAGGCTCTGAATAACTTAAATCTTTAGAGATACTTCCACAAACTGTAATATCTTCTGCATAGATGTTTATTAATCATCTGAGAATGCTCCTAGCCAGATCGTTAATAAAAAGCAAAAAGAGGTTATGGCCAAGGAGAGAGTGTGGGGGAGACCTCTACGTTGATCATGGGCTTCAGAAGACTGGTGATTAACAACGACCTTCACGAGAAAATGTATTAATGATTACGTAGAAGCTAGCAGAGATGCCATAGCTAGAGAATTTGTGTACCGACCATTATACCACACCCCTGAGATACCTAAAGAAATCACTCTCGCAATGAAGTGTGGAATGATAGTTAAAATATCAGCAGTGGACCTGAAGAGGCGAAAGCCATACTGTCTATCGTTAAGGAAAATGTTTCTGGTCAGCCACTAAATCCTTGATAATTTAAGTCAATTGTTTGTTTCGGTATTGCGACCGGAATTAACGCTCACCAACATTCTTGAAAACGGTAAACAGCAGATTTCTACAGACTTGGAAAATATTTATTTTCAGACAAGCTGTTATTCAAGATTGAGAAAAATTCAGGGCTAAGGTTCTGAAGTACAACATCAAGGATTTTATCCGGACCAGTAGCCTTCATACAGTCAAGGTGTCTTATGAATCTGGAAACTTCTTGATGTGAAATAGATCACAAAGCTTTTTTTAAAATCATTTTACCCTGTGCAAGCGGAGAAAGTTATTATGATGCAAAGTGATTACCGAGAGGGATAGAATTTGCGGAAAACATTATTTAGGAGAGAGGACAATAAAAGAACGGGACGCAAGAAGACAGATGATCACGATTGATGTTGCATTTATATTTTTGAAAATCGTTATTGTCAGGAAACTAAGAAACCAGAAGAGAGTTCCATAAGTGAGAAGTGAAAAAGAAGAAACTGTCATCATAGAACTTACGGTTACATTTAAGAATTTAAACAGTAAAACTAGCTGCTTTTCTAGCACTGCACTTAAATTCAAAAAGTCGAGGTACCAAAGAGGAAAACTCATCAGAACAATAACCATAAAAATATTTATATAAAAAGCACAAGGAAGCTACATTGCAGCGGTGGGAAAGTGACTGAAGTCGAGATGCCAGGTCAGGACGGATAACATTGCATATTCTTCTTTGAATTTTGTCAAGAATCTCTAGATACATAGTAGAAGCACTCGTCAAGATGCGGCAGCAATGTTCAATTCATGAACGAATGGTCGACTTATAAAAGTGTAAGATAGATTATAGCAAGAATAAATGGCGGCACAGAGAACCAAATTTCCTAGCAACAAGCCTAACAATTGATTCGATGTAGTCGTTCCACTTCATGTATGTGGAAAACCTTAGCCCGAGAAAGTGCAAAGAGTTACTCTCCTAGAGAGTAACTCATTACTTGACCTGATGTAGGCATGGTGCAGAGTTCTGTTGCCAGGCATAGGATCTTACAGTAGCCACCCTTTTGACCCAGGGCAGCACTACCTCCTCAAGGCACTTGACCTAGGCCTGTGTCATGTAGGCAAAAAAGGGTTTCTAAGACAATTAAAAGAGTGCAATTTGGTTTTGTTAATTTTAACAATTAACAAGCAATTCCTTGTGATCTTTGAGATTTTGGGAAATCAGGTAGAGAGTGAACCTGATAGAGTTTGCGGTATAGTTCAAAATAAAGAATATAGTTTTATCCCTTGAAGATGGAATAACCTTAATACCATGAATAATAGTAGGCAAAGATTATTTGAATCTTTAAAAAAACTTGTTAATGATTTTACAGAAATGAGTAGAAAAAGAGTGTCATGCCAGTCTTTCAGATCTACCTGTTTTAAAATATACATTCGATATCTTGTTGACCTGCCAGACTTGAGAGACGACTTTTAACATTAGTGTCATATGCGCAACTATCTCACCCACTCAGCAGGCTCTTCGGTGTATATTAAGTAATAATATCCGTAAAGAATCCATCGCAAATTGATAGTTTTCGAATTAATTTCGAATTCCACTCGTTATGAGTTCATTCTTCATTGGGTGCTTCACCTGTGTCAGACTAGGCCAAGCGACTGAAATCTATAAAGATTTTAATGCGTTAACACACACACACACACACACACACACACACACACACACACACACACACACAGAGATAGATGGATATGAACAGACTGAGATAGATAGATAGATATGAACAGACTGAGATAGATAGATAGATATGAACAGACTGAGATAGATAGATAGATATGAACAGACTAAGATAGATAGATAGATATGAACAGACTAAGATAGATAGATATGAACAGACTGAGATAGATAGATAGATAGATATGAACAGACTGAGATAGATAGATAGATAGATAGATAGATAGATATGAACAGACTGAGATAGATAGATAGATATGAACAGACTGAGATAGATAGATATGAACAGACAGAGATAGATAGATAGATAGATAGATAGATAGATAGATAGATAGATATATAGATATGAACAGACTGAGATAGATAGATAGATATGAACAGACTGAGATAGATAGATATGAACAGACTGAGATAGATAGATAGATAGATAGATATGAACAGACTGAGATAGATAGATAGATATGAACAGACTGAGATAGATAGATAGATAGATATGAACAGACTGAGATAGATAGATATATATGAACAGACTGAGATAGATAGATATGAACAGACTGAGATAGATAGATATGAACAGAGTGAGATAGATAGATAGATAGATAGATATGAACAGACTGAGATAGATAGATAGATAGATAGATAGATATGAACAGACTGAGATAGATAGATAGATATGAACAGACTGAGATAGATAGATATGAACAGAGTGAGATAGATAGATAGATAGATAGATGTCATAATTTAAAATATAGGGAAAAAGATTTTTACTTTGATCCTGTCAGCGAATTACTTTAAATTTGGCTTACACTATCGCTTAATATTCACATAGCTCATTCGTTTTAAGACTAGACATAGTTTCTGAGTGACGATTTATCCATTGCATTTAAAGAAGATCGCTATATTCTCTAATATCTGCAGAATCATAAAGACCTATATCAGAGTCTGAAATTCTGTGGTAAATAAATGATCTTGACCAACTTTCTCTTTAGTTGGGGGATATATACAGGGTGCGATGAATGAATTGTCGTCTAAATTACGCAAAAATGAAAATAACACTGACATCTCATTTTAACAGATATATTTACCAAAATTGCGCAAAAATATCTTGAAATACTAAAGAGTAAATTTATTCAATAAAATCGCCATTGGCTTCAATCACGGCTCCCAGTTGTCTAAGTTGGTGAATGCTGCCATAATCCTTGACTTTTCATTAGTGTTACAAGGAGTTTTGTTGGTCTCTCTCTCAAATGCACCCCACGCATAATAATCAAGGGGGTTGCAGTTCGAGGACTTAGGCTGCCAGATGTAAGGGGTGAGGTGGTCGCATAAATTGTCTGACAGCCATGACTGGGTTCTCCTGCTTGTGTGACATGATACAGAATCCTATTGCAAGACATAGGGTCTTTCAGCAGAGCAGCATTAACTCCTCAAGGCACTTGATGTAGGCCTTGAGTCAGAAGCCCTGCCGAGAAGATTAATGGATATATAACGTCGCCTCCACTAGTGATCACTCCAAACATCTTCGTAATCATCATTAGACTCATCCAACTCATTTAGAATCCTCTGCACCGTCCTCAGATTGACACCCAAACACTCTAAAATGTTCGTATTGAAGCTTCCGGCGTGAGTGCCAAGCAGTACATCGTGCTGTTTCCAAATTTCTGGTAGTGTGAATTACGTCATGGTGCTTTTTTTTCTCGCAGACGGTTCACAACTGATCCTACTCTACTGTGCAGCGGATAAAACAAACAACGCGCATGTGCGAAATTAAAAATCTAAAATTGCGACAATTTACCCAACGCACCTACATATATATATCTATCTATAGGTTTTCTTCGTGATTATATATATATATATATAATCACGAAGAAAACCTTAAATATTCATTTTGTTTATAATTTATTTCGTGAATATCGAAATATTCATCTCTTCAAACCAAAATTTCTTAGTAAATGGAGACAATACCCTGAACGAAATATGTTAGATTGACAAGGGGAAGAGAAGTCAGAGAGAAAATATGAGAGAAGGAAGGGAAAGAAAAAAGTGACGGATGGGCAGGCTCTTTTAAACAGATGTGATAAAGGGGGGGGGTTATGGAAAAGAAAGGGAAGATGGAGAGGATGGATGGGTAGTAGTAGGCCTAAACAGACTGACCCGGCCAGGAATACTTTCCTTTAAAGTTTGGCACTTTGTTCATTGAGGGCCATGTCGGTCAACTGTATACAGCTACTGGTGTCAAAAAGCATCTATGTTTTCAAGAAAATCTTCATCGTATTACCCTGTGTCGAGTTATGGTTTCAAGACTGAAACATAATCGGCATTAATCCATCCCGGTCCTCATTGAATCAATAATCGTTGTTGGTTTCTTGTCATGGAATGAAAGGCAAATACAGGTACAAATGCAGCCTTTACTCGAGCTTGGAGACTCTGTCCTGTAGTTTTTCTTTTTATATGAAGCATGCTTCAAGAAATATTAATTTCGCATTTTATTTAAAATGATTTCAAAGAAAAATTGACAATGATTTTACTTCTAGATTATCGAACAGTGTGGCGTTGTTCCATAGTTTGCAGAGTCTAGCAAAGGATAATAACGAACATTATCTTAAATCAATCTTTCAATTGGTGAGAACCTGTCTTGAATACCAGCATTGGAAATCATGACATTCTGCCTGGGCTTTACCACCGACATTTGAAGCGAGAGAGAAATACAATTAGCCCAGCTACGAGACAGGTCACTTCTCTCTGTCTCTGTCTCTCTGTCTCTGTTTCTGTCTCTCTCTCTCAGTCTCTCTCTCTCTCTCTCTCTCTCTCTCTCTATATATATATATATATATATATATATATATATATATATATGACTTTGTTTGAGCACCTACTCATCTAAATTCATTTTTGAGAGTGTATCTTGCCTGTGTGAATTCATTTCAGCGCAAATTCAAGTAATCTGTCTTTAACTCATTGTCTACAGTTCTGGATAGCCTATATGAGAATTCTTCTGTCACTAGCGAAAATGTTCAAACGACAATGCGCCTTCCTGTTTATATGAGAGAGAGAGAGGGGGAGAGAGAGAGAGTGCGCACGCGCGTATGTTGTGAAGTTTAGGTTAATTTCTCAGCATTACGAAGTGTTGGATAGTAAAACGACCCATTACTTGTAGCCTTATTTTTTTATCTATAGACTTTCATACAAAAAATGATAGCCCCACACCCAAACGGGAGGACTTTTAATGGGAAGGTTTTGAGACAAATTCATATATAAAATTCTGTCAACTTCTTTGGCATATACATATATCAAATTACTTCTTTTTTGTTGCTAACACGCGGAAATTTATTCAGATATATTAATCACGAACAGGTCATTGGCTTATAAATCTTATCAAATAACTTTTATTGTTTCGGTCGTTTTCACCTTTTCTATCCGAACTTTATTCACCGCATGTGTACACCATTTTCAACAGCTCCAGTTGTGTTCGCTGTGAGTAACCAAGCAACTCACCGATTTTCGAATAAAATCAAATCAATCGCATCAAGAAAGATGCGGATGTTCGTCCAAGCAGCCTCATAAATGTTGGGTGAGAAAATATTTATTGCCACTAATCCACTTACGTCAAGAAGGAACTGGACTTTAGAGTTGATAAGGGGAAAGCTTTTGGTATCAGAAACCGTGTATTTAGACAGTTTAAGAAGAAGCGGCGTCATATCCAATCATATTAAACTGCAGAAGACGATGTTCAGAGAATTTCTATTCAAAGGGTTAGCTCACAGTGAACACCAGGTTTAAATTAATATTATTTACGATCTATTTTCCTTTAAAACATTATTCGAATCAGATAATTTATGTTATGTAAATATCTTGAGAGGTTATTTTTATCCATTCCCTGAATGCAATTGGCAGAAAATTTACATCTGCACTAGTCGATTTCTGATGACACGTTTTCAAAGTTTATAGGATGCATCCATTTGTAAAAATAACTGCTTTCCTACATTTTACAAGTGTTGATTTGCATTGTGGTATGGATTATAAAGAGTAGAGGTTTGGCGGTTCTATCTCTGTCCTAAATTGGTGTAAATAGAAGCAAAATGCAAAAAATTAAAAACAAAAATCTGTTGCTCGTTATATTCATGGATTTTATCATCTCGTTCTTTTACAAAGAAATAAATATCAGCAAAGTTAATGCGCGAACAGAAAATTCTGCAGTAAAATAAATATCAGCAAAGTAAGTGTGGGAACAGAAAATTCTGCAGTTAAATAAATATCAGCAAAGTAAGTGTGGGAATATAAAATTTACAGTGAAATAAAATTCAGCAAAGTAAGTGTGGGAACAGAAAATTTACAGTGGAATAAATATCAGCAAAGTAAATGCAGGGACAAATAATTTTGCAGTGAAATAATTATCAGCAAAGTGCGGGAACAGAAAATTTACAGTGAAATAAATATCAGCAAAGTAAATGCAGGAACAGAAAATTTTGCAGTGAAATAAATATTAGCAAAGTAAGTACGGGAACAGAAAATTTACAATGAAATAAATATCAACAAAGTGCAAGAACAGAAAATTTTGCATTGAATTAAATATCAGCAATGTAAGTGCGAGAACAGAAAATTTTAAAATAATATTTTCCGAAAATACAATCGTTGAAAATATGCGAAGTGTGCTGGGAAAGAATCCAGGTATTCACGAAAAGAAAAAGAGAAAAGAAAAGAAAGAAGCCTAGTTAAAGAGATAACAGCTTAGTCTTTCAAAGTATATATTTTTTTGGATCTTATTAATTTTCAAAACAATTTTTATAGACCTCGCTTGGGAAGATCATCAACTTTTTCGTCGTGTTCTATTTAACCTTAACATCAAAGTTTCAACTGTTGTTTTAGGTTGGTGAAAAGACAGAATTTGCAAGGACATTGGTGATGGGATATTGTGTCAAAAAGACTACAGGAAACACGGAGAACGTGCAGGATCGCGAGTCACTGTGAATGCAAGTCACATATAAAACAAGCTCACACAGTGGTAACTTAATGGCAACTGAGTAACACTACTGGAGAGTGTATGTTGGTGCATGCTCAGTAAGATCTCCTTTAACTGGTTGATAGTTTACATCAAAGTCATGTATTCAAAATAGTTGGAGACTTTCCGGACAAATTTCGTAAGTGAATTTTTTTAAGTTTATCGCTTAAGAAAATCAGCGATAAGAATGAAAACATGATTTATATCTTTTAAGATTAAAACAAATCTTCCTCTACTGCACGAAACTAGAAGTTTTAGTATTGCTTCTTCTTCCGAATCATGTCAGCACGCGTGGGATGAAAGTGTAACTAAATTTAAGTCATCTTATTCTCCTTGCTGATCCTGGATCTAATCAATCGTCTCTCTTCTACAGCGATCACATTTTACCGAGTAGATCTTTGCAGTCTGGGACTGCAAGCACCATCCTATACCTTTTGTCATTTTTACCTGTAATTGGAGGTAATGAGTAGATTTGTATTCAGAATTGTCCTTTGCTTATACTGGTCGCCAACCAAGGTGAGAGAAACTAGTCTAATGTAATGTTATTTTGCACATAAAATAATGCGGGAAGAACGTATTCATTATTGCAAAATGGCCACAACCTTTTTCCTGTTATTAACTCTTAATTCACTTGAATCTTTGTTATATCTAGACATACTATATAGCTGACTGTTGGGTAATTGAAGGGTGAATTTCCAATTAATAAAAATGTATCCAATTTTAAAACAATTTAGTTTTTTTTAACAATTATATTTCCTTCATATGATCAGCAGCCCCTTCATTCGGATGTCTTTATTTTAATATTCAATGCATTATTTGAACTAGTATTTTCAGTTTTGCTGATCTTTTGTTGATATCCTTCCAGTCAATTTAAATTAGTTTCGAAATACCTTTAGTTTAAAATGATTTTAAAAAAATGAAAAATCTTTCTTAAAGTTTTTATTTTAGTTTTAATTTCATGCTACTAGATTAAATTTAATATTTCCAATAAGCAAAATGCTTTGCTGTATTTCAAAACTAATTTAAATTGACTGCTAGGAATGTTTCATTTTGAAATCACTAAAATCGATGATTTTAGCGCCATTTTTAGCCATCATTCATCAGAATATTATTCTCGTTATTAAAATATCTTTCAAAAATAAAGTGTATTTTCTTAAAATATTATTTCAGGAATATTAGCTGATTTAAAGTATAATTAATCTGATCAGAAACTTACATTTATTTTGAAATATCGCAGAAATGCATCTCTTAACATGGAGGTAGGTGTTTATTTCAGATGACAGGTTGCTAGCTTGACTGATAGAAGGAAGTTTATCTAATTTTTTCTACGGTGGACATATTTGTAAAAATTACTTGAGGAATAAAACGTGAGTGTCTATTTTATATAATCTTTAATTACCCAGTAATCTTAAAAATTCAGGAAAATATTCACCTTAATCTAATCTTTTTTTTGAATTTTACATACTTTGCTATGATTATTGCACTTATTTTCTGATAATGTCATGTTTGGACGTCCGTATTTACAAAAATCGGCACGTATATACACATACAAAAAAATTCAATATTTCTTAAAATATTGGGGTTGATGAACTTAATTGTAGTAAGCTTTTCTATTTGTGATTAGTAAATAATGTTTTTACTTAATAACAATACCACCGAACCGCTTAAAATTAATACAGAAATTTAAAACTTTATAAATTATTCTAATTAAAAATTTAAAAAATAAAAAAATTCAGTAAAAATTCATTATTCATCTAAAAACATTATGCCAACATTGTCCATAATATATCTTATTCATAAAAACAATTAAAAGCATTTCTAATTAAATAATGTCTTAATTTTATTGCATTTTTTTATTTAACGATTAAGAGTAGATTTCTTCGGACCACTGTGGGTATTTTCAGGAGACAGCATGTTATTCCCAATTTTAAATGCGGACGTTTCTAACGCAGGAAACGGGAAACGCATAACCGGCCCGCAACAAGTTTGATGACTCCGACGTGATCATTATTTTTCTCCTGATAACAAGAAACACATAAGGCCATATATATACCGATTCAAATATACATTTATACACCTTTTTCAAACTGAGAGCCAATGAAGAAAAATATAGACATACTTCTCTTCTTAGCTTATCACGCACGGCAGACACTATAAAATTATAGAAAAAACATTTCCATAACTACAATATTTGTGATTAGACAGTAATTGTCTATATTTTTGGGATGAGGGGTTTTCACTATGGATTTCGTTAATCGGACTGACTTCCTCATCTTGGTTGCTTTCCTCACAACGTGACACATGGCCGAGGCGACTAGGACGTTGAAACAGTGATTGCAAGTTCTCCCGATGTTCTGAGTTCAATCCCGAGCAAAGGCAGTGGCAGCGACAAACAAGAGCGGTGACAACGATAATAGAAGCACAGCAGCAGCAACGATGGCGTCAAGCAGTAGTAGCAGCAGCGATGGCCTTAATGGAACGAGAACATGGTACCCCCGTAACAATAAAGGGTTGGGTTCGAAATTCCAGACCGACGGTTCCCGAGTTCGCGATGCACCTGAAGAAGGCCGGAGGATCAGACGGCCGAAACGTTGTGAGGAAAGCAACCAAGATGAGGAAGTCAGTCCGATTAACGAAATCCATTGTGATTAGACCCTATGAAAGTGCAAAATCACAAATTTCAAATACTACAACATATCTACGCAACACATGATGTTCTCTGACTTGGCAAGTAGATTTTTTGTTGTAACACGTGGGACCTAAAGGATAAAATGTCGCTAATCACCTTCCAATTACTGCTACATTGGTTCGTCAGTAGGCAAACAAGACGTTCCTCCATCCCTATTGTCTTTTTGATTGACTTTACAATATACGTCGACATCTTGAACCAATATATAGACTTCTCAGTCATTTGAAAATATCGTCTCTAGCAAGCAACAAGCACAGCACCATTAAGCTCGACTTCATCTCAACCGGCAGACATCTTTAAAAAAAAATTCCGACAAAACAAAAATACAACATTTCAACTTCAATCAACAATGTTTCTTCTGGGCTCATCAGATAAAGTGTGATATCTGTCTATATTTCTGAGATGAGGTATTGTTTACACTATTTACATTATTCGAACTATTCTCCTCATCTTTGTAGCCATATTTATCACAACGTTTCCGCCCTTGTACGCTCCGGCCTTCCTTATTCAGGTGGTTGGAATGTCGAACTGAACCCTTTATTTCGCTCACTGGGGTAGACTGTTCTAGTTCCACGTGCCATGTTTAATGGATGTCAGCTATCAGTTATCTCCTGTTAATCCTCCTCTCCAAGTTTTCCACTGCCTTAAGCGGGTATTGAACTCACAATCTTTGGGTCTTGTCACTGGATCTAACCAACGCCTTTATCCACTGTGTCATGTGTCCTTGAGATTTCTTAAAGTTCTCAAACATGCATTCGACACTCGGTAGATCAGTTCAACTTTGCCACAACGCTGCTTCTATAAAATTTTGTGCGCCAACAGCATCATCCACGCATAGCAAACAAACGAGGTTTTTCTTAAACAAAACGTTTCCAACGACCAGGAACAAATATAACGACATGACAAAGCCAATTCAAGACAAATTTTAATAGCAAATGCTCAACAATTTACAATAACAACGTATCTTCCAGGACGTGTTACGTCTCTGACCCGCTAGAGAAAATTATACCGCACCCTGATGACAGCACAAGTACATTTCGTCGACATGTTTTAATCACGCATCTCAACTACACTTCCGACACCTTTTCTTTTCAGCTCACGAGGACAGAAATCGAAGAGCACAAACTTTACATATAGTAAGAAGAAATTCTAACCACCTGGAGGGGAGTAATGTCGGGTTAACACCTTCTAGAGCAAAATATTCTCCTTAATCTAATGTTTTATTCATAAACTGCTCCTAGGGGACGCTCTCCGGAATATAAATACTCTGTGATAATTTTTTAAATCCTCTTCTTAATTTTTCCGCTTACACGTCAACATGTAAATGTCTCGCGGAAAACGCGTTCTCTTTGGAAAACGCATAAATAACACACAAACACATGCATACGTACGCACATTTACTCACTACACATACTTTGGACCCAAAAGGTTTTCACATTCATTTGTTACAAACATCATTGTCTTTGTCACTTGTATACCTTTATTGTTAATACATTATCATTTGTTTGTACATATATATTGGTTATTGTCCTTTTTTATCATTTCTTTACGTGGACTCACATACGGAGTCCGCCATTTTTGTTGTGGGTATTTTCAATTTTAAACGCGGACGTTTCTAACGCGTGCAAAATCAGGAAACGCATAAAGCGGCTCGCAATGACAGGAAATAGAATCGGCTAAGCAGATTTCATATTCTGGCTGAAAAAGGTTGTGGCTATTTTGCATTGATAAATGCAGTTCTTCCCGTATTATTTTATGTGCAAAATAACATTATATTAGACTAGTTTCTCTAACCTTGGTTGGCGACCAGTATAAGCAAAGGACAATTCTGAATCCAAAATCAGCGATGGAATCTACTCATTACCTCCAATTACAGGTAAAAATGACAAAAGGTATAGGATGGGGCTTGCAGTCCTAGACTGCAAAGACCTACTCGCTCAAATTTGATCGGTGCACAAGAGAAACGATTGATTAAATCCAGGATTAACGAGGAGAATAGGATGCCCTACATTTAGTTACACTTTCATCCCTCGCGTGCTGACATGATTCGGAATAGAAGCAATTACTAAAACATCTAGTCTCGTGCAGCAGAGGAAGATTTGTATTGAAATATATTAACATATTTTCATGTTGCATGACTATTGCGTTCAAGAAAGAGGCACATTGCCGCCATCCAGTCATGATCTCCGTGTCCACTTTTATATTTACATTCCCTCTATACCTGATATTGAAAACTCTAACGCAGAAGTATAGCATACATTTAAACTATATCTTTATAATATATATATATATATATATATATATGGGAAAGAGAGAGAGAGAGAGAGAGAGAGAGAGAGAGAGAGAGAGAGAGAGAGAGAGAGAGAAACAAAGAGACCGAGAGTGGTGGGAGGAAGCGCGAATGAGTGGATATTGAAATCATTACTGTATAGTGACTTTAAGCTTCACTCCTCACACGATGTTCATGCCACGTGTTAATACTCATTTCGAGCCGAGTTCGAATTCCAGTCGAATCCATTACATTCACTTACGTGCTAATACCCTTGGGAAAGGTGTGAATCCTCTTATTCTCCCTCCAACTATGGGTAAAATAGCAGGACAGACTGGGTTCTATAGCCTTGGATGGTCTAGAAGGACAACTCTGAATTCAAAACCTGCGGAGGGTCGTTTGGGGACCTTGTGGCATTCGCTGCACCATGTCCCTGTATTCGCCCCTCCAAAAAGTGTGGATGGCCCTGCACAAAGCCTTCACCATTATAATCAAATCTCATGTGTCGGTGTCGGGCTTTCAGTTTCTGGGAACTGATCTGCCTGACCCTCATACGTCGAGTTCGACGGGAGAGTCCATCATATATATATATATATATATATATATATATATATATATATATATATATATATATATATATTGTTACGAGGGAGCATTTCTATAAAAAGTGTTATTTAAAGTAATTAAAATAGTTTAAATGTATAATAGGCCACTCTAGATTGTCCCAGTAATAAAATCCAAAAAGTTTTAATTCACTAAATAGCTTCGATCAGTAAATAGCTTTTGGAACATTCTAGAAAAATCGAGAACGCTTTAGAAGGTCCCAGAAAATTCTACCTAGTTGTTTCGGTCCCCTATAAATAGGTTTTTCAAAGGCACCCAGACAGTTTGTAAGTTGCTGTCGCCAAGCTAACTCCGGTAGATTCACGGATTCAAAGTCCAACCGTAAGAATCCTTCTACAATTTCTCCAGCCACGGAACGTCTGCATGAAACCCTCCTGGGACCAGTGGTAAATAGATATTTTGAACTTTTCATTGACCAAAGAATGTTATTTTAATATTGTCTTTGAATTCTTGTAAAAATTGAGTGGTCTGTTTAAAACTTAGCGGTTGTCCATTCCAAAAAGGTAACTACCTTCCTTCTTCCTCGTGAACTCCTTACCTGACCCCGTATTTGACCTTCTCGGTTCCTGCCTTAGGCAAAAGATAGTAGTTTCCTAAAATCCATTATTGTTAGCTTTTGTATTCATGTTTGTTAACTGTTAATTTTTATGTTGTTAATGTAAATAAATTGTCTCATTACCAATAATCACACTTCAGGTTTTTATATTTTTTTGTTACCACCACGTGTGCGAAACATATTGTCTATCTTATCGCACGTGAGCGTAACAATATATATATATATATATATATATATATATATATATATATATATATATATATATATATATATATATATATATATATATGTATACATATATGCATATATATATATATATATATATATATATATATATATATATATATATATATATATATATTGTTTGATGGGGGATTAAGGGGAATGAAGAAATAGATAATCCTCTGTTCTTTGTGTGTGTGTAATACTTCAATATATGTATAGTATTTATTTGTTTTGTATATTTTCTTCACTTTAAGCTTATCATATAAAATGTATTAGATTTTGATTATGGGATTTTATTTATTTTTTATATGGTGGTAGGGAGTGATCTCTGAATTTTTATCTCGTTCTGGAAACGAGATTATCGCTTTTTTACCTCACGGCAAACGTTACATCGTTTTGAGGTGTTCTTGTCAGCCGGACCTATTTTGGTTTTTGGCTTTGAGTTTACATATATATTTTTATAGGGTTGTTTTATTTGCATATTATTTTTCTGTTAAGTGAAGTTTTGTGTGAGTAGCTTGTCAAATTTATATATATATATATATATATATATATATATATATATATATATATATATATTTTCTGGCTTTCCTTTGGAAAATAGTTTGGTATATTACATTACTTGGATATTAAATTACTTGGTATATTGCATTAATTTGTTGGCAGTGACGATTTTAGTGGACTTTCGTAGAATCTGTGTAGTTACAGGAGGTATTTTTCGTGTTCAGGTGATTTTACTGTTGTCTTTTATTTATGATATGTAAAACAAACACACACACACACACACACACACACACACACACAAACACACACACACACACACACAAACACACACACACATATATATATATATAAGTTTTTTTTATTTAAACTTTTAGTGGAAGCACACACACACACATATATGTATGTATATATATATATGTATATATATATATATTTTATATATAAAATATTGTATGCGTGGTACTTAGTGGAAAGCGCTCAATATCAGTGATAGAGCTAACATAATAAGTGGTATGGATCTGAATTTGTAACCCTGAGTTTCACGCTTTTGCGAACATCAGGAGTTTTGTATGATGATCGCAAATGCGTGAAACCCAAGGTCACAAACTCATATCCATACAACTGATTATATATATATATATATATATTGTTAAAAAGAAGACTTAGTGTCGTTAGGCAGTGAGCAGATACTATAAAATCGATAAATACTCTACGACTGTTTTGATTATTGCTTGTTGATTACTAATGCTTGTTTTTTTCTTCCAATTAGTTTTGTTCCTTTTCTAGGAGAGAGCGAATTAGAGACGGAAGACCGCCTTTTCGGCAGACTGTTTCATTTGATTGCCAGAGAAATAAATGTGCAAGTAACCATGTTCTCGATACTTACGTAGTTGCCACATAGGTTACCAGTTCTATCGATTCTCACTCATTCATCGCAGAATTCATAACATGATAAATTTTGCGTTAAAAGTTACTTTTTTTTAATAATTTAATTCCTTGGATCCGTTAATTTTGTAAGATAATTGCCATACATTTATGTATTTGTTGAGATTTATTGTAAATTAATACAATTATGGCACAGGACCGAAAAGGGGGAATGGGTTGAGGCTGGTCTTCACTAACTATCTTATACCTAGCTAATCGGATTCACGACCCATTCACTCGTTACAATTTCCTCGTTCACCATAAAAACTAATCCATCGTCAATCAATCCTCCATACAGCATAATACCACATCTTCTCAGGTTGGGGAGTTAAAAATCAAAACAAAAAACTTCCCAATGAGATGATAAATATTATTTACAACTTATACATACAAATCGGATGAATGATCATGAAAGGGGAGGGGTGAACCCCAAAACAAACTAAATGTTAAAACAAAGCAAAAATAAATAATGTATTTGTTTCAATTATTGTTATTGCTATTATTATTTTGAAGTTATTTATTGCCTACCGGAAGTGTGATGTCAAATGCAAAGAATAATTGGTCACTTTTGGGACATCACAAGATCTTAATTTAAATTATAAAGTAATAACCACCAGCGTCTTACATTCTGTATGAGTAATACGCCATTACTCTCCATTCTTTTGCAAGGCTCCTGAATTACAGTAACCTATTTTTCTATTTCAGTCACGGTTGCTTAATATTGCCCTAGTAGGGGACGAGACCAGAGACGCAAAATTACAGCAAAATTTTATTTAGTGTTCAGAATGGCCTATTGAGTGCAAATGGTTAAAGTAAAAACCGAAATTTCAAGTCAAACTTTCATTCAATGATGGTCAATAATGTCAACCATATACTCCAACAAAATATATCTTTATTTCATTCTTAAAAAGAAAGCTGATTAATAATCCAAAACTAATATTAAAAATAATTTTAAACGTTTAGGATCTTTAATTACTAAATAATGTCTGTCTACGTTCTTGCGTTATTTTAAGTATCGACGTGTACAAAGAGTAAAGCATTTACAAAATCACTTCACTTTCATGGTAAATTGAATATTGATTCCTGAAAATATGGTTCTTTCTATTATTTCATATTTTACGTTTTAAAATACTCTACCGGTTAATGTTATACGCACACACCAACATTTTATTACACATTAAAATCTTATTTTTTAAGTTGCAATGTTTCACCCCGCCACACATACGCATATTTCTCTCTATATAAACGAAACTTACCGAATTATTTTCTTGTTTATACAAACATATATTGATTCAAATTTATATTTCCGTCTTTCAATATTTTTTACCTTATCGTTTGTTGCTTTCAAATTGTCATATTTTTGAGAGAAAAAATAGACCCATTCTCTTTTTTTTTTAATTACCTCTGAAGTTGTTACTTTATTGCCACCTAATGCGAGATTACAAATAAGTTTGTAAACAAATCTATTGTAAATGGCAACGTATTTTTGTTCGCGTAATTGCTAAGTGTAGGTGGATAATTTCTTTAACACTTTTAATAGAAGCAATAAAATATTGTATAGGTCCGCTTTTTGCATTGTTATACATTTCTCGAACGGCACCATTTTCAGATTAATCTCTATTTTGTAAATTCAAGAAAGATCATTCGAGTCAGAAGTAGAAGTTCAATTGTTCCAATAATATTGAGTATAGTAATGATTCTTCTCAAAATTATAGTCAGTATGTTTTTATTTCATGATTAAAACGATCATATATAAATTTTCAGCCTCGCGTTCCAAATATAAATTCTTTGAAAGTATATAAGTTGACAGACGAGAATTGATTAATGAATAATTAAAAAGAAACTGATTAATCAATATATAAAATTGTTTTATTAGTTATTCATATAAAATAATTAAAAATAATACTTAATTAAAAAGTTCAAATAAATAAATATTACATAGTTTAGGTTTGTTTTAAAAATTAAATTTTGGGATACTTGCATTAAAGGAAAACAAAACGATTTATTAATTCTTTAATGCCTACATTCCTAAATAATTTTAAGCCTTCTGGCTGAGCTCCTCAGTCAAAATTCGCAAATAATTGGTGTGTAATGTTTCACGGTAGATATAAAAATAATTACAATTGTTTATCCACCATTCAACTGGTAGCTGGGAATCAAGACATCTTTCGCTATCATTGTTCAAACGATGGATGGGCATTATGTCATTTTTCTGGTTAGGCCTCAAAGTGTTACAATTGTTAAATTTGTGTCTAAAAGTTTGTTTTTTATATTGGCTCCAAAAAGGACCGCTTGAAATAACTGTCATTGCATTCTGTTGATGATAACTTTTTTCAAATTTAAAAAAATATTTCCTTCGTATTTTTATTCTATTGAAAGGGTGGCTTCCGCCCCCGCAATATTAAAAGCTGTAGCCCGTTTGAATCACCTCTGAGAGTATATAAGAACACGAACCAGGAGACAACGATAGAAGGGAAGTAGACGTCAGATGAGGAGGAAGTCGACAGGCTGCAGTAATGCAGGATAAGTGACTTAGATGCAAAAGAGTCTGGTTGGCCGCAAGGAGGTAGAAGGGAATTAGATGTCAGATGTGAAGGAAGTGGACTGGCTGCAGTAATGCAGGATAAGGGACTTAGATGCAAAAGAGTCTGGTTGGCTGCAAGGAAGTAGAAGGGAAGTAGACATCAGATGAGGAGGAAGTCGACAGGCTGCAGTAATGCAGGATAAGTGACTTAGATGCAAAAGAGTCTGGTTGGCCGCAAGGAGGTAGAAGGGAATTAGATGTCAGATGTGAAGGAAGTGGACTGGCTGCAGTAATGCAGGATAAGGGACTTAGATGCAAAAGAGTCTGGTTGGCTGCAAGGAAGTAGAAGGGAAGTAGACATCAGATGAGGAGGAAGTCGACAGGCTGCAGTAATGCAGGATAAGTGACTTAGATGCAAAAGAGTCTGGTTGGCCGCAAGGAGGTAGAAGAGAATTAGATGTCAGATGTGAAGGAAGTGGACTGGCTGCAGTAATGCAGGATAAGGGACTTAGATGCAAAAGAGTCTGGTTGGCTGCAAGGTAGTAGAAGGGAAGTAGACATCAGATGAGGAGGAAGTCGACAGGCTGCAGTAATGCAGGATAAGTGACTTAGATGCAAAAGAGTCTGGTTGGCCGCAAGGAGGTAGAAGGGAATTAGATGTCAGATGTGAAGGAAGTGGACTGGCTGCAGTAATGCAGGATAAGGGACTTAGATGCAAAAGAGTCTGGTTGGCTGCAAGGAAGTAGAAGGGAAGTAGACGTCAGATGAGGAGGAAGTCGACAGGCTGCAGTAATGCAGGATAAGTGACTTAGATGCAAAAGAGTCTGGTTGGCCGCAAGGAGGTAGAAGGAAATTAGATGTCAGATGTGAAGGAAGTGGACTGGCTGCAGTAATGCAGGATAAGGGACTTAGATGCAAAAGAGTCTGGTTGGCTGCAAGGAAGTAGAAGGGAAGTAGACATCAGATGAGGAGGAAGTCGACAGGCTGCAGTAATGCAGGATAAGTGACTTAGATGCAAAAGAGTCTGGTTGGCCGCAAGGAGGTAGAAGGGAATTAGATGTCAGATGTGAAGGAAGTGGACTGGCTGCAGTAATGCAGGATAAGGGACTTAGATGCAAAAGAGTCTGGTTGGCTGCAAGGAAGTAGAAGGGAAGTAGACATCAGATGAGGAGGAAGTCGACAGGCTGCAGTAATGCAGGATAAGTGACTTAGATGCAAAAGAGTCTGGTTGGCCGCAAGGAGGTAGAAGGGAATTAGATGTCAGATGTGAAGGAAGTGGACTGGCTGCAGTAATGCAGGATAAGGGACTTAGATGCAAAAGAGTCTGGTTGGCTGCAAGGAAGTAGAAGGGAGGTAGACGTCAGATGAGGAGGAAGTCGACAGGCTGCAGTAATGCAGGATAAGTGACTTAGATGCAAAAGAGTCTGGTTGGCCGCAAGGAGGTAGAAGGGAATTAGATGTCAGATGTGATGGAAGTGGACTGGCTGCAGTAATGCAGGATAAGGGACTTAGATGCAAAAGAGTCTGGTTGGCTGCAAGGAAGTAGAAGGGAAGTAGACATCAGATGAGGAGGAAGTCGACAGGCTGCAGTAATGCAGGATAAGTGACTTAGATGCAAAAGAGTCTGGTTGGCCGCAAGGAGGTAGAAGGGAATTAGATGTCAGATGTGAAGGAAGTGGACTGGCTGCAGTAATGCAGGATAAGGGACTTAGATGCAAAAGAGTCTGGTTGGCTGCAAGGAAGTAGAAGGGAAGTAGACGTCAGATGAGGAGGAAGTCGACAGGCTGCAGTAATGCAGGATAAGTGACTTAGATGCAAAAGAGTCTGGTTGGCCGCAAGGAGGTAGAAGGGAATTAGATGTCAGATGTGAAGGAAGTGGACTGGCTGCAGTAATGCAGGATAAGGGACTTAGATGCAAAAGAGTCTGGTTGGCTGCAAGGAAGTAGAAGGGAAGTAGACGTCAGATGAGGAGGAAGTCGACAGGCTGCAGTAATGCAGGATAAGTGACTTAGATGCAAAAGAGTCTGGTTGGCCGCAAGGAGGTAGAAGGGAATTAGATGTCAGATGTGAAGGAAGTGGACTGGCTGCAGTAATGCAGGATAAGGGACTTAGATGCAAAAGAGTCTGGTTGGCCGCAAGGAAGTAGAAGGGAATTAGATGTCAGATGTGAAGGAAGTGGACTGGCTGCAGTAATGCAGGATAAGGGACTTAGATGCAAAAGAGTCTGGTTGGCTGCAAGGAAGTAGAAGGAAGTAGACGTCAGATGAGGAGGAAGTCGACAGGCTGCAGTAATGCAGGATAAGTGACTTAGATGCAAAAGAGTCTGGTTGGCTGCAAGGAGGTAGAAGGGAATTAGATGTCAGATGTGAAGGAAGTGGACTGGCTGCAGTAATGCAGGATAAGGGACTTAGATACAAAAGAGTCTGGTTGGCTGCAAGGAAGTAGAAGGGAATTAGATGTCAGATGTGAAGGAAGTGGACTGGCTGCAGTAATGCAGGATAAGGGACTTAGATGCAAAAGAGTCTGGTTGGCTGCAAGGAAGTAGAAGGGAAGTAGACGTCAGATGAGGAGGAAGTCGACAGGCTGCAGTAATGCAGGATAAGTGACTTAGATGCAAAAGAGTCTGGTTGGCCGCAAGGAGGTAGAAGGGAATTAGATGTCAGATGTGAAGGAAGTGGACTGGCTGCAGTAATGCAGGATAAGGGACTTAGATGCAAAAGAGTCTGGTTGGCTGCAAGGAAGTAGAAGGGAAGTAGACGTCAGATGAGGAGGAAGTCGACAGGCTGCAGTAATGCAGGATAAGTGACTTAGATGCAAAAGAGTCTGGTTGGCCGCAAGGAGGTAGAAGGGAATTAGATGTCAGATGTGAAGGAAGTGGACTGGCTGCAGTAATGCAGGATAAGGGACTTAGATGCAAAAGAGTCTGGTTGGCTGCAAGGAAGTAGAAGGGAAGTAGACGTCAGATGAGGAGGAAGTCGACAGGCTGCAGTAATGCAGGATAAGTGACTTAGATGCAAAAGAGTCTGGTTGGCCGCAAGGAGGTAGAAGGGAATTAGATGTCAGATGTGAAGGAAGTGGACTGGCTGCAGTAATGCAGGATAAGGGACTTAGATGCAAAAGAGTCTGGTTGGCTGCAAGGAAGTAGAAGGGAAGTAGACGTCAGATGAGGAGGAAGTCGACAGGCTGCAGTAATGCAGGATAAGTGACTTAGATGCAAAAGAGTCTGGTTGGCCGCAAGGAGGTAGAAGGGAATTAGATGTCAGATGTGAAGGAAGTGGACTGGCTGCAGTAATGCAGGATAAGGGACTTAGATGCAAAAGAGTCTGGTTGGCTGCAAGGAAGTAGAAGGGAAGTAGACGTCAGATGAGGAGGAAGTCGACAGGCTGCAGTAATGCAGGATAAGTGACTTAGATGCAAAAGAGTCTGGTTGGCCGCAAGGAGGTAGAAGGGAATTAGATGTCAGATGTGAAGGAAGTGGACTGGCTGCAGTAATGCAGGATAAGGGACTTAGATGCAAAAGAGTCTGGTTGGCTGCAAGGAAGTAGAAGGGAAGTAGACGTCAGATGAGGAGGAAGTCGACAGGCTGCAGTAATGCAGGATAAGTGACTTAGATGCAAAAGAGTCTGGTTGGCCGCAAGGAGGTAGAAGGGAATTAGATGTCAGATGTGAAGGAAGTGGACTGGCTGCAGTAATGCAGGATAAGGGACTTAGATGCAAAAGAGTCTGGTTGGCTGCAAGGAAGTAGAAGGGAAGTAGACATCAGATGAGGAGGAAGTCGACAGGCTGCAGTAATGCAGGATAAGTGACTTAGATGCAGAAGAGTCTGGTTGGCCGCAAGGAGGTAGAAGGGAATTAGATGTCAGATGTGAAGGAAGTGGACTGGCTGCAGTAATGCAGGATAAGGGACTTAGATGCAAAAGAGTCTGGTTGGCTGCAAGGAAGTAGAAGGGAAGTAGACGTCAGATGAGGAGGAAGTCGACAGGCTGCAGTAATGCAGGATAAGTGACTTAGATGCAAAAGAGTCTGGTTGGCCGCAAGGAGGTAGAAGGGAATTAGATGTCAGATGTGAAGGAAGTGGACTGGCTGCAGTAATGCAGGATAAGGGACTTAGATGCAAAAGAGTCTGCTTGGCTGCAAGGAAGTAGAAGGGAAGTAGACGTCAGATGAGGAGGAAGTCGACAGGCTGCAGTAATGCAGGATAAGTGACTTAGATGCAAAAGAGTCTGGTTGGCCGCAAGGAGGTAGAAGGGAATTAGATGTCAGATGTGAAGGAAGTGGACTGGCTGCAGTAATGCAGGATAAGGGACTTAGATGCAAAAGAGTCTGGTTGGCTGCAAGGAAGTAGAAGGGAAGTAGACATCAGATGAGGAGGAAGTCGACAGGCTGCAGTAATGCAGGATAAGTGACTTAGATGCAAAAGAGTCTGGTTGGCCGCAAGGAGGTAGAAGGGAATTAGATGTCAGATGTGAAGGAAGTGGACTGGCTGCAGTAATGCAGGATAAGGGACTTAGATGCAAAAGAGTCTGGTTGGCTGCAAGGAAGTAGAAGGGAAGTAGACGTCAGATGAGGAGGAAGTCGACAGGCTGCAGTAATGCAGGATAAGTGACTTAGATGCAAAAGAGTCTGGTTGGCCGCAAGGAGGTAGAAGGGAATTAGATGTCAGATGTGAAGGAAGTGGACTGGCTGCAGTAATGCAGGATAAGGGACTTAGATGCAAAAGAGTCTGGTTGGCTGCAAGGAAGTAGAAGGGAAGTAGACGTCAGATGAGGAGGAAGTCGACAGGCTGCAGTAATGCAGGATAAGTGACTTAGATGCAAGAGAGTCTGGTTGGCCGCAAGGAGGTAGAAGGGAATTAGATGTCAGATGTGAAGGAAGTGGACTGGCTGCAGTAATGCAGGATAAGGGACTTAGATGCAAAAGAGTCTGGTTGGCTGCAAGGAAGTAGAAGGGAAGTAGACGTCAGATGAGGAGGAAGTCGACAGGCTGCAGTAATGCAGGATAAGTGACTTAGATGCAAAAGAGTCTGGTTGGCCGCAAGGAGGTAGAAGGGAATTAGATGTCAGATGTGAAGGAAGTGGACTGGCTGCAGTAATGCAGGATAAGGGACTTAGATGCAAAAGAGTCTGGTTGGCTGCAAGGAAGTAGAAGGGAAGTAGACATCAGATGAGGAGGAAGTCGACAGGCTGCAGTAATGCAGGATAAGTGACTTAGATGCAAAAGAGTCTGGTTGGCCGCAAGGAGGTAGAAGGGAATTAGATGTCAGATGTGAAGGAAGTGGACTGGCTGCAGTAATGCAGGATAAGGGACTTAGATGCAAAAGAGTCTGGTTGGCTGCAAGGAAGTAGAAGGGAAGTAGACATCAGATGAGGAGGAAGTCGACAGGCTGCAGTAATACAGGATAAGTGACTTAGATGCAAAAGAGTCTGGTTGGCCGCAAGGAGGTAGAAGGGAATTAGATGTCAGATGTGAAGGAAGTGGACTGGCTGCAGTAATGCAGGATAAGGGACTTAGATGCAAAAGAGTCTGGTTGGCTGCAAGGAAGTAGAAGGGAAGTAGACGTCAGATGAGGAGGAAGTCGACAGGCTGCAGTAATGCAGGATAAGTGACTTAGATGCAAAAGAGTCTGGTTGGCCGCAAGGAGGTAGAAGGGAATTAGATGTCAGATGTGAAGGAAGTGGACTGGCTGCAGTAATGCTGGATAAGGGACTTAGATGCAAAAGAGTCTGGTTGGCTGCAAGGAAGTAGAAGGGAAGTAGACATCAGATGAGGAGGAAGTCGACAGGCTGCAGTAATGCAGGATAAGTGACTTAGATGCAAAAGAGTCTGGTTGGCCGCAAGGAGGTAGAAAGGAATTAGTTGTCAGATGTGAAGGAAATGGACTGGCTGCAGTAATGCAGGATAAGGGACTTAGATGCAAAAGAGTCTGGTTGGCTTCAAGGAGGTAGAAAAGAAGTAGACGTCAGATGAGAAGGAAATCGACAGGCTGCAGTAATGCAGGGTAAGGGACATAGATGCAAAAGAGTCTGGTTGGCTGCAAGGAGGTAGGAGGGAATTAGATGTCAGATGTGAAGGAAATGGACTGGCTGCAGTAATGCAGGATAAGGGACTTAGATGCAAAAGAGTCTGGTTGGCTGCAAGGAGGTAGAAGGGAAGTAGATGTCAGATGTGAAGGAAGTGGACAGGCTGCAGTAATGCAGGATAAAGGACTTAGATGCAAAAGAGTCTGGTTGGCTGCAAGGAGGTAGAAAGGAATTAGATGTCAGATGTGAAGGAAATGGACTGGCTGCAGTAATGCAGGTTAAGTGACTTAGATGCAAAAGAGTCTGGTTGGCGGCAAGGAGGTAGGAGGGAATTAGATGTCAGATGTGAAGGAAGTGGACTGGCTGCAGTAATGCAGGTTAAGGGACTTAGATGCAAAAGAGTCTGGTTGGCTGCAAGGAGGTAGAAGGGAAGTAGACGTCAGATGAGAAGGATGTCGACAGGCTGCAGTAATGCAGGATAAGGGACTTAGATGCAAAAGAGTCTGGTTCGCGGCAAGGAGGTAGGAGGGAATTAGATGTCAGATGTGAAGGAAATGGACTGGCTGCAGTAATGTAGGATAAGGGACTTAGATGCAAAAGAGTCTGGTTGGCTGCAAGGAGGTAGAAAGGAAGTAGACGTCAGATGAGAAGGAAGTCGACAGGCTGCAGTAATGCAGGATAAGGGACTTAGATGCAAAAGAGTCTGGTTCGCGGCAAGGAGGTAGGAGGGAATTAGATGTCAGATGTGAAGGAATTCGACAGGCTGCAGTAATGCAGGATAAGGGACTTAGATGCAAAAGAGTCTGGTTGGCTGCAAGGTGGTAGAAGGGAATTAGATGTCAGATGTGAAGGAAGTGGTCTGGCTGCAGTAATGCAGGATAAGGGACTTAGATGCAAAAGAGTCTGGTTGGCTGCAAGGTGGTAGAAGGGAATTAGATGTCAGATGTGAAGGAAGTGGACTGGCTGCAGTAATGCAGGATAAGGGACTTAGATGCAAAAGACTCAGGTTGGCTGCAAGGAGGTAGAAAGGAAGTAGACGTCAGATGAGAATGAAGTCGACAGGCTGCAGTAATGCAGGATAAGGGACTTAGATGCAAAAGAGTCTGGTTGGCTGCAAGGTGGTAGAAAGGAATTAGATGTCAGATGTGAAGGAAGTGGTCTGGCTGCAGTAATGCGGGATAAGTGACTTAGATGCAAAAGAGTCTGGTTGGCTGCAAGGTGGTAGAAAGGAAGTAGACGTCAGATGAGAAGGAAGTGGACTGGCTGCAGTAATGCGGGATAAGTGACTTAGATGCAAAAGAGTCTGGTTGGCTGCAAGTTGGTAGAAGGGAATTAGATGTCAGATGTGAAGGAAGTGGTCTGGCTGCAGTAATGCAGGATAAGTGACTTAGATGCAATAGAGTCTGGTTGGCTGCAAGGTGGTAGAAGGGAATTAGATGTCAGATGTGAAGGAAGTGGACTGGCTGCAGTAATGCGGGATAAGTGACTTAGATGCAAAAGAGTCTGGTTGGCTGCAAGTTGGTAGAAGGGAATTAGATGTCAGATGTGAAGGAAGTGGTCTGGCTGCAGTAATGCAGGATAAGGGACTTAGATGCAAAAGAGTCTGGTTGGCTGCAAGGTGGTAGAAGGGAATTAGATGTCAGATGTGAAGGAAGTGGACTGGCTGCAGTAATGCAGGATAAGGGACTTAGATGCAAAAGAGTCTGGTTGGCTGCAAGTTGGTAGAAGGGAATTAGATGTCAGATGTGAAGGAAGTGGTCTGGCTGCAGTAATGCAGGATAAGGGACTTAGATGCAAAAGAGTCTGGTTGGCTGCAAGGTGGTAGAAGGGAATTAGATGTCAGATGTGAAGGAAGTGGACTGGCTGCAGTAATGCGGGATAAGTGACTTAGATGCAAAAATATTTTAAAAGTTTTACTAATATCGAGCTTTAAATTATGATTAATTAAAGCTTCCCTCTCTTTTTAAATGTCATTTCTTTTAAGGACTCATGCAATCGTGTTTCCCCATAGCTTTCTTTTCTGTAAATTGTGAGTTGCTATGACTGTTCTTGGGAAAGATAATGGAGTTGTATTCAGTTGCCTTCTTCGCAGTATTGGATTCAAGGTTTTCTTTTTCCTTGAAAGATTTGCAACTAACATCAGAGAACCGAATCTCTTTTATTATTTAATACCTAGCAAGAGTTTTACCGATTACAAAAATAACACCTATTCTTTACAAGTGTCAGTTTTAGCCGCTGAATCCTATAATTTTGTCTTACTTTTAGGATGAGCATTATACTGAGAAGTATTTAAACGCAGCATATTAACAAAAATAGAATTTTCATGTTTTACTCTATACTCAAGTAATCACAAATAAAGAGATTCTCATACTTTTTGTCAATATTATGATGAGTCATTAAGTACTGTTACGATATCGACTACAAAATCAAACATCATGTTAGCGTTCTATTTCTTTGATGTCTTCTATCTAAAGTTGATATATCTTCCGGAAATATTTAGCTTTCTTCTTCACTAATAGCCCCCAATATTTTCACTGAAGAAATGTGAGTAAAAATAAACGAAATATAACTTCAAACTTATACAGTTGGTGTCACAATTTTTCACCATCCACTTGCAAAACTTATGAATAAAATTCTAATTCATCAAATATCCATGAGCATTTCGTGTGTATATTTTGACAAATAATGAAATGATTTGAAATAATGTGCAGTTATTCCCACAACAAAATTTTATTTTAATATGAAAAATAGTACAAAAAACATCACTCATTTAACATAGGAGAAAATTATTGTCTCTCTTGCCTCAATAATCAATTGTGTAATCGTTATTCTCTGTTATTGCCTTTATTGGTTTTTATCATCCCTTACAACGTCACTAAACAGACTGACCAGTGACGTGCAGAGGTTTAGTGATGTTTGGTGATGTCCGGGGCCAACTCCGTGATCGTATGTCCCTAAGACTCAAGTAGGGGGTCCTATAGGGCTTAGTACTGAGAAATGTGAGGAAGAAAAGCGTTTTAAATATTTAAAAACAGATGAAACATGAAATAAACACACTATTCAATATAAACCATTTTTTTTTCATTCTTTGATTGGATGCCTTCCCGATATGGATGTCCGGGACCGTCGCACTCTCTGCACGCTACCGACACTGATAGATATTTTGCTCCATTTTCCCCTGGAAATAGCTTCTAATTCTTTCAATTCAGAGGGTTTCTGTCTTTTATTTTTCTCTTTAAATAGGCTATGGCGATCTTTATTTAAGATCAAGTCATAGTGCACGTTATGACAAGAATTGGAGTCTTATCTCAAATCTCGTTGTTCCACGGAGAACTGGAGGCTTATCTCAAATCTCGTCGTCCCACTGAGAGCTGGAGGTTTATCTCAAATCTCGTCGTTCCACTGGGAACTGGAGGCTTATCTCAAATCTCGTCGTTCCACTGAGAACTGGAGGCTTATCTCAAATCTTCCACTGAGAGCGAAGTTTTTTTTTAGTTTCGGTTTAGATTTACGGTAGTTCGCTGCTGTAGTTGGCTTAAGAAATGTTTGCTTTTTTACACTTGGAATAACATTAACTTATTTAATTGAAGTAAATATAAAATGTATTTATTTCATACTGTGTATCATTGGTTTCTTGTCTTGTTCACTTTTTCGCCATTGTATATCACGCAGTTTTATTGGTTATTTCAGTTTATGCTGTTATATAAATACTTTATAGATTCTAATCCTCTGCTCCAATCACCCAGTTAAACAATTATCAACGTTATCAGCATCATTGTTATTAAACTATTTATCGTCTTTACTCTTCTTCTTAAACAAATAACAACAAAGCGAGTAAGTGAACAATTACTATTGTATCATTTTTAACTTTTAGTTATTTTCATTTAAATGTATTAACTGCCATTTGATTTCCTGTGAAAACCATCCAAAAATAACGCCAGACGATTTATAAAAAAAATTGGAAAAAAAGGAAGCTCCAAATTGATGTTATAAAACCTCGCCAAACTGAGGCCAGACGGTTTAAACTTTCCTTGGCACAATTCTACAGAAGATGTGCACAGCTTTGAGGTTATTAAAAACCAGCCAAATTTGAATTTAAAACGGAGATGGTTTAATCGGATAGTGATTCTCGATTTTTTAGAGATAAAAACTATAATCTCTACTAAGGACTTGAGCTTTAATCCGCTTGAAGTCGTTTGTTTCTATATAAGAGGGAACTATTTGACTGCAAAGCCATAAAGGAATAGATTTCACTCGAGTAAGAAAGATGTCATCTGGTTTCAGAAAGAAATAGATCACACTTGGACGAAATTCTGTCATCGGGTAGAAAGGATTGGCCGTCCGAGGGGTGTAAAGTCTGCTCCTACTTCTATTACTGTTATTGCGGAAAGGATTCGACTATTCGGGCAAGAAAAGCTGTTATTCTGAAGGATAAAAACTGCTTCTGCTGCTACGACTACTAATACTGTTATTGTTTTTGAAGAAGAACGAAGAAGGATCTTCTAAATTTGATATATGAATATTTATTCTAAACTTATGAGTATTTTCTAAACCTGTGAGAGTTCATCTCATATTGGAGATAGCTTGTTACAAACATCTGAATCTTTGTCTAAACGAACCGTAAAACTCGAGGAAAGTCAACGTTTTTGCCAATCCCTTTGACTTTTTGAAACTTCGGGATTTTGAATTTTGAATTTTGAACTTTTGCTCAAAAATTGATTTATAGGAACCGTTTCTCTTAAAGAAAATTGTTAAAATTCATTTGTTGTCAAAAAACACTGTTTTACATCGTCTTTTGTTTTCTAGAAAATAAATTTGTATTTTGAAAGTACTGTTAACCAGCCTTGATAGTTTAAGGCACACAAGGAACATTTTGTGCAAGGCCTATATTGTATTTTACATAATGTTTATGTTTCGGTATTTCTATAGTACGAATATGTATATGGGAAAAATATATTTTGTCACTTTAATGTTTGTTTCTTTACAAATTTCACTTTGAGTAAGAGTGTCTTGTCTTTTTATTTTTGTTAGCGCCTCTAAAAGTACTTGTAATAGGAAGGATACAAAGTTTGAAATCTGCTCATTCTTCGTCTTCTGTTTCATTTTGTCTCCCATTCTCTTTCTATTTGTTTTTTTCTTTTTACATCAGATTCTCGAATGAAAGAGTATTAAATGATAAAAAAATCTAAATGATAAAAATAACCAATTGATTTAGATCAGAGAAAAAGACCTGATCACTTCAAATAAATAAATAAAAATGAAAAAAACAAAAAACAAAACAAACAAAAAACCCCAAAAAACAAAACAAGAAAATCTGTGAATTCCAAAGTTCCGGCAAGCTATACAAAAATAAACTGAAAGAGATTTGTAAATCCGAATGATATCGGAATATACTGGTGAATATACTGAGAATATATTGAGGAATTTAAAGGTAATTATTATACTTACCATTATCAGATGAAGTGGAACTGAATTAGTATATATGACATTATAATTGACTTATGTGTATATGACATGTTATGCTTCTTGGGTGTACCTATAGTTTGTATACATACTATATATATATATATATATATATATATATATATATATATATGTGGGAGGCTATATATTCACAAACATATCTATCTATCTATCTGAATATTTTTTATTTATATTTCTATGTATGCGTATGTGTGTGTATATATATATATATATATATATATATATATATATATATATATATATATATATATATATATATATATATTTATTCAGTTGTATGGATATGAGTTCGTGATTCTGGGTTTCACACTTTTGCGATCATCAGACAAACCGGTTTATTATTTAAAATTGGATCTATTTATGCCTGTTTTACTATGTTTGGTGGCGGGAGGGGGAATCTACTTTAGTGTTTTTTTGGGGTGACACTCTCATATGCATAAACACACATACATACATACACCTGTACGCATTTAAAAGATAAACCAGTTTGTCTGATGATCGCAAAAGTGTGAAACCCAGGGTCACAAACTCAAATCCATGCAACTGAATATGTTAGCTCTGTCACTGATATTGAGCGCTTTACACTAAGTACTGCGCATATAAAATAATATATATATATATATATATATATATATATATATAATTTTTTCATATGAATATTGTATCGAACATGTTGATTGATATCTAGATAAACAAAAATATACTTTTGTTTCTTTTGCAAATATCCATATAATTACGCACACAGAGACACATACGCACCCACACACACACACATATAAATATATATATGTATATTCATATAATTGCATCTATATCTATAATTCTTAAAATGTGTGTGTATATATGTGTGTTTGTGTGTGTGTGTTTTGTGATTGGATGTTAATTTATTTTGGTTAAACGTTATTTTTGATGGCTACTCATATTCTAGTAGAAGCTCTGTTTTTTAATCAAACAACATTTTTTATCCAACTACATCTACCGGCGTGAATATTCGAGAAATCTTGTCAGAAAATGATGTGTCCTCCGGTAGGATTCCAACTTGCATCCCCTATATATAAAGAGACAGAGATAGAGAGGACTGGAAGAATAGGAAATCAGAGAAAGAACTTAAATCAGCAAGAATACTGATACGAAATGTTGAAATATTGGAGAGACTTACCGTCACTTGGTCCTCTTCAAAAGCTACTAGATATTACTCGTGTGAAGACTTATGGAGAAATAAAATGTCTGCTACAGTATTTTAAAATTTTTTACTTTATCATTATTATTATTATTATTATTATTATTATTATTATTATTATTATTATTAATAATAATAATAATAATAATAATAATAATAACAATAACACTGTGAAACATTCGAAAGCAAAAACCGAAAAAATAAAAATACAATATTTGTAAAATCAAACATTTTTAAATATTGTAAAGAAATTTGTCAATAAATGAATTCCAATGAATAACAGCAGACCGATATTTTTAAAAACATCTTATATAAAATCATTAAGACAGACGTCAAAGAACTGGAAAACTGAAAACTCTCTTGGAGACTAAACTATTTGCGTTAGATTTCCGATACACAGACATCACGTATGATGCAATGCATCAACCTAGAGGAAAAATAACTTAAGTGAAAAATACTCGAACCTTATAGATTTTGAAAATTACGGGATATGCGTCGTTGTACTGTCCATAACCCATTTCAGAAAGACTTGATCAAAAAGGATCTACAAGAAAACCCTTAACAGTTACAAAAGATTTTTCTGTCTGGATTTCTGCGATGAGGATTTATCATTGTTTACATCCGGACGAATATCACAACGCTTCTGCCGTTGTGTCCTCAGGTCGTTGTGCCCTTCAGTCGTTATACTCTCCACTCGTTGTACCCTCCAGTCGTTGTACCCTTTGGTCGTTGTGCCCTCCAGTCGTTGTACCTTCCGGTCGTTGTACCTCCCAGTCGTTGTGCCCTCCAGTCGTTGTACCTCCCAGTCGTTGTACTCTCCGGTCGTTGTGCCCTCCATTCTTTGTACGCTCCAGCCGTTGTGCCCTTCATTCGTTGTACCCTTCGGTCGTTGTGCCCTCCAGTCGTTGTACCCCCCAGCCGTTGTAACCTCCGGTCGTTGTGTCCTCCAGTTTTCCTTCAGCTTGATCCGGGTAATCTTTAGGGAATTTTGAACTGAACTTTTTACTTAATCCACGGGGGTATATTATTCTCGTTCGGCTGACCATGTCTTGGGATATCTTGCCTCGTTCTTATTTAGTCCTACTCGGCTATCGCATACCCTATTTTTATTGAGTCTAAGTCTGTACTAACCGACCAGGGATTGAACTCGCTACTATTTCACCAAATTCAGGAACCAACACTTTAATCCACGGGCCTAGTTCACATGACATAGTTGCTAGACAATATGTAAAGAAAAAAATGGATGCCATTTCTTAGCATTTGTTGGAATTCTATAAAATGCAACTATATTAAGGTCACGATAGACAAGACAAAGCAATATAGTAATCTCTGAGGAGAGAGAGAGAGAGAGTTTATGTGTGTGTGTGTGAGAGAGAGAGAGAGAGAGAAAAAAGAGATAGAGAAAGAAAAATTGTTCAACACAGAAAGTACCCAAAATATGTCTAAGTCAGGAGGAACAGACATTCACTGGGAACTGTTCAAATGGCTAAGGTTTGACCATGAAGACCAGTTGCATATGTACAAATTAGAATCTGTTCTAGACAATAAAAAACAGGCTTTTCTGGGACATTGGTATTTAAATAAATCACCTAATTCTGGTCATTTAAGTAGATTTAATCATTATAAAGAAGGGAAAGAAAACTTGCTAGATTGCTAATGTCGCTTTTTCAATAGTATAAAATTGAAAGAAAATGAAAAACAGAAAAATGTCGAGACTTCGCAAAAGAAGTTTTTTTTTTAAAAATATGCAATATCCATCATTATAGGAACACTTGGATCAATCCTAAATTATCATGCAAAGAGGCAAGAAGTTGAAGAAATCTGAAAAAGAATCGTAATCATTCATTATAAAATCAAATAGAATACCGACGAGAGGTAATCAGGAGAACTAGATCTCATGCGAAAGTTTATATTTATCTACTAATGTCTTTACATAATATAATAGGAAAACATTTGCTGCAATAAAATGGTTATTGACCTGGTTTCGTAGACGATTTTCTAGTGAAGTGAGTTCAGTACTGACTGGATAAGCTGCTTTTGTGACCATATCCCAGACCTAGGATGACTTAATTATCTATATTATAATTATCAGATTTATGGTTATATGTGTATTTGTTACCGTAACACGGTAAAAAATGGAGCATACTTGTGAAATATTTGTTAGAACATTATCGCTGATATCGCTTATTTGGTAGAATAAAGCAATTTCCGGTTTGAAGCGGAACTTGTTAATATTATGGCAACTTCATTCGCACTCACTACGGTGATATTAATCCGATTTTGGTGTATCTGCATGTGTGTCCTAAAAGCTAAAAATAAGATTATATCTCAGGAAGGAAAATATCAATTACTATATAAATGTAATGATACCCATGAAGTAATGAAACCATTATTTTGTAAAAAAATGTTTTTTATTTTATTTATTTTAACACATATTTTAACGAAATAAACGTATTATTTTTCATTAATTTATGCAAACATTATTGTTGCCATTTTTTTCTTTTCCTCTTCCATCATGAACATTTTCACATTTTATAAAAAAGGCGATTTTTCTAAATTATAAGCATGTATCATTTAATACTAAACTCCTGCTGATTAGGAGTTAGCAGACGTACGTGTAAAGCTAACCGGACATTTTAATTACACATAGTTTCCTTTATTTATTTCATTATTTATTTATTTACAAATAATTATAAATTCTGTGAAAAGAAAATGACAACGATCTTACGGTGACTTTCGGCATCCTCTAAGTGACTATCAATAATAATAATATGAGTAAATATAAGGTAAATGATTATAATGACTGTCAGTCACTTGATCTCCAACGAGAAGTACAATGGTATTAAAAAGCCACAATGCTGTGAAATTTTGTGACCGAGGCTGTTCACCCCATCCAAGTGAGAGGGTCGGATCAGAGAGGAAAAGTGAATCGTATTCGTGCCAGTAAACCACAGAGTAAAGAAAAAAGAAAGTAAAAAAAAATAGAAATATACCAGGACCTAGCCCGAGTACTGAAAAATTGCTGAACGTGAAGGTGAAAATCGTATTCATAATACTGAATGCGTTTGAAACTGTTCCTAAAACGCTAGAAGCAAAAATGGTTGAAGTAGAAATATTGGAAGAATTGAGACTGTCCCGATCAATGTATTACTTCGATTTGCATGAATAATTTAAAAGTCACTGGAATTCTGTGGACATTTGCTTTCGCTCAATCTCCTGAGACAAACACCAGACATTTGGTGCGAACACGAAAAGACATGAAATCAGAGGAAAAGATTAAAAGAAAGTTTTTACGTTCCAGACAATTTTGAATCTTGCAAGAAAACTGAGGAGATTTACAAGATATTTGGGTAGTGTTGCTGGCAACTGCATAACAGTGTTGTAATAATAATAATAATAATAATAATAATAATAATAATAATAATAATAATAATAATAGCTGCACCCTGTGGCCAAAGATCCCATAACATATATCCGTAAAACGCAACTAATTGAACCAAAATTGAAGAAAATGTGCGCCTTATCTGAAAAAACAATGCAAATAAAAATGCAGCAAAACAAATCAATGTATAGTAATTTCAATGTTCATCCCATTTAAACCGTAGTACAATGGATTTACTTGAGCAATGCTCTGGTATCATAACAAATTATTACTGATGATTGAGCATGTAATTTACCTTTAGATTCTGTAAAATAGCTTAAACTATAGCATTAAGTACATTACTGCACTGTACACTAAAGAATCGGGCCGATTTAATGACTGCACTTTTTGCTTACATATCTCTGAGAAAAAACGAAACGTTTTTGTGTCAGTACGATCATGGATCAAGTCTCCGATTAATTTCTGGCCACGATATTTGTGTAAAACTCCGATCTACTAGATAACAAGATTGGTATACCAAAAAGATTTACTCAGTCTAAAATCTAAGCAGAATCGGGTTTTCATCTAAGAAACTTTGTACTAGCTACTTGAAGGTCTCTGCTGCTGATTTATTATATTAACCAGAGAGCTCTGAAATAGTGAAATTTCCCGAAAATGTTCAGGAAATATGTGTTGGTAAGTTGTAAAATCTGAGGGTTTGTCTTTTATAAATCTTGTTCTTTTGTTTGAGACGTGTGGAATCGTAAATTCGATTAGGATGGTTTCGCATTGCTTCAACAAATATATACTGGATTGTTCTTTGTAGACTTACTATCTTTGGATATGGCTAAGTATACTGTGCACTGGTTCCCGGAAAAATCAGTAACGGAAGATTCAGTAACGGAAAAATCGATAATTTTGACAAGGTAGGAAAATTCGGTAACTATGAAAAAAATGTCGATTGAAAATTAATTCCGTTACTGAATTTTCCATTACCGAATTTTCCGTTACCGAATCTTCGGTTACCGAATTTTCCGTTATCAAATCTTCCGTTACCGAATATTTCGTTACCAAATCTTCCGTTACCGAATATTTCGTTACCGAATCTTCTGTTACTGAATATACAGTTACTGAATATTCCGTTACCAAATCTTCTGTTACCGAATATTGCGTTACCGAATATTTCGTTACCGAATCTTCCGTTACCGAATATTTCGCTACCGAATCTTCCGTTACTGAATATAGCGTTACCGAATATACCGTTACCGAATCTTCCGTTACCGAATATTTCGTTACTGAATCTTCCGTTACCGAATCTTCCGTTACCGAATCTTCCGTTACCGAATCTTCCGTTATCGAATCTTCTGTTACCGAATCTTCGTTACCGTATATTCCGTTACCGAATATACCGTTACCAAATCTTCCGTTACCGAATATTTCGTTACCGAATCTTCCGTTACCGAATATACCGTTACCGAATATTCCGTTACTGAATCTTCTGTTACCGAATTTTCCGTTACCGAATCTCCGGTTACCGAATCTTCCGTTACTGAATTTTGCTAAATTTCTGCGCACTATTAGGTCAGTACACAAAATTTCAATCTACAGTAAATATACAAAAATATGACTGAATCAAAGAAATAGTTGAAGTGAACCATATCTCATGGACAATGTAGATAACAATATTCGCCTGCTTTTTTGCATTCAAAACTTTACCTTTGTGCTAAATCATCCGCTCTTTGTCAGGAGAGTGACAAAATATTTTGTCAATATATGTGACAATGACACTGTGCTTTCATGCCTTTCCTAGGTGGACCCTCAATCGGAATTCGAACTCATTTCAGCGATTTCGATTGCCGTGTTGATATCATATACACCATGTTGATATCATGTACACCGTGGCGATATTATAGACGCAACGATTCAAAGCAATACAGATTTCTGAAAAAAGGTTTCGTCACAAAAATTCGACACGTTAAAATTGGGAATCTTAATGAAAGTCGAAACGTTATAATCAAACGTAACCAAAATGAATATATTCATTTGTGGAAATTGTGGATATTTTCAACGATTATAAATCCCCGTGATATAGTAAAGAGCTTGACATTTGTTTAGCTACATATTGTGCACTCTAATAATTTGGCCTTTTGTCAGATTTGGCTGACTGTAACAGATTTAAATTTATAAGTTATACTAGTTTTGATGGAATTATAATTGAGAACGCATGTCCATTCATGCTCCCAAAATCGACAACCCTCACAAAATAGAGTGTTTCCTATCAAGATTTCGAAGTTGCTATGACGCTTTCCAAAAAAGTAAGATTGCAAAGAATCTCAAAGACAAAAATATATCAGAATAACAGAAGGTCGCTCAAAACAGAACGGCTACTTATACAGATCAACATTTAACAACAATAATATATAAATAGTATAAGCCTATTGTTGAAACTTGACTAATGCATGGAATAATAATGCAACACAAAATGTACTTAGAACAAAATGTATTGAAATAAGAAAGTGTACACAATATTTACATATAGTCTTTTGTATATTCCTGGGAAGACCGTTCCTGGAGAATGTGTTGACTGAGTCGCAGTCGGGCAGAGTCTCTGGTTGAATCTCTTGATTCGTTCCCCTCTCTTCCCGGTACCAACCATATTTATATGGTCGGTACTCCACTATGCAAATTAGGTGGATCCTACCACAACACCTATCAAAATATATATCGAAACTCAAAAACAAAAACCAAATCACCAAAAGATCATAGGAAATAACAACATCATCAGGTTACAATAACATCTCAAAACGATATAACCTTTTGCTTAAAGGAGAAAATAGCTATAATACCTTTCCAAAACAAGATAAACTCCTCAACAGGACCTTTCGAAGTGCAGATGTGAAAATAAATTCCTACTACGCTACCAAAAATCAAGTAATGAACAAAAAACTAAAAATACCATAATCTAAATCTAAACTTCAAACGCCAAAATTTAGAGTCGAAGAAAAAAATCTATACAATAAATAAATAAATATTTAAATAAATCTAAAATAAATAACACTAAAAGTCATGACTGTAAGTAAACTAAAGTATTAGGGATAAGAACAAAAAAAAATAGGTTTTCCTCATTTCTTCCTTACTCCACTTTCCTTAATTCCTCAGTGCCTTATGTCCAGAGCCCAGAAAAGTAAAGTAAAACTTAATCTAAAAATCGCTTGAGGCGTAAAACCGATAGTCACAATTCAGTGTTGATTCCTATGTCCAGACTGTCTTTATTATTTATCTTTAATATATCTCTATTTTTAAATAATTAATGAATTTATTTTTATCAGGTATTTTTATTACTTCAAAAGTTATTTTAGTGGATACCCGTGTTTCAAATAGACACTATATTTTTTAACTGTGGATTATGTCTACCGGCCTGTCCACCTAAGAAGACTTAATAAAGAAAATATACTCTCTTGTAAGAGAAACCATGGTCTAATCCGGCGTGCTCGACTAAAGAGAGCCTCACAATCCGACAAGGTACTTTTATTTACCCATCTACACATCCCCACGTTTAGATTTTATCGAAAACCATATCTACTTGATCTCATATTCGAAAAGTAAACAAATAATTTTCTAAAAGGTTAATGTATTTTTAATCTGGCATTTTTATTACGTTATTTGTAATGTATAACCGTATTTGAAATGGACGCTCCGTTTATTTGCGGTGGCATGTCGCGCAAGAATTGGTGTCACAGCAAGTACTTCCTATGGAAAACCCTTAAGCCACATTAGGCTTAAGTCTTAGCCACATTCCAGCCGGTTTATATTTCCTTAGACGATCGATAGTGACGTCTATTTTGGTCATTTTTACCATAAAATTATGACTGCAAACATTATAAATAATAAAAAGGAAACACTAAGTAAAAACTCACTTAAATCTTTCAAATTTGTTTTTTCTCCCACATTCGTACAACTTTCTCTAATGTCGATTCTTTGATTTTGAAACATTCACCAGATATCGTACCGCTCTGCGAAACTAATTTAAACTCTTCCATTTCTACCATTGAATTCTCTGTTCCAGGACATCTTTCTCTTTGTCGAATCATATACATGATCTTGATGGATATATTCTGGAAATCTTTCAATAGCAAGGGGATCATCTCTTGAATCCCGGATGATTCGTTTATGTGATTTCAATTTTCATTATTACACTGTGTTAGCTATTTGTTTCTCTTTATCCCTCCCCCTTCTTCTCAGGATTATAGCATGTTAGACAAAATATTTAACTGTATAGAAACATGTTGGTCAGAATTTTATTAATGGCTTCCAATTTACATTAATTTGCGAATTTTAACGTTCACCATGTCAAGTGACTTCATCATTTTCATATCACTAATGTTACGAATATTTACACCTTCAAGTTTCCAGCTGAAATGGGAAGATTATACTGAATCAGTAACTAAGGGTTTTGTTATAAAAGACCGAGAAATTTTACCGCCAAAATCAATTCTTGCACATTTATAAGTTTACCATTCGTCCACGCATTGAATATCGCTGCAGCATTTGTTTTCGAACTTCTGTTATCTATCAAGAGATTCTTGACAAAATTCAAAGAAAAATCTGCAATATTGTTGGTCTTGACCTGATATGGCATCTCGATTTCAACTTCTTTCTCGTCTCCGTAATGTAGCTTCCTTGTAACTTTGCTATAAATATTTTAATGGAAATTGTTCTGATTATCTTTTCTCTTTTGTACTTCGACTTCATCAATGTAAACGTAGATTGGCAGCTAGGTCTCGTCAATTTACTGTTAGCGATTTATTCAGTGTTTGGGTGTAGATTTGATAGGCAAACTCTAATTTCTGCGTCAATACATTAAAGAGTTCCTCTCTTTTTACACTTAATTGTAGTGAGAGTAGAAAATCCCAATTCACATAAATATGAACGAGACGGGTACCACAATATAATGAAGTAAATATATTTATTTCTTATATCTGGACACATATTTCTCTGGAATGCCAGGACGCACATAGACATCTTCCAGGACGCACCAGTGCATCCAGGCACACCATTTGAGAACCACTGAGTTAGGATGTTAGTGCGTGGCATTTGGCTAATGCTTCCATTGTACTACTTCGGCTTTCCATGAGATCAGGTGCCTAATCAAGCTGATGTTGGTGCGTGACGACAGTTTGGAACTATAATCCAGCGATGAGAAAGGCGTCTTCGTCGAATACGATGAAGAGTCGATGAAGACCATTTTTCAAAAGGCACTTTCTGATTTCTCCACTACTGCAATATCAGGTTCCCTTTCAAACTCCAATATAAAATAAAACATATCTTAAGTTTATTCATTCTTTTTTTTATGAGAAACATGAGCCAGATGAGTCTTAGCGATTTATTCAATGTTTGGGTGAAGATTTGATAGGCAAACTCTCATTTCCTCCTCAATACATTAAAGAGTTCCTTTCTTTTTACACTTAATTGTGGTGAGAGCAGAAAAGCCCAATTCACATAAATATGAACGAGACGGGTACCACAATATAATGAAGTAAATATATTTATTTCTTATATCTGAATAGATATTTCTCTGGAATGCCAGGACGCACATAGACATCTTCCAGGACGCACCAGTGCATCCAGGCGCACCATTTGAGGACCACTGTTCTATTCTAATAGTCTTTTTGTCTCGCACTTTTCATTTTCTTCCAGCTATTTCCTTTCCTGTCAACTACGTTCTTCAAAAATTTAAATACAACTTCAGCTGACATCACTGTCCTTCTTAAAACCCGCTCTTTTATTGTTCTTTCGCCTCAATAACATTTTCTCAGTTTCTTTCAGTAACACTTTCATCATAATGACTTTAGCACCTTCCTTGAGGTAGAATGATAAAAAAAATACACCTGGAAAGAATGAAGAATGTACTGCCTTAAAACAAGAAATGAAGATATCAGTCAAAAATATATATGGAATAATTTGAAGAGTTAATCTCGCAACTTCAACGAATGCAGAAAGGCCGAAGTATTAAGTGAGCGAAGTATTTTGTTAAAACAATTAATATACATAGGTACCTTCAAAGAAAAGAGATGCCTAAGGTCTAAAATGCATTTTTAAAAATGAAAAATATCCCTTGAAGCTTTTATTTTAGTTTTAATTCCAAGTTAATAGATGAAATTTAATATTTCCAATAAGCAAACTACTTTACTGTATTTCAAACTGAATATAGATTGATTGGAATTATTTTTTGAAATCGTTAAAATTGCTGAATAGCAGCCATATTAACGAATCTGTTAACAGATTCCCTTTATTAAAAATCTTTCCAAAATAAATATACTTTTCTGAAAATGTAGAGGAAGATTAGCTGATTTAAAGTTTAATTAACCTGACTTGAAACAAATATTACTTACTTTTAGTTTAAAATACCGCAGAAAAGTTCAGTCAGTTGTGTGCTATACGTCATACACGCTAAGTCGATCATGTATCTTTCGATACATGACCGACGAGGCAGATTTTTCCCCGCAGTAGGCTGCCACTTCTTTCTGCGGTAGAAAATCCTGCTACCTAGAAGAAGAGGATTCATACCTTTCCCACGTAAGTTAATGTAATAAATTAATAATTAAAATAAAAAAATGAAAATAATTCTTGTAAGAATTCATTATTCATAAAAAATGATTTCTTAGGACATAATAAAACTTGTTCATAAAATCAATTAATAGCTTTTCTAATAAAAATAATGCCTTAGTTTTATTGCATTGTTATTTTACGATTCAGAGCAGATTTTCGGTAACTGGATGTCCTGTTTTACAAAAATAAAATTGATTATTTAATTTTTCCAAGGATTTCTGCTTATAATTAATATAAACACTAAGTGCTATAAAAATTAAATTTTTTGGAATTTGATAAAATTAAATACGTTGAGGTAACAAAGGTAAAAAATATTTTACTAAGATTTTTGAAAAAAAATAGTTCTCAAATAATTTAATTCATTTGTGACTAAGTCCTGAAAGTTTCATTCAAATACGACAATTATTTGATTTTTGAAAGAATTTCCAAATCAAAGTGTTTTTCACGGTGAAAAAATGCTAAAATTTCTCATACTAATTAAGCGCAAGGAAAACAAAAAATTATTAACCAAAATTTTGAACGTTCTAAAAAGGAGTAAAAATATAATGTAATAAACACAGACATCCTTTGGTCTTTCATCTTAATAATAACATAAAGATTTTGACGACAAAACTTTGTTTTTATTACGTTTGCGGCTTTTCGTCATGGATCTTTTAGCGAATCTTTGCGGGTATCTAATATATATTTAAGACGAATTATCAGGGTGTTTCATTAATACGGATCAAAATCACCAGCAAATAAATCAGTTTTATTGGTGAACATTCATTTATTTCTCTACTGAATCATGTTATTTAAGTCATGGCAATTACGTGCGAAAAATAATATCGCCCAAATGTCCGCCAAATCCTAAAGAAAAAAAATTCATTAGACGCTTAAACTTAATTCACATTTAAAATCGGTCCAAGTTATTGGAACACCCTTTATATGGACTATTGTAAAAATGTGTGAAATACTGGAAGCATTTTGTCCCGACATAACATACAAATGTAGAAAACTGTCCTTTTGTTGTTGAGAGTGAAACATATATTTTCTTTGGCATTTCGTCGTGGTTCAGTTTGAAAAGGTCAGCGGAAGGACAGTTTGATTGATCCCAGTTATGCAAGGTTGGATGAAACCAAAGAAACGTTTATTCAAATCCGAAAAATATTGATTTATGTGAAACGAACAATTTGGGCTTACTACTGAGAGTTCTTCGCTTCTGTTTGAAGTCAATTAATCAAGTTGAAAGCGAATTCCTAATCACTTTCCTTTACAAATTTAAAGTTCAAAGTTCATCCGACTTACAAATCCACCTGGCTGAAACTGTATTTTAGTTGATCTGAATAGCAGAATGACAGAAGAGTGATTACACACGCTTCGTAATTAGTTTTCACTCGTTTTTCCATCGATATATTGTTTTATCACAAAGTTTTTAGCCGGGCTATTATACTTCAGTTGCTACATTGTAAAATTATATTTTTGCTCTGAGATTGTGTCATAAAAATTTTCATTATTTTACATTTGATCACATGTTTTATCAGCTATTCGAAAGTAGAGCTTTCTGATAAAACTTACGCAAGCCGAAAGAGCATAAATCGAAGAAGCAATTGCTACTAAAAATATTTTATTTTTTGCCAGGAGAAAATAAACTTGGGCGAGATTTTCATATGAAAGATTGCAAATTTGATTAGCATGTGAGATGTGCAAGAACGAAACCTTTGCTATAAAAATATATAACAAGACAAAACATGAAGGCATAACTAACGCTTGTAAGAGAAAACCTAGAGAAAAAATAGGACTTCGGAAACAATGTTACTGGGACAAATGGATCCAAAACAGATTTACGCACAGTAAAAGAAGTTAAGCTTGGTGCGAACCAAAGACGACATTAGAACACATGAAACTCATACTAACTGTGAAGCATAGGATATATATATATATATATATATATATATATATATATATATATATATATATATATATATATATATATATATATATATATATTATAGTTAGGATCGGTTTCACGGCAACAGAGCATAGCAAGTTCGCTACCATAAAATTTCAAATAAATTCTTTATGCTCGAGATGTTGCTAGATGAATATGTCGTGTCATCTGTCAGAATATTGAAGCTGAAACTGATGCTCAAAATGGCAATAACGAGTAAATCAACCAAGGTATAACCCAAAAGAAAGGCGGTAAAAGTTCGTCAATGGCCAAGTAATGTAATTTAAGGCCTAATAAACAAAAGTGAATAAATGTTGCCATTGTTGTTGCTGAATTCTTATTTTCTTAATTGATTATATATATATATATATATATATTTGTCATCCACAGACAGACTGTTTCGCTGTTTCACAGCTCATCAGTGTGGCTAGACGCCCGGTTGTCTCTAGCTAGGATCGAAACCCGACTGTATTTGCGTCAGTCCGAACTTCTCCCACTAAGCCGTCAGCGTACGGGACAGGATGAGGGTGAATTTTAGCGTGTTTATTTATAGATTCAGATAAACAGTGACTGAGAGTGACTCAATTCTGTCGAAGAGTCGTGTGTGTGTGTGTGTGTATGTGTGTGTGTGTGTGTATGTCTCTTGAACAATAAAAAAATGTTAAAAATTAAAATTTCAGACACATTAGGTTTATATTAATATTATTTAAAATTAGGTTTCTCGACAAGTTTCGGCCAGCATGCCCATCCTCAGGAGAAAAAAAATGTCTGCTTGTTAGTAGCAGTGAACTACACGGATAAATGACTGCCTCTGAAGAAGGGGAACTTTGCCCGTAGTTTTCATTTGTTTTTATCGCTAATTTTTGGTCAATCCTTATATTGGTGAAAGGCCTTTTTCAAGTTCTTCTAAGGAGATCTTTAGCCCTATTTTCAGCTTCATTGGTTGCTGGGAAGGGGATATGTGTGTGTGTGTGTTATATGTATGTTTTAGGGGGAGTGAGCGTGTGTATGTGGGAGACCTCATCAACTCTGCAAGCATATCTGTCTAGTGTGGATGAGGGGGAGAAGGGTTAGGGGAGTTAGTTTTGGCTCTTTATGGGTGGAGTACTGTTCTATGTAGTAACAGTAGAGTATGTTCAACTATGCATAGGTTATAATGTACGAGAGAGAAATATGGGGATGACCTAGGGGGTTATATATTCATTCTATCTGTGCTGTTTAGTTTGCTGTTAAATCCGTCCGGACAAAAGTGTTTTGAGGCGCAAAATCCATTTGTCTTCATGTTCTTCTAGTATTTCCCTAACTTTATCTTTTGTGTCAATTTCTATTCTTTCAATAATAGTGAATTACCCTTCTTCTTTGCCGTGTGACGGTGGTCTAGGGGTAAGATAACTGACTGATGGCAAATCAGTCGGGTTTCGATCGGACGTCTAGCCACACAGAAGAGCTGTGAAACAGCGAAACAGTCTGTCTGTGGATGACATGTTCCCGGGAAATGTGGTTGAGCTCTCAAAAGAAAGGTGATTTAAAAAAACAGCTGGTCCTACTGCTATTAATGCATTACTCTCTAAGTAATTAAATATTCTGGCCACACGGAAGACAGCGAAACAGTCTGTCTGTGGATGACACTATATATATATATATATATATATATATATATATATATATATATATATATATATATATATATATATATTAAATAAAAATAAAAACAGACCACTTTAAGGCTCTATGTAATAAATTATTTCACCACAGGAAAGGACCGCGGATCATCAGAATTTACTTCCAAAGGTTGAAATGAAAATGACGTCACACATTATGATATGAACAAAATCCGACAATTAGTTTTTAAAACATTTTTATGTCTATACGTTCTTTTTATAGATACAAATATTTATTATAAACAGAGCATTTACTTAAATATTTGTATCTATAAAAAGAACGTATATATATAAATATATATATATATATATATATATATATATATATATATATATATATATATATATATATATATATATATATGATGAAAATGTGGAAAAGACAAAGCAAAATTCGAATATGTGAGTTCACAGTTTTTTTATTTTGTTTTTGTTATTCTGTCGACGTCAGAAGTTTCGGTCAAATAGACCATGGTTAATGGAGACATATTTGGTCTATTTGACCGAAACGTCTGACGTCGACAGAATAACAAAAACAAAAACAAAATTAAAAAACAGTAAACTCACATATTCGGATTTTGCTTTTTCTTTTCCACATTTTCATCATACCGTCGGCTCTACATCCACATATTTGCTTACATATATATATATATATATATATATATATATATATATATATATATATATATATATATATATATATATCACACTTTGTCGACTAGTTTGAAACATCGAAGTGACGCTGGATAAGTGTGCAATATCAACAGGTGTGTACTTTTGTGAACGACAAAGGCTTTTTTTTTTTAAATATTAAATCATTTTCGTTGTGGCGTAATTGATATCAGGTCGGAGTGAGTTCGTTAGTTTCACCTACGCACAAATACCCTTGGGAAATGTATGAATCCATCTCTTCTCCCCCTCCCCAGCTATGGGTTAAATAGCAGGACAGACTGAGTTCTTTAGCCTTGGTTGGCAACCAGTCAACTGCAGAAAGAAATGGCAACCTACTGCGGGAAAAAGGTAGATGATCTCCCAACCGTCGTATCACGTATGGCACTTAACTGACTGACTTATAGTAGTTGTATGGGAATAAACTTTCAAAATAAAAGGCGATAACAGACGGAGCAATAAAAGCAATCATTCTTTTCCATTTAGTAGTGGCAAATGTATACAACATGGCGAGATTTGTTCTGAACCTCGTCCTTTCAGTTCTTGTCTTCCTGATAGTCGATGCCTAATGACAATACCAAATTCACAACCGATATACTTACAAAGCTCTCACATAACTGCTATTACCTGCTTTCTTACAACTGCATCTTAGCAGATGTACATAGACAGTTTCAATTGCTTGAAGAAACAAGAAAAAAACTCTATTGGTCGATTAGGCAGTTGGCTCATATCCAATTACATTCTCTCCCAAACACTAAAGTTGAATTTTGAACATTCTTATCAACAACAAGAGAAAGAATGAATATATATATATATATATATATATATATATATATATATATATATATATATATATATATATATATATTTAAAGGTATGTTTAGTGGTACAAAACTTTATCACTGCCATAAACAGACAAAAATGAATTTTTTTAGCAAACATATTACTGATACTACCTAGCGAAGGAAGGCGTAAGTACACATGACATCTTTTACTATAGCAGGTTTGACTTTGTTGAATTTAGCAATTTTATTCTTAATAAGTGCTTGAACGATGCCTAATAGGTAGTATCAGTGATAGGTTTGCTAAGCAGCCTTCTAATCGACATTGTTACTTTGCCGCTAACACTCGTGTTGTTTTCTCTAACAAGCCTGTCCTTCCGTCTATACGTAAGGATGTTCTCCCTCCACATCATAATAGTTCATTAATTTATTCCTTTAAATGTAGTTGCGGTTCGCGCTACATAGGGAGAATGACTCAAAGGCTGGATGCTAGAATAAAGCAACACGTTCCAGCGAAAATCCGAAGCCTTAAGTACACACCCTCGGACATTTTGACCAATACATACGGGTCTTCCATCGCAGAGCATCTAATAAATAGCTATAATTGTGCTGTTAGTTTTAGTGGTGACGCTTTTACCACCCTTAGCAAGTCCCACTCTAAATACCACATAAAAGTGTTGGAGGCCATCTATATTCTATCATTAAATCCTTCTCTATGTAAACAGAAGTCTGTTTCTATCTATCTCAGCCTTTTTCTTTCTTTCTTTCTTTCTTTCTTTCTTTCTTTCTTTCTATCTATCTATCTATCTATCTATCTATCTATCTATCTATCTATCTCAGCTTATTTCTTTCTATCTCAGCCTGTTTCTTTCTTTCTTTCTTTCTTTCTTTCTTTCTCAAATCTGTTTTCATATATCTCAGTCAGTCACCAGAATTTAGGAAGTGAATCGACAAGCAAGAAGACAAAGTTGACAAGCTACATCATAAGAGCAAATACAAAACGTGCACATAAACCACTTGCCAGTATGTTTACTTCATTGCCAGATTAAAGGCTTTCTTCCCCTATCCCATATCAAATAAATATTTAAACAGTCTAGTTTATTCTAATAGAAGGCCAAAGTAGCTAAAATCGGGTAAATTCTACTTCAATAAAATAATTCACTCGCTAAGTATCTATTTATTATGTTATTGTGCCAAACTAGGATAATCTTAGTAAATATTCACACTTCACGCAGATCCTGAACAAATACATCGCTCCTTGTTCTAAATGTGGCACCGTAAAGTCATTTTTCATTTGACCTACAGATGCGATGAGCAATCTATCTCGGGACCGTCTATTTTCGAAGTAATTTGAATGCTCTCAGGTCAGGAAGTCTTATCAAATACTCGTACGATAAAACATAATACTATTTGGCTTATGTTACTAGAAATAAATATCGGCGCCGACTCCTTAAATATGCCATGAAAGACCTAACCTTGTAGCTTGAGAAAATCCTACATTATAAGAATGTTATTAGGTTAGAGATTCTTCAATAGCGCTGCTAACATGTAACGTGGTAGTAGATGTTTTTGATTACTTATCATACCAAGAATGTCATGAAGGATCAAACATGGTACCTTGAGGATTTTCTAGACCAGAAAATCTCGTCAGATGAGAAAATATTCTCAGAAGTTGGTACCATGTATGCTAGTATTACCTATCTTGGAGGAAAGACTTAAGTAACAATTCCTTACAGAGTATTGCGGCTCAACGATTCCTCAGACGAAACAACCAACCAAAAGATCTTTCAAGTTTCCCTGGCATTGACTGAAATTCGAAATTCAGAATACACGTTAAACTAAAATGATTTATTTGTAAGCTGTACAGATTCTATCTGAGCTTCTACATTAACGACATTTATTCGAGCAGAACGTGCTTTATCGATGATTTGGCCACCCAAGCCCGCATTCCTGGTAAGGTTCCCGGAGTATCATTGACTAAAAGCCCATTCATCTTTACTACCTCCGTCACCAGCGTCAGGGGCTTCATTCTACGTCAGTACACTGATAATTTGATTGCGTCTGCTCGGCATAAGTTCGACTCACTTGTCATCCTCCACCAATGCAAGCAGCACCAGATTTATTCATACCGCTATCTCTGTAATAAAATCCGCTTCCCATGATTCATTCTGAAAGTACGGTTTACCATAACTACTCATTATCAGTTCACCGCAGACTGTAGGGTTTTCTTTTCATAAGCTTTATTCCAAATCATCACGCATCGTTCTTTTCAAAAACACAACGCCTAGTGGATAAAGAGGTTGGTTAGATCCAGTGATTAGACCCAAAGAGCTGTGAGTTCAATACCAGGCCACAGCAGTGGTGAACCAAAACTTCGAGGTTTGAGTTAAACAAAATATCTGAGACATCCGGAAGAGGCATGAGACATGGAACTAGAACAATCTACCCCGGTGCACGAAATAAAGGGTTCGGTTTGAAATTCCAACCACTCGAAGATGATCGGAGCGTACAACAGCCGAAAGGTTGTGAATATGGCAATGAGGATGAGGATAACAGCCCTAATAATGCAAGTGATGTTCGGATGATTTTGACATAACGATATTTGATATATAATGTATGAACATTTATTAGGTTGATGCAAAGGTTTCTGGCATGTTTTGGGCGATTTGTTTTTATTCATGCAAATTTATGTAAGTCAAACTGAATTATTTGAGAAGGTTTTCGATAATAAACTTACTTGAACAGCTGACTATCCAAAAGCGTATTGCGTTTAGCTAACTATGCGTTATTATGAAAATGAAAACTCCGGAGAATGCACCACATGTAGAAAAATTGCTAACACCATTTCTGTGTCTGTCTATATTTCTGAGATGACGTATTATGTACATTATTTACATTATTCGGACTATTTTCCTCATCTTTGTCGCCATATTTATCACAACATTTCCACCGTTGTACACACCGGCCTTCCTCATTCAGGTGGTTCGAATGTCGAACTGAACCCTTTATTTCGCTCACTAGGGTAGACTGTTCTAGTTCCACGTGCCATTATCAGTTATCTCCCGTTAATTCCACTCTGAAAGTTTTCCACTGCCTTAAGCGGGTATTGAACTCACACTCTTTGGGTCCTGTCAGTGGATCTAACCAACGCCTTTATCCACTGTGCCATGTGGAGAACTTTCAGAGGGAAAAATTAACAGATAGCTAATAACTGACATCCATTAAAACATGGCACAGTCTACCCCAGTGAGCGAAATAAAGGCTTCAGTTCGACATTCCAATCACCTGAAGAAGGCCGAAGCGTACAACAGCCGAAACGTTGTAATAAATATGTTGACAAAGATGAGGACAATAGTCCAAATAATGTAAATAATGACCATTTCTGTGATTCTTTACAGTCATATTTACAATTAAAGAACAGAAATTTATTTATGGTGTAAAATCAATGATCTATTTCCCTGCCCAGAAAAATGTTCTTTTCTCTTTCAATGCGTTGTTCACACGAGCCAAATTCTTCCTGTGACACTATCCAGAAATCGTAAATAAAACTTCCCTTTAAATCTCACAAAAACAGAAAATAACATTTTGCCCTTGACAGATTTCATTTAGTTAAAGTAGATGCAGAATCTCTGTGAGTTTCTTCGTCTTTGATTCTTGTAGTAAATCAAGTTTTCATCGTCAGCGACAATATTATTAAAAATGATTATTCTCTACGTCAAGCAAAAATAGACAAAAAATTATTTAAATTTCTGGAAGTCAGCGAGGAAGAATTTTATAACGTTTGAATTTTGCCTAAAACTTGTAAACAATGAACTACAATTGCAAAATTATGTAAAATCCAAATATTTGAATACATGCCAACAAAGTGTTGGAACGCATTCAAATACTTGGATTTTATATAATCTGCGCATTGTTAGCAAAGAGAATTGAGCTTGATATGTACTTTTAAATATTTTCTTTTGTTTAATAATCTCAATTAAATTCTTTGCATGTGCTGGAAAATATTAGACATTGAATGAATAAATGTTATTGTTGAATTATCATTTTATGTGTGTGTGTGTGTGTGTATATATATATATATATATATATATATATTGTCATCCACAGACAGACTGTTTCGTTGTATCACAGCTCATCAGTGTGGCTAGACGTTCGGTTGCCTCTGGCTAGAATCGAAAACCGGCTGAATTCCCGTCAGTCAGAAATTTTACCCTGAAGCCGTTGGCGCACGGCAGAGAAGAAGGTGAATATATATATATATATATATATATATATATATGTCGAGTGGTTAGAACATTTGCTTTCTGACTATGAGACTCGGGTTCAAATCTCACCACGGTTGATTTATCAGAAAGGAGACTTCCTGATGTTATCGGTCTGGACGATTCCAGCATGTGTCACCTTTGGAAAGTGCCTGGAAACCATACCAGGCGTTGCCCCAAGCCTTGTGAGTGAAATTAGTTAGACGAAACACTTGTGGGCCGTCGATAGCTGTGTTAGCAGGAAGTCACAAGTTATCGTGACCGAGGGTTTGAGTCTACTGGCCTTGTTCAAATTGTTGATCACGCTAGATAACACGCTCACTCCCAGAAACCATAACTAAGGTCTGCTCAGCATAGTTGCAGTATAAACCACAGGTTGGCTCTGTGGATGTTGAACAAACACAAAATGTGCCTGAGCGAGCGTCTGTAATAGGGATTGTCTAGCCGACTTAGTAGATGGGTATCCTCGAATACGAATGGCCAGCTATACATACATAATACAGCATAATAATAGAGCTTGAATCACAAGCTCGCATATTCATTGGGTGCTGCTCTACAGTCATTTTTGTGTTCACTAAATAGGATCTCTGTTGTAGGTGAAAGAGTAAGAAGTTACTCTCCCATACCAATCCACTAGAGTAGTGACTTTTATCTCTGTTAAATAGACTAATATTTTGACCTTGTGCCAGACTAACTTAGTATTGTATTGTGACCAGCTATTATATATATATATATATATATATATATATATATATATATATATATATATATATATATTTATGCTCGTTTTTATTTAATTTACATTTTTTTAAAATGTAAATAATATGGACTGATCCATTATTATTATAGTCCGGTACACACACACACACACACACACAGACACACACACACACACACATAACACACACACACACACATATATATATATATATATATATATATATATAATCCATAAAGTTAGAGTTTGTGGGAGTTTTAAAAAATCAAGTTTATTTATAAAATCGTTTTATATATATTTTGACATTTTAGCAATATTTCTTCGACATTTACCTTAGGAGAAATCGTTAACATAATTAACGTGGTTGTTAATGACCGAACAGGATTTAGTAGATTGATTATCATCACTTAGCTGCAAACATGGTATATAATCAATGGTAAACACTGTACACTTGTATATCAGGTTCTGGACGGCTATGTAATACATGCGCTCATCAAAATCGACACATTTTAAGGGAAACTGTGGCAACTCATACGGCATACGCAACGGAGATCAGATCAAATCTGACTCCAGGAATGTTAACGCAGACCATTGAGACTCTAGGCACTTAGTTCTGGGTACATCTACAGTTTTTTTTCACTCGTGCCACACAGGTCCAACCCCGGGTATCATAGTGTAGGTTCCCATAAATTACAACTCTCACCCGCTTTTGATGATTGTAGAATGGATGTTACACAGGGACATGCACATTCATAATATTTTTCAGCCCCTTCTGTTGTAGTTGAAACAATAGGAAAGCTTTGCATGCCCGGCACGATCGCCTGATCTATTCTCATTGAACATATATGGGATATGATGGTATAACACCAAACACGGTCAGTTAGCTCACCTACAATCATTGATGTATTGCCTCAACAGGTGCAAGAGGCGTAGAGTAATGCATCACAGGATGGTATTTGCCATCTGTATGATTGCATTCATGCAAAACTACAAGTTTATGTTAACACCCGATTAGGATAGTATTGTGGTGTCCTCCCTCTAAAGAGTCTATGTTGGACTCTTCCGCCTACTATAAGATTAGTAGGAGAGAAGGCTTTGGGGGAACAGTCGCATAGTTTGTTCATTATTGTCAAACTCACTGCCTCGGCAGAGAGGAACCCGGACGAGGCTTTGCCGCAGGGCAGAGTTTCGTCCGGGGAGGTAGACAGGCCCTGAACCCGTTTATACGGGTTCTAAGGGAATATTTTTGGCCGAGCCTACGGGCTCGGAGAACCCACGGTAAACTCGGCCTTGTGCCACATGCATCCCTCGTGGGGGGGGGGGCTGTTAAATATAACAATCGAATAGATTTATTGTTGGTACAGAGAGAAAGAGAGAGATAGATGCATAGAGAGAAAGAGAGGGATAGATGCATAGAGAGGAAGAGAGAGATAGATGCATAGAGAGGAAGAGAGAGATAGATGCATAGAGAGGAAGAGAGAGATAGATGCATAGAGAGGAAGAGAGAGATAGATGCAAAGAGAGGAAGAGAGAGAGAGAGAGATGCATAGAGAGAAAGAGAACTTAAGTGAAGCAAAAGTAAATAAAATCTAATATTAGCTGGAAAAAAAAAGTGAAATTGGTTAGAAAATCCATAACATTTCGGTCGTTGCATCCTCCGACCTTCTATTAAGTGTTCCAATAAATAGGACTCAAGATAAACCTTTCCTAAACAGAAACACAAGATGACCAAGTAAATGGTTAAAGAAATAACAAAACAAACAGTAAGTACAACAGAAGAGTATTACACGACTAGTGAGTGTGTGTCGGTTGACCCAGCGTTCAATCTATTCGACTGTTAATATTTAACAGCCCCCCCTCCCGAAGGATGTATGTGGCACAAGGCCGAGTGTACCGTGAGTTTTCCGAGCCGGTAAGCTCGGCCAAAAATATTCCCTTAGAACCCGTATAAACGGACTCAGGGCCTGTCTACCCCGGACGAATTTTTGCCCTTCGGCAAAGCCTCGTCCAGGTTCCTCTCTGCTCAAGGCAGAGAGTTTGACAGTAATGAACAATCTATTCGACTATTCCTCCAAGGCCTTCTCTCCTACTAATCTTATAGTAGGCTGAAGAGTCCACCATAGACTCTTTAGAGGGAGGACACCACAACAGATAGTCAACGTATTAATATAGGGTTTGAGTACTGTTGATACATATTTAGTTTAGGACCTTGTTAAATTACATAATGTCATATGTATTGTTTTGATGACATTAAACCAAAATTACAAATAAATTTCAATATTATTACATATTGAAATTTATTTGTAATTGTGGCTTAATCTTATCAAAACAATACATATGTCATTATGTAATTTAAAAACTTGACATTCATTAAAAAGTAATTCGGAAGAATTTTTCTAGTTATAGATAAAAAATGAAAATTATTGTTTGCTTTTTTTTGTTTCGTTTTTATTTTACGAAAAAGAAAAAATGGAAATCAATATTTATCATAAAAATTTAGCACATGAGTTGAGATTAATTATCCGTGAAAGTAAAATTATCGATCTGGTGAAGCAATTTCAGATTACTCCTGCTTCAAATTACATCGCGGTAACTAAAAATCGCGTTCAGATAACAAGGAGGTAGGATGAAATCGATTTTACCAATGGTGGGAGTGATCTTATTCTACCCCCGTTCATTTAGATAAAAACAAATGAACATCTATTAAAAGTGATTTTAATAGCTGACTAAAGAATATGGACAGTGTCAGCGTTGATTTGAAGATTTATTAAATTGTTTCATGTACTTTATTTAATAAATTTATAATTTGTAAGCATGTGATATAATTGGTATAGAATTAGTCACGGTCATAATCTGAACACCGCTGAGGTGATATACAGAGGTTAAGTTTAATCTGTTGGCAAAATGAAGCTAATTTCAAATTGTTCTGAAGTAACTTTAAAAAATGAGATAGTTCGGATGAATCTAAAAATATATAATATATAATAATATATATTATATAAGTAAATATTAAATATTGTTAGGTCAGCTGTGTCGATATTATTGGAGCTGCTGGACAGTGTTGTAGTCGAAGTAAAAGCCAGAATTTCTAAGCTGTTCGGAGTATCCCCCGCCTAACAATGGCAGTATTTATCTTGTATTCCCACTCGTTAATTACAACACTAATAACTAATTATCAAATGTATTATGGTATATAGATATAAGGTTGCGTGTTCATATCACGTCAGGGTCACCAGTATGGCATACAGAGATGAAGTTTGGGCTATACATAAGTAAGAGGCAAATTTATTGTCTATAGTACCAATTTATTGTTGACTCCATTTGATTACTGTGGTTAAAGTGTGTGACTATCATCTCAGTCATTTTTGTGATTTAAGTGTTGTGTTTTTGGCTGACAGAAATTAATTTGTTGAAACCAAACGTCCTTCTTCTTTTTCTTCTGGAGTGGCACGTCCGGTCAAACTCACATATCCTATGAATCTACAACCTTGTGTCTCGAACTGCTACATCGAACCAATCTCCCACTTCTGCTGCGCACGTGTTTTTTTTAATTCTTTTTATTAGTCCTGACACATCCGTGTCTTCCGTTTGATTTTTGGCGGGACGTTTTGTCATTGGTTGATTTTTTTTATTACGTTCACTGACCCACATAAGCTATGTCCGGGTTCTGTCAGTTACCGAGGATAGGAACAATAGAAAGAAAGAAAAGAAGTAATGTGTAATAGAGAAGAGAGAGAAAGAGAGAGAGAGAGAGAGAGAGAGAGAGTTTTCTTTGTCACTCTACTAGTGAGAAGGAAAGTGTATATTTCCATATGGTGTTACTACTACCTAATCCTACTACAGTATAAAAGCTTGAAATTAAAAAGCACTTTCAAAAGGACTTTATGGTGAAGAAGCGTGTCTAGCACGTATGTGTAATAAGTTATATTTTCAGTTGTTACTTCATAATTGTTGAGTCTTGACTCAATGTTGAATCTCGCCTATTGCATGGAATAATAATGCAACACAAAATGTACTTAGAACAAGAATGTATTATAACAAGAAAGTGTACACAATAAGTACATATAGTATTTCTGTATATTTCTGGGAAGACGTTCCTGGAGAATGTGTTGACTAGTCGCAGTCGATCAGAGTCTCTAGTTGGATCTCGTGATTCCTTCTCCTCCGTCTTCCGGTACCAACCATTATTTATATAGTTGGTAGTCACCTATGCAGATTAGGTGGATCCTACACAACAATAATTATAGCCATGTACCAGATTTTTAGATTACTCAATGACTGAAACACACTTCCTTTACCGTTAGACTAAATGCAAACAAGAAAAAGTTACGATTTACGCGATGGTATCATTCGAAAACAAACTGGTTTATTTAAATTTGGAGACGTAGTAATTGTAACGATGTTTTAAACAGAAATTTTAGTTTTGCTTTTTCTCTTTCATTGTCTCACCCTGTGTTCGATTAAGCAGATTTTAAGCGAGAGAAACTTGCGTCATTGAGCTGTACGTGCTGAGCTGTAGTGCCCCTGCGGATGCTGATCGAGATGCGGCATCTCACGCTATCTGAGCGCGATTTTACGCTCTCTCGATTCGATTTCATGCGATTTTTCTGCCTATTTTCAGCTTTTTCAAAAAATGCAATTTAAAAGGCCACATTTAATACACTTTTATGGCTCTTTTAATTTATCTTGTTTTGCTTTATTTGGTCAGCTCTTCTTTCGTTCGGTTGGATGCAATTCAGGAAAAAATAAACAAAAATATTGCGATGTTTAGATGGAAGTTAAATGAATAAAAAGCAGAAGAATAAGAGGGAAAATCTTTCTCGGTTTTTAATGCGCAAAATAGATTTATGTTTGTGCATCTTTGCGTTTGCACTATAGAGTTTTTAAATCAGTTTCAATTCAGTTTTCTGTTAGTTATGCCTTATCTCTTTATCTATTTATCAAACTATCTATCTTAGTTCGTATTCGTATCATACTTTTTAAATTGATGTATTCCAATCTGTTCATATCTATTACTCATTGATCTTTCCCCAGTCTGTTTGTATCTATTCACCAAAATAAAGAAAGAAATGAGTGTATCGAACGAGACACAGATATTTATTTATCGATCAATCATATTGATAAATCTTAGTGGAGACGTACGAACGCATGTATATAACAGTCTCCCTTTTAAGTAATTCTGAAGAAAAGTATTAACTAGTTTTATGTCTCTGTGCGTACATTTGTGTGTCTGTGTGTGTGGAGAGAGAGAAAGGAAGTTCTATCAAGAGAGCTATTAATCTATTGATCATCACTGAATTTCGTTCGTCCATCATTTTATAGCAAATCATTGCAACTTAGTTCATATGTAGTGCAATTCCTTTCACGCAACATTGGTCGCTATTTGCATTCATGCCAGAAAGCCTTATGAACTAGCCACAAAAAGTTGGGGATCACAAGCGCTGATCAACTGAAGAGCTGTGGAGTCAGTAGCAAATCAGTGAAGAAAATATTATCATTGAAATCTAAAGAGACGTGATTTTTTTTTCTTGAAACCATTGCACTTCAAGTAACGGGTTGGTGTTCTTCTCATGAAAACAACAGTTATTTATTAGGCAGCCATCACTTCACGAATGTCATGTAAAATTCTTCGTACTTTGAACATTTATTACCACATTCCGGTTGCTCACACTCTATCTTGATATATATATATATATATATATATATATATATATATATATATATATATATATATATATATATATATATATATAAGTATAGGATTGGTGTATACGGAATAAATTCCAATAACCAACAAATACTATTCTTAAAAGAGTGCTCAATACAGAATAGACCAAATATAATTATTTATTGGAAAATTATAACATAAATATGTTATAAAATACATTTTATAATAAATATGTTATAATAGCTAGGAAAAGGCAAAATTTACATGGCATTTTTTTAAAAAGCTAAAAAAGATAACCGGTTTCGTCCCAGGACTTATCGAGTTTATTTTTCTGAGAATAAAAATGATAAAAGCGTGTAAATTAAATTGACGAATGGAATGGAAAAAAAATGAATTTCGAGAAAATTTCGAGTCCATAACATTCAGGCCCAGTAAGCATTCCCTCTGTTTACAAAGGGATCGCCAATTTTATAATAATTATTTTATAACATATTTATGTTATAATTTTCGAATAAATAATTATATATATATATATATATATATATATATATATATATATATATATATATATATATATTCATTTCCTAACATCTTTGAGTTGACAAGACCCACAAGTACATCTTGTGGACCGAAATAGCTATTCCGAATGAGGTAATTTTAGATTTCTGATCTATGTAATTTATATACTCTGTTATAATAAAGACATTGAGCTCTTTTTGTGGATAAGTTTTAATATTTCATATTATTAGTATTCACTTGGATTATATACCATCGGATTATTAACAATAATAACGGGTCCAAACTATGGTTCTTTATGTCCTATATGAGAATAGTCATTTAATTGATAGTACTTTTCTTAGTATATTGGATGTTCCTAGGGCGATCTTCTGGCCACTTGTATGTTGATGTTACCTGGGACACTGTTATTATTGACGAGGTAATGCTTATTATTAAAAAATCAGTATATATTTACGAGGTAATCTGTTATTATTAATTTATATATATATTTATATATCATATACATTAAATACAAAAAAAATTATTATTAGTTAATTTTATTAAAATAATTATTAAAGTTACAAGTAATATTAAAACTTCAAACAAAAATATAACGTATTTTGCTTGTGGTGGTCTTGTACATTTTCAATTTTCTTTTGCGTTTTTGTCCGGTCACTCAAAAAAATCTTCTGTTTTTAATAATAGGAACCTATTTATTATAAAATTACTACTGAATAAGTACAGAATGTTTCATTAAAATCGGATAATTCTCTTAATTTTAATAATAATAATAATATAATAATAATAATGATGATGATGATGATGAGGAGAAGAAGAAGAAGAAGAAGAAGAAGAAGAAGAAGAAGAAGAAGAAGAAGAAGAAGAAAAAGAAGAAGAAGAAGAAATATGAGGAGGAGGAGGAAGAATAGGAGAAAAAACGAATCCTTCAAATTAAAATAAACCATATACATGTAGAGGAATAATTTTTTTCTATTGAGGAAACGCGTAAGATAAAAGAAGAAGCAAACGACCAGATACAGAAACGATGGCAAGATAAACCGCTTAACGGTCAATATCCTGCCCGTGCCAAACAAAATGATGTAGACATACCCCGTACCCATCAGTGGCTACGTAGTGCATGGTTAAAAGCTGAAACTGAAGGTTTTTATTCTTGCTGCACAGGAACACTGCTTGCTAACTAGAAATTACCAAGCACACATATTGAAAAATTGTGTTAGTCCAAAATGCAGATTCTGTGATAATATATCCCAAAACAATTGACCATCTTGTATCAGGTTGCGCGGTATTGGCAGCCACTGAATATAAAAACCGGCACGACAGAGTGGGCTAATATTTGCACTGGAAAAGCTGCAACAAAGAAAGGAAAATGCAAGAAATTGGTATGAACACCACCCACACCCAATTACGGAGATAGGACCTGTAATTTTATGGGACTTTACAATACACACAGTGTGAACAATTAAAGTTAAACGCCCTGACATCGTGATTAGAGGCCGCAAAGACAAAATGTGCTTCCTTATTGATATGGTAGTCCCTGCAGACTCCAATGAAGATCTTTGAAGATCTTCAAAAAACTATCAAAATACAAGGATCTTGAAGTGGAAATCTCAAAAATGTGGCGCATGAGGACATTAACAATTCCAGTTGTGGTTGGAGCCCTCGGATTGATTGGAAAAGGTTCCAGCAGAGTCATTGAAGGAATCCCTGGTAGCTCATGCCTTAAAGAAATACAAAAAATTGTACTCACAAATACAAATCACACCTTACGAAGGGCTTTATCTTTTTAAAATATGTACGATGATTTTTTTTTAAACCGCTCAGGGGAAAATGCCATGATGCCATTTCTGACCTTAGGTCTCTGGTTGGGACCCGGAAAGAAATGAGTATCCACCAGAATCCAAAGGAAATAAAACAATAATAATAATAATAATAATAATAATAATAATAATAATAATAATAATACCATAAAATTAGACATGGATTTCAGGTAGCGTATACTTATTGACATAGCAATATCATCTGAAAATTATAGAGAAAATACAAGGACTTGGAGATCGAGATTAACATGATGTGGTGAATGAAGAAGACTGAGACTGTACCAATAGTAATCGAAGCTCTGGGTCTCGTGAGAAAATCAATGGACAATTTTTATTGACAAAGTCCCAAATATAAGTTGCCCAGAAGATCGCCCTACTAGGAACATCCCATATTCAATATAAGAAAAGTGCTATCAATTTAATGACAGTTCTCCTATAGGACCTAAGGACCACAGTTTGCACCTGGTTCTACAGGGCCCAAAACAGAAAAAAGGTAAAATACACAAATAATAATAATAATAATAATAATAATAATAATAATAATAATGTTATCCCTAGCAAAATCCTCAAAATGGAAATGACAAGGTACCCAACTTTTGGCTCTTTCATCTGTCATCAGTCCATATAACCCTTGCGCAAACTTAATCAATGCTAATTAATAACCACAATGGAATTCCAGAATGGATCATTGAAGGTATTAGATACCTCCTACTAAAAACGGGTGAAAGAGATGATCCAAAAAGTTATAGGCCAATAACATGTCTGTTAACCACATATACATTGATGTCGTCTGTCCTGACGAATTGTACTTCCTTTTTTTCTCGATAACAACATTCTTCCGCTGGAACAGAAGGGGTGCCGAAGCGGTTCATATGTTTGCAAAGATCAACTACTAATAAATAAAATGATCTTGAAAAATTGTAGGAAAAAAGGTCAGAAATCTCAGTACTCAGGATAGATTACAGTAAAGCCTTTCATAATGCGCCACACTCTTGAATCCTTAAGGCTTTGGAGATGAGCAAAGTCTCCTCGGTGAAAGTAAATTTCCTTAAATATAGTATGGAACTGTGGAAAGCCACATTATACTTAACCCAAACCAAAGGTACATCCACTTCTAATTGTTTGAATATCCGACGAGGAATATTTCAAGGAGACTCACTGTCGCCCTTTCTGTTCTGTCTGTCCTTAATTCTCCTTTCACCTGAACTAAACAGTAATAACTATGGATGCAAAGTAAAATAAAGAAAATATTTAATCACCTATTCTACATGTATGATATCAAACTCTTTGTCAAAGACGGCGAAAGGTCAATCTCACCCTCAATACTGTAAAATGCTTCAATGATGATATCGGATTAGATAAATGTGCAAAAATAACATTCAAGAAAGGGAGCACTGTAGAAACATACTCAATAGATATAGATTTTATCACACAAATAAGTGAACTAGAACAAGAAGAAGCTTATAAAGGATTCAACGAAGTAGATGGAATACAGAATAACCAAATGAAGGAGAAATTAAGGAAAGAATACTACAGATGTTTACGTCTGGAGTTAAATACCGAGTTGAATTCACAAGACAGAATATCAACCATAAACACGATGGCTGTCCATGTGGTGAAATACAGTTTCAATATTCTTAATGAAACCATAGCTGCCATTAAGCGAATGGATATCAAAACAAGAAAGCTTCTCACTTACCACCGCATGCATCATCTTAAATCTGATGTTGATCGCCAGTATGTGTCCAGATCCCAAGTATACAGAGGATTAGTTCAACTAGAACTGTCTTATAAAACCACAAAAATCGGTCTTCAAAGATACCTAGAAACTACATTAGACTGGATGACGATCTGTGTCAAAGAGCATGAAATAAATATAAAGATTTATTCAATAATAAAGGAATCCAAAAAAATTAAAATGGGTATTTCAAGTAGATGAAGGAGCGCGAATACAACATAAAACACTTACTGCAACGACAAAAACCTAAGAAAAGAAAGCAGAACTAAATTCAATGTCCAAATGCAGAAACGATGGCAAGATAACTCTCTTTGTTGTCAGTTCTCTGTCCGTACTAAACAAACTGATGGAGACAAACACCGTACCCATCAGTGGTTACATAGTGGGAGGTTAAAAGGTGAAAACGAAAGTTTTATTCTTGCTGCACAGAATCAATGCTTGGAAATTAGAAATTATCAAGCACACATACTGAAAAATTGTGTTAACCCGAAATGCAGATTCTGTGATAAATATCCAGAAACAATTGACCATCTTGTATCAGATTACACAGTGTTGTCACTCACTGAATATAAAACTCGGCATGATAGATTGTGTCAGTATCTGCACTGAAAAATATGCCTCTTTTATGGGAAGGAAACAGGTATGAACATCACCCAGACTCGGTTACAGAGATAAAACTTGTAACAATTTTATGGGAATTTACAAAAGACACAGAATAATCAATGTTAATCTCAGAGATCAAAGACCACAAGAACAGAATGTGCTTTCTTATTGAAATGGCAACCCCTGCAGGTTGTAATGTATCATTGAAAAAATAAACTAGCAAATTACAAGTATCTTGAAATGGAAATCTGAAAAATATGGCAGTTGTAGTTGGAGCCCTCGAATTTATTGGAAAAGATTCCAATAGACTCATTTACTTCCGGCAGAACAGAAGGGATGTAAAAGTTTCGAGTGCAAGGACCAACTAATTATCAATAAAACAATATTGGAAGAGCTGAAACATGTAAAAGAAACTTAGCATATATCGACTTCAGAAAGGCGTTCGACAGTGCACCAGACTGATGGATAGAGAAGAGCCTAAAAATATACAGAATATATCACACAACGCTCAAATTCATAACGGAGAGCATGAAAAACTGGAAAACTACACTAAATGCCTAAACCATACAAATGAGTCATTAACATCGAGACCAATCAATATCAAAAGCGGGAACTTCCAAAGAGATTCATTGTCATCACTACTCTTCTGCCTTGCATTAAGGCCACTCAGATGCGTACCGAACAACAGTAGCTACGGATACAACTAACAGAATGGCAAACTGGATCACCTATTCTATATTGATGATCTTAAAACGTTTGCCAAGGACGACAACCAGCAGAGAAACCTACTCACAATTGTCAAAACCGTCAACGAATACATTAGGATGGAGTTCGGAATCGACAAATGTGTCAAAGCCAACTTACCAAAGGTGGTAAACTAACGAAAACTACGGATTTAGACCTTGATATCAACAACAAGATTAAGGAACTAATGCAGAAATTAATACTTAGGAATTAATGAAGGAGACGGAATACGACATCCAATTATGAAGAAAAAGACCCGAAAAGAATATTATAGGAGAGTGCGTCTGATACTAGAAAGCGAACTTAATGGGACCAATAAAATGAAGGCTATCAACACCTTTGCTATAACCGTAGTAACATAAAGCTTCAACATTATTAAATGTAAGTTGAATGACATTAAAAGATTGGACGCCAAAATTAGAAAAATTCTTACCCAAATGAGGATGCACCATCCGAAATCAGATGTTGATAGGCTGTACGTACCCAGGGCTTTAGGAGGCTGAGGTCTAACCCAACTTTCTAATCCAACTCTTAAAACTACAACAATCGGATTGGAAGCCTACCTTACAAAAACCAAACCTACAAATAGTAAAACACTAAATCCACTCCATCAAAGAATCTGCACACTTCAAGAGGCAGCTTAATATACCTGAAATCCAACAAAAAAAAAAAACAAAAAAAAACGGAGCGAATACCATCTACGCCAAACGAGTAAAACAGATAGCAAAACAACTGGAAATTACAAAAGAAAATACTGGAGGATAAGGCGTTGCATGATAAATGCCTATAAAGAAGGAAAGAAGTAGATGTGGACCAGCAGGAAACACATCAATGGCCGAGGAGAACCGGGTTGAAAGCTAAGACAGAAGGCCTAATTATTGCAGGTCAGGACCAAAGTTTCGCTATCACTGTCACATAATCAAGGATGGAACTAATCCAAAATGCAGGATCACAAAATCGAAACCACTGAGAGATGGTATGACCACCAACCAGACACAGTTACCCAAAATAATGATGTAACAATCCTCTGGGACACGCCAATTCAAACTGTCAAGGAAATAAAAGTCAACAGACCTGATATTATCATAAAAGACAAGAAATTCTGAAAGTGTATACTTTTTGACATAGCAGTACCATCTGAGAGACACACCTCCATGAAAATTATCGAGAAATTGTCCAAATACAAGGACCTGGAGATTGAGATTAACAAGACTGACACTGTACCAATAGTAATCGGAGTTCTGGAATTCGTTTGAAAAGGAATGGGCAATAAAATATTTTGCTTAATGGAAATATTAAATTTAATTTATTAGCTTGAAATTAAAACTAAAATAAAAGCTTCAAAATCAAATTTTCAATTTTAAAAATTCATTTTAAACCTTGCGTTTCGCGTTTCTGTGATTGTACGTAATTATTAACTTTTCCATTTCTACAAACAATTTAAATACAAATACTGTTAATTATTCACTCTTCATAATTAAGAGTATTTTTTTTATTTAAGTTGTTAAACTGAATTCGGACAAGTCGGACAACCTAATAAGGAAATCCTGGAATAAAAATCACAACCGAAAGCTTTCATAAAATGCTTTTGTTTAAAAACTTATATAATGAACGTCACTTAGGGAATTGTTGCTAACCGCGTGTCAGGGAAACCTTTGTACGCTAGATCATCAAGATGTAAAGAAAATTCAGACAGTTTGTGCCACCTTTCTCAAATTCCCGGTTACCGCTTCGACAAAGCGACTAACGTGAAGAAAAAGCAAATCACTTCTGTTTCTGTACAACGCCAAATTAATGCCATTTAATACCAATTGATATTGTTCCTCTTTCTTTCATACCTCTTCGCAAACCATTGATCCTAAAAGGAAATGAAATAGACGGGGTCAAAGGAACTCATCAAATAAAATCTCTTTCTGCAATATGTGAACCTAACCACCCGAGTCGGTCGAAGGAACGCAACAAGACCGCTTCACAACTGGAAAAAGGTATAATTCCGCGTGAATACACAAAAATTACTATCATGAGATAAAAGAATGTTTATTATTGGGGGAGCAAGAGATGCCAGTTCGTCACGTCACTTATTCCGAATACTGTATAAGGCGCATATATAAACAAACAAGACTCAAAACTCGCATGTGAAATTCGATAGAAACAAACATTTATTACAATTACATAAAAATAAGTACCCCCATTAATTCGCGATAAATCTTTCCCGATGAAGTTATTTTAGTTTTAATTTCAAGTTAATAATTAAATTTAACATTTTCAATAAGCAAAAGCTCTATTCAAAAACTAACTTAAATTTTCTGGAAGGAGTTTTTCGGGGTTGGGTGATAAAAAATTTGATTTTTAGCAACATTTTTTAACCCGCGTTTATTGCAATGCAATTCTCTTAGTTAAAAAATCTTCCAAAAATAAAATATACTTTCCTGAAACTTTATATGAGGAATACTAGCTGATTTAGAGTATAATAAATCTGATTTGAAATAAATATTTGCTTTAAGTTTAAAATATCTCAGAAATGCATTTTTTTTAACCAAACAGTATCTGTGATTGACAGTATGTTGATTGCGTGATGACTAATCTATGGAGACTTTATCTGTAAATTATAATTGAAGAAAATGATGTGAGCGCCTTTTATACATAATTTTTAAGTACTCAGTAATCTTAATATTCTCCGTAATCTAATGTTTTATTAAATTTTAGGTACTTTGACTTTAAATTTACTATAGTTATCGCACTTATTTTCAAATAATGTCGTGTATGGTCAACGTTGACTAACAGATTTTCCGTGTTGTGTTTTTGCTAATATTAATAGCATATTTTGTCACATTTTCAATATTGACAGGTGGGAATATTTTTTCCATGTCTACACTTTCTGTTATTAAATAGATGAAGTGTACCGGACACACCTTTATATATGCTGCTCTTCGGCGTGGTAGTGACAAATTTCAGCTATACTCATTTTTTAGTTACTTGGCTGCCGGATATTAACGGTTATTATGCTGTCGTATATACATTTTATGACAGAAAACTGTTTCCATATATTTTTATGGTGTTGGGTCTTGCGCTAATGCAAATATTTTCAACATGGCCACCGTCTTCCTCATCTCTAAGCTGTGTTTGATTTTGGCGCGCTTCAGTGGAGAACCACCCCCAGATTACTTACTCTTGTCACCGTGATGTATAACACGTGGTCGTAAGCCCCGCTTCTTTAACCCTATTGGGGTCATTACTTACTTAACTACATAGCATTTACAGGCATAAATTTGGTAATATTTAATTCAAATTTTTATTCACCTGGCATTTCCCTAGTATTTTATTGTTCACTCATGCTATTTTCCAGAGATATTTTCCCACGTTGCAGAATATTTAATTAAACCACCATGTGTGTGTATGACACCATTTCATAAAAGTAAATTAGTATTGTGCCATGCATTTGAATTGTATCATATTGTTTCAAGCAAACATTTGTGTTTGACAATTGACGTCTCTACCACTGGCCTAGTAAATCCAAGTTTAGTGGAAACCAATATTTCTTTAAAAAATCCTGCAGGCACCAAGTCCCGTGGTATTGATGGTTTCTTGTTAAAGACACATGCAAAGACTACCAGTCATTTGTGGAGCAATAGAAGGATCAGCAACTTCAGGACATCTTGAAAATTTCTAATATCCATTTCCTGAACACTGACTTTGAAATAGTGCGCGAGTTTGCAAATACATTGCAGCCACATACAAACGACCATTCAAGATCTTGAAGAGATTTAAAAAAAATTAATGCATAAACAAAATATTTTTGGGGGCAAGCTGAAACGAGTCTTTTTTTTTATGCTGCATGACTAAATGGAGACAGATCAGTCACGACACCATCTCAAGTAGCGCCAAATTTACAAAGCCAAACTGTAACCAGATCACGGCGTGATTCAATTGACCAGACATTTTCATATTTGGTTTTCTCTTTTTGCAGCATATATTTTTTCAGATGAACTTTTTGCATTGCACTACCACACGAAGAACGATTTGTGCTTTTGAATGGACATTGTTTAAATCGTCTCGTACTTTTAATATGCATTGTGTTCATATTATTGTTCATACAGTAGTTTATATAAAGTATGTTCATCCATTATTATTATATCTACCAAAAGTAGAATCAAAGTCTCCTCGTGGCAGGTGTTGGAACTTGTATAGAAAGGTTGTCTTGTAAAGATACAGAAGGCGCTTATCTCTTTCAGGTGGAGATAAGTCACATGAGTCATGTGAGAGATGCCTAATGACGTCACTCCATACAGTGACGAAAGCGGTAGTCAATTTCAGTTCGTTTACAGCAGTCAAACAGAGGTTGATTTCTTTAAAATGGCCCGGTCAGAGGCTAAATCTGCCTCCCCAGCAGCTTGCAATCTATAGTGCCATTTCATTTTTTCAGTTATAGAAAGAAACTACAGCTCGCAGTCTTCAATTTTGGAAAACCCAAGATTCGCTGTTTCTTGTTCATTTAAATCTGGAACCCACGAGTATCTCCATATTATATGTAAGACCATTCCTTTTTGTTTCACCTTACACTCTGCTTTGCTGTGATGATATATTATTCTCCGCGTGTTATTGTATCACAGATATGATAATGCTCATAACGGGGTAAATACAAATGGGAGAATAAATCTTTCTACCATAGCCCCCCCCCCCGTTACAAACCTAAATTTATCCGATTCTTTGAAATGTGGAAAAATAATTTTTATATGAGAATTTTTTCGATCCTTCTTCTTGCTAATAGCAAAGATTATGGGGATAAAGATAAGATGGAAAAGTTTAACATACGTATCCGCAAAAAAACAACTAACCAAAACAGTGTGCGAAAAGGGCGTTTTTTTCTCTTGTTACCGCTATCGCCGTATACTTCATCAGCAATTTTTATTATTTTAAGAAACTATTTTTAGAATATGAAAACTGAATTCATGCATTCTCTTTTTTTTCCCAAGAATTGACAACAAAAATATTAATCACTATTCTTGTAAATAAAGAGGTTAAAATATTTATTTTTGTTGGCAGTTCTCTAGGGAAAAAGGTATAAATCCAAATACTAGCAACCTATTTTAGTGAATTTATGTAGCAGGAATAAATGAAAGGAATTTCTGGAAGATGCATGTTTTTACAAAATTTATAATTAGTTACTCGTAGGTGTTTAGCTAAATTTTCTTGTTCTCCTGTTTATAGACATACTTATAAATTTATTAATAAAACATTTGTTTTCATAGTTATTTGTTTATTTATTACATGATAAATAATAAATATTGCACTGCTCACATAGTTTTATAAACTTGTAAATGTGGTTCTACAGAAGGAAGCTGAGAATACTATTAGCCGACCGTGTGAGCAACGACGAAGTTTTAGATAAAATGAAAACAAAAAGGAAACTTATACTTAACATCAGGAAGAGACAGCTGAGGTTTCTAGGGTACTGTTATGGGAACTTACCCATAATACTAATGGACTATTCCGTACATCATAAATACTGCGCCTCAAGAGGGAGCAGTAGTTCAGAGTTCAGTCCTTTTTGGACGGCTCGGCTTGACGGTCGAACTCTCTGCCTCTGAGGCAGAGGGGAACTCTCTGCCTCTGGGTAGAGAGGAACCCGGACGAGGTTCCGCCGAAGGGCGGAGCCTCGTTCGGGGAGGTTGACCGGCCCGATGCCGTTTATACGGAATCTACGGGCTATTTTTTGGCCGAGCCTACGGGCTCGGATACCCCACTTTAAACCCGGCCTTGTGCCACATCTGTCCCTCGTGGGGAGGACACTAAATACTTCAGAGTCAGTCCTTTTTGGACGACTCAGCTAGACGGTCGAACTCTCTGCCTCTGAGGCAGAGGGGAACACTCTGTCTCTGGGCAGAGAGGAACTCGGACGAGGCTCCGCCGAAGGGCAGGGCCTCGTTCGGGGAGGTTGACCGGCCCGATCCCGTTTATACGGGATCTACGGGCTATTTTTTGGCCGAGCCTACGGGCTCGGATACCCCACTTTAAACCCGGCCTTGTGCCACATCTGTCCCTCGTGGGGAGGACACTAAATACTTTAGAGTCAGTCCTTTTTGGACGACTCGGCTTGACGGTCGAACTCTCTGCCTCTGAGGCAGAGGGGAACACTCTGTCTCTGGGCAGAGAGGAACTCGGACGAGGCTCCGCCGAAGGGCAGGGCCTCGTTCGGGGAGGTTGACCGGCCCGATCCCGTTTATACGGGATCTACGGGCTATTTTTTGGCCGAGCCTACGGGCTCAGGTACCCCACTTTAAACCCGGCCTTGTGCCACATCTGTCCCTCGTGGGGAGGACACTAAATACTTTAGAGTCAGTCCTTTTTGGACGACTCGGCTTGACGGTCGAACTCTCTGCCTCTGAGGCAGAGGGGAACTCTCTGCCTTTGGGCAGAGAGGAACCCGGACGAGGTTCCGCCGAAGGGCAGAGCCTCGTTCGGGGAGGTTGACCGGCCCGATCCCGTTTATACGGGATCTACGGGCTATTTTTTGGCCGAGCCTACGGGCTCGGGTATCCCACTTTAAACCCGGCCTTGTGCCACATCTGTCCCTCGTGGGGGGGACACTAAATACTTCAGAGTCAGTCGTTTTTGGACGACTCGGCTAGACGGTCGAACTCTCTGCCTCTGGGCAGTTAGGAACGCGGACGAGGCTCCGCCGAAGGGCAGAGCCTCGTTCGGGGAGGTTGACCAACCCGATCCCGTTTATACGGGTTCTACGGGCATTTTTTGGCCGAGCCTACGGGCTCGGGAATACCCACGGTAAACTCGGCCTTGTGCCACATCTATCCCACGTGGGGGGGGGCAGTAAATACTGTTCAGGTCAGAGTTCAGTCAAGAGTTCAGAGTCAGTCAGTCAGACGATTACTGTAAGATATTGGAATAGTGATACTGGTCGCGACAACTTAGTTCTCTCTAACCAAACCTGATTGTCATTACTAACACTTCTACTGCTTTGTACATATTTCTGTTTGTAATATATTTGTGTTATTCCATACCTGTGTTCGAGTTATTCTTCATTGGTTCTACCTTAGACCATCACCGTGGCACAAGGAACTTGGACCATAACAGGTACATAACGAGGAAAAGGGGCTTGGAAAATATGACACTCACAGCAGATTGAAGGCAAGAGAGACGGAGGAAAACATCGCATAACATACTTAGTGAGCTTGAGTAAATGGATAGCAGAACAGGGTTTAGGAGAAATGACAGAAAGACAAAGTTTATTAAGGGCTATGGATAGAAAGTTGTAGAGGGCCATCATTACCTACATCCTGAGGGGTCACGGCACATAAAGAAATATAAAATTTTTATTATAAATAAAATCCAATAATTATAAATCTTGTAAATAATATCCAATAAAATAAATGGTGTTTAATATCTTATGATGCATGTAGAAAAAACACAAACACAAAAGGATGCATACATGCAGTTTGATATGTTTGGCTCTGATTAAATTTCCCCAAATAGTATTTAAAACAATAAAACTTGCCAAATGAGTTTGTCATAATAATGGCGTCAAGAGAAAAACCGTCCTTTTGACTTTTGACACTATTTTTTGCGGTCATGGATGCTGAACTTTGCGATGAGATTTTATAGAAATTTTGGACGGTTTTTTTTATCAGGTGTCGATTTTCGTTAAAAGTGCGTGGTCTTACCTAATATATATATATATATATATATATATATATATATATATATATATATGGCACTTAAAAGAAACCAATAAAACACCTACAGTAAAATGGAAATTAATAAGAAAAGCTAGAATATGTAGGTCATTAAATGACTCATGTCCTTTGTGCATACATGAGAAACTATAAGTTTATAAAAAATAAAAATTTACTGAATCAAAGAAATGAAATAGCTTTTTCGTTGCCGACATTGTCAAAAATTTTCCTTAAATAATATTTAAAAATAAAATAAAAATTTTAAATAAATTAAAAATTGGGAGCTGGTAATATACATACTTATATTTGATATGAAAAAATAATTTTTAAATAATTTAACTAATTCTATTACATTTACTTGATCTAAAAAGAAATATAGTTTATTAGTAATTAAGAGTAAAAATAATATTTTAAAATTGTAGTTAAAAAATATAATGTATTAACCCAAACACCCGTTTTAGAAAGAATCTTTAAGTATACAAGTACGAATTTAACGGAAAAAATGCCGAAAAACTTCTTGTCGTTAATAAAAAAACAACCCAGACGACATGCGTTTAACGGATGTCAGCATTCGTTGAAAAATGCATCCGTACCCTCCCTAAATTTAACCTCATTTCGAACGTAACTCAGAATTGATACAACAATAGTTAATACCGCCCCTGTCTAAATGATTGGATTTCTCTGTATCCTTGGAAACTAGAAATTAGGAATTTATATGTGCCTTTAAAATGCAGTAAATTTAAAAATAAGTTATGCCAAAATTCGCTTGAACATGAAACAGAATTACTGCTTTTAATAATTAAATTTGAAGTTTTTAGCATCGGCTTTTGAAACATGGTTATTACTGTGTAGCGTAGAAAGCATATTTTAAATGAGTTAATTTATAATATTAACATATAAATTTACATTGAGTACTGTTTTGTAAAAATAAAAAATATCAACAAGAACACCGGATTATATATCTTACTGTTCTTTTTTTTATTATAATATATATATATATATATATATATATATATATATATATATATATATATATATATATATATATATATATATATAGCTGTGCTAGCTATATATATAGCTATAGAGAGAACTGTGCTAGTTATATATATATATATATATATATATATATATATATATATATATATAGCTGTGCTAGCACAACGCCACAAGTCATCGCGGCTGAGGGCTTGAGCGTTGCTGGACTTGTTCAAATTGTTGATCACGCTGAATAACACGCTCTTTCCCAGAAACTCTAACTAAAGTCTGCTCAGCATAGTTGCAGTATAAACCACAGGTGGGATCCGTGGGTATTGAGCAAAACACAAAATGTGCCTGAGCGAGCGTCTGCAATAGGGATTGGCTAGCCGCCCTAGTAGTCGGGTATCCTCGAATACGAGTAGTCAGCTATTATGTGATTAATGAGAACTAGAGACTGACAGTTGAGCTTTTCTGAGGAAAGAATCCATTAATATATGATACTGATAGATTGATAAATCTATTGAGTGACAAGATATGAACTGAAAGAAAAAGACAATAAGTAATATAATAAAGCTAGATAGATAGATAGATAGAGAGAGGGAGAGAGAGAGAGAGAGTAAAAGTAAGCTTGCAAGAAGGAAAACAGAGATAGAATATGATAAGTGATGGAAAAGTGAAAGAAATATTACTGAGATGAAAAAGAGAGAAAGTATAATTTAGAGAAAGGAGAGAGAATTATAAATATTAAGAGGGGAGGGATGATGAAACATAGAGGTGGAAATGAGAAAAAGAATAAGTAAAGTTGAGGAGTAAAGAGAGTGTGAAAGAGAGAGAGAGAGTCTGTGTGTGTGTGTGTGAGAGAGAGAGAGAGAGAGAGAGAGAGAGAGAGAGAGAGAGAGAGAGAAAGGGGAAGAGACGAGGAGGAAAGAGGGGGGAGAGAGAGAATTACTTGCAATAAACTTCTTGCAACGTCTTTGGGAATGAACGCTGTGGTCGTTGCCAACGTCAAACATGACGAGTGTTTCTTTGATGTTTGCCATCCAGACGACCTCGGCTACATTTCGTCCCCGTATGAGAAGGTCATACATGCGAATAAGACTCGGAAGACGGGAATAAATGAGAATCCGGGAAGGTCGATCTAGGCTTCCTTTTAAGAGAAAAGGCCAGAGGGTGTTAAGTCAATAGTTTGCTTTTGAAGATCTATCTATCTATCTATCTATCTATCTATCTATCTATCTATCTATCTATCTATCTATCTATCTATCTATCTATCTATCTATCTATCTATCACTAATTCTGTGTATTTAGGGAGTAAATCTTCTGTTCTATAACAACATCAATAATATTGATTATGATGACGGTTATAAGCACTTCCGGTCTCACTACTAGAGAATGCCGAGAACAAACGGAACGAGCAACAGTTTTGAATGAAACAGTTGTTGAGTTTTGTACGTTTTGTGCCGTCTTTGTGTTGCTTCAGCTTTTCAGCGGCCAGTCTCATATAATTTATCTTTCCATCGTCAGTGGAACATGGTATCAGGGAGTGATTCGTTTTAAAAAGAAGAAAATTATTTTCTGGTAGAAGAACAGGATCCAATTCTGAAAAAAAATGTTCAAATTAACTACACCAGAGTCATTTGATTTTACAAGCCCGAGAAATTGACAGAAATGATCGCGGATATTCCAACGCTTTCGAGAAGCATCGAAACTCTGGGAAGAAGATAACAAAACGCAAGTGAATAATTGCATGGGAAGCGAAGCCGAAAATATATTCTGGATATTTTCTTTCTCTTGACGAGAAGACGCATCCAACTCTGTTTTAGAATAATTTAATGCCTACTTCATGCCTAAAAGAAACATAATATATGAAAGGATACATTTTTATCTTAGAGTTCAGTTACCAGGAGAACCAGTGGAAACCTTTATTTGCGCATTGTACGAATTAGTGGAAGAATTTTGACCAAATTAGAAACAGTCTTGTGATTGTACTACAGAATACGAAAGATTACAGCTAATTCCTGATTTGAAACTTGAGAAAGCTTCAGACATGGCAATAAGTAGTGAGCAAATAAAATCTCAAATGGAAGAAATAAACGATAAAAATGTAGATGAACTAAAGACCTTGAAATGCTGTTTGTGTTGAAAAGGTTGATGTGGCTGCGTGTTGAATAGCATTTAACAATTATACATTTTTTGTATCAAGGAAAAACAATGGAAAACCGATTTTTGTTTCAACGATAAAATATATATTAAAATCAACAAATACAAAACATTTTTTGTAATGTGTGAAACAATAAGATAGGAGAAGTTGTTTCCCTTTATCTGTTAGCCGAAAGATTAAATGTAAATAAACAAGTTTTCTGAAAGAATGTTCAAAGTTCTGTATTAGATAGAATGATGTTTTCAGAAGAACATGTAATAAATCAGTTTGTGGATTAGATATAACTAACAGAGCTGTTGCAACTTGGCTTGTTGCATAGAACTGATGGTGAATGATATTTTAGTTCTGTGTGTGTGCGTGCGTGCGTGAGTAGAATGAATAGTCTGTGCAGACGCGTGTGAGTTGCTGAGTTCTACTGAGTTCTGCTTCTACTGTCTATTTTTGGAACGAATTCCGGTTTATATAACCATGGGTAGGCTCCCAGGACAATGGCGGGAGAAATTTCGAGAGTACACGAAAAACATCTGATTGGATGAAAAATTAAAATTACTAAATTTAGATGATATTTCGCTTAAACTAAATGGAGCTAAATATTTTGTATATTGGATGCTACAGGGCGGATTCTACCAAATTCTACTCTACTTTCATTACTCCTTTTTGGGTATATTGTTTTAAAAGATTACATTTTGATATAACATTAGATCCGGAAATATTTCAAAGAAGGAATTGTGACGATCATCATCATCACACACATACATACATACTTATGCAAATTCAATTTATACAACAACAAGCATTCATTGGATAGTAAATCAACACTACTGTGTAATGCGACAATTTTATAATCGCTATATTTTCATGTAGTCGATTTTGTGTACTTTTGGGAGAATCGGATCCCAGAAGCTTTTCGTGAGTCCCCCCAAAGCTCGCTCGCTGATTGGCCAATGCCAACCAAACAGATTGTCTACACGTGAAGAGTGATTCTTCCCGCGCAACGCTTTCGGAGCCGATGATCACCTATATAAGCAAAGAAAATTCTTAGTGAACCAGTGAGGTCTCAGCTGCCACATAAATCCACGACAATTGAAACCATGCGCCAATCTTCTCACTCACACCACCACTCACATGCTGAATATTCCCTATACTCACATAACCTTTTTTTCTTACACAGCAAAACCGTTGAAAACATTTATTACCAGAAACTATTACAACCTTATTGCTTTCAGTGAACTTTAGAACAATTGATAGATAAAGAGAGACAACTCTTGTTTTACTCAATGCATGCTTTTCTTTCACATCCTTGTTTGTACATCTTGTTAAATACAAATTTTATGTGTAATGATGTCTTTGGCTTATCCTCTTTTTCTACACGTCAGTTTGGTTTCCTAATCTAAGTTAAATTAATGTGGTGAAGTCCGCCACAGATGTAAGAGTTTCTGAAAAATATTCAGGGAGTCAAAACAATTATCGACGATATTCCAATCTACGGTAGAACTGTAGAAGAACACAACGAAAATCTAAAAACTGTTCTTAAAACATTACAAAAAGCCTTTCAGGAGTTATCTGCCCCTACAGGTTTAAGTGAACTACATCGTATAATCGGCATGGTCAGATACTTAGGTAAATTTTTATCGAACTTGTCTGAAATAATACAATCAATGATGAAATTATTTAAAAAGTCACTGTATTTGTGTGGGATTACACACAAGGGAAATCTTTTAAAGAGTAAAGGAATTACTAACTGATACACCAATTCTATCGTACTGTAGGCATCCTTCTACTCGGTTTTTCGTTAAATGTTAAAATTTGGAGTGTCGGGATTCGATACATTAATAAAATATCATTACAGCGTCGCTCATAATTTGACCGTCTAGAATAATCAATCGATTTTCATTAAAGAAATAAATTCAGTAGAAAAGACAACGTAGTTTCAACAAATAAACACTAATTTGATATAACGACAAGAATACAAGCAGTTGATAGATTGGAAAGTAATGTCTTTTTGTTTGGGTTAATAAAGTTCTGAAACAAAATATAAACTGTTTTTGTGTACGTATGTGAGAAACAATAAAATGTTGTGATATGTGTGTTTGTATGAAAAAGTCAACATGTGTGTGCGTGATTCATAGTAAAGGCGGATACAAGAGATAGAAATTGTTTCTTACTGCTGGCGGTGTTGCCGTAGTCTGAAATTTGTCAAAGTTGTCGCTTTTAGCATAAGGTCGTGAAGATCATATGCGAGAGTTGCGTGGAGTTTGGTGACAGCCGCGTGTATCCTGCTTGGGAACGGATTTCGTATGTTTTTATACACTTTTATCCGAACAAAATTGGCTCCAGAATTAAATTATTTATTTATTCCTAATTGGCCCTAAAAGGGCACGTGGTATGTCTTCTACTACGTCCGTACGATATTTGGTCGGTACTACCTAAAAATAATGATGACTAATACAACAAACATTCTGATTTGTAATCTATGATTTTATTGGTGTGTTTTAAGATGTAACTGTTTTCTTGAGTGCGATTGGTTTATAAATATTGTATTTGATATTTTACTGGACACGACAGTACTATGATCCAACCAGACCTACGCTAGTTAATGCTGACGCCAGTAGTTATGGTCTCAGAGCAGCTCTATTTCAAGAAATAGCATTTGCCTCAATAGCATTGAGAGGAAATGCGCACAAATTGAGAAAGAGTGTTTAAGCTGTGTATGGTCATGTGACATACGTCATAGGACTCGAATCCTTTAAACTGTTAACGGACCATAAACCACTTATACCGTTAATAAACACATGATCTGTATAATACCCCATTACAATGTCAAAGGCTTTTGGTGAAACTAAGAAAATAAAACCCAATAGCAGAACACGTTCTAGAGAAGGCATTAGTCGTTTTCACTAAAATATCAAATACAATAGTTACTTACATCTTAAAACACACCAATAAAACCATAAGATACAAATCAGAAATGTTGTTTTATTAGTCAACATGATTTACGTAGATACCGCCAAAATAGCTTGCGGACGTAGTAGAAGACATACTTTTTAGAGCCAATTAGGAAGAAATAAATAATTTAATTTTGGAGCCGATGTTCTTACAAAAAAGTATATAAAACATACGAAATCCGGCCCCAGACGGCATACGCACAGATGTCACCAAGGTCCACATCACTCTTGTTGATGATCTATCTACACGGCCACTTTCACGTCTACAGGTAAAAAGCGACAGTGCTGACGCACTACAAAGAGACTGCTTCAGACTATGACACTACAGTGCACAGTAAGAACCAAATTCTAACTATCTCTGTTATCCTCGTTTTACTATTAACCACGCAACACGTGCCGACTCTTTCACACAAACACACATATAACAACATTTCATTGTTCCTCACATACGTACACAAATACAATTTATATTTTATTCCAGAACTTTATTAACCAAAACAGAAAGACATTACTTTCTAATCTATAACCAATCTCTTGTATTCTTGAAAAATCGTGGGATTATTCTAAACGGCCGAATTACAACCAGTCCCGCAACAATATTTTGTTATTGTATCGAATCCCAACACTCCGAATTTTGACATTTAACAAAAACCCGAGTAGAAGGATTCCTACACCCTAACTACTTTAATACATAACCTGTAGCACTCTTCATTTCGTTCTGTGCATTTCTGAGCAACTAGTTCTTTAACTTTTAAGGTCATGAAATTCTGATTCTTTCTTTCTACAAGCATTTCAGAAATAGACTCAAAATTTGTCAGCACTTTGCTTTTCTTTTCTATTGTTTGAATGTATGTGTGTGTAAAATACAACCATTAATGGATGCGTGTGTCAGAGGTAAATATCACTCTTCATTTTCAAAGAATTTTCTAATTACTGTTGGCGATTGCTCTTGTGATAGAAAGAAGGACTTAAGAGCAGGAAACATCTGTAACAACCAAACAAAAAGACATTACTCATTCAATACATCCAACCAACTTTTTGTATTCTTGTCGTTATATTAATGTTTATTTGTTGATAAGCTGTCGTTGTCTTTTTCTACTGGATTTTATTCTTACAATGAAAATCGTGGAATTAATCTAAACAGTCGAATTACTGGTTAAGAGAATTTTGAAACAATCAAACACATTTCAAGCATTAATGGCATACAGGAGTACATCAATTCAAGCTACAGGAGTCAGTCTCACAGAATTAATTATGGGAAGGAAAATAAGAACCATATTACCGTTACATCCAAAACTGTTATTACCAAGATGGCCTGATTTCACACGAATCAGTGAGAGAGACAAACTGGCAAAAAACAGAATAGAAAAGAATTTTAACAGATTCCATAGCGCCAGAAATTTACCAACTTTAAAAAGAGGAGATGGTGTTAGAATAAAATTAGATTAAGAAAAGTATTGGATCACTGAAAGACCGATCAAGTCAGCAGACACTGACAACAGGTCATATATTGTGACAACTAATCAAGGGTTTTCCGAAGAAATAGGATACATATTTCATTTTCAGGTTTTGAAAATAAACTTTTGAGAAAGAAACCAATTAGTGGTCATTACAAGGATTTTCAAACAAATAATAATACAGGAGAAAGTACTGGAAAACTCAAAGTAGACGGACAATACATACTCAAAAATATTTGTTTGATTTCACATAGTTAGTGAGTTATCGCCCTTTGATTGTAACCAAACAAACTTTGATTTGTAATTACTTATTTTGTAATTTTGAAAAGTTAGAAATGAACTAATAAAGAAAATAAATTACTTTAGGAAGGGGGTGTTTTATAACAATATCAATAATGGTTGTAAGCAATTCCCGTCCCACGAGGAAATGCTGGGAGTAAACGAAATGAGCTGCAGTTTTGAATAAAATAGTTGTTGAGTTTAGCCCATATCGTGTCGTCTGTAATTGCTTCAGCTTTTCAGCGTCCATTCTCAGGATGTATCTCTCCACCTTAAGCCCGGCGGAACATATTCTTTAAAGGAAATACTATTAAAAACGACAGAATTTTTGTTCCGGTTGATCGACTTTTTCAAATTACGACTAATCCTTCTCAGACAAGAAGGAAATTCCGTCAGAAATTGCCTTTCAGAACAGAAGTACAAGAAATATGGTCCAAGATTTCGACTTTCTTAAGCCATCATCAGGGTGGGTAGAAAGAATTGGTGAGTTTCGTAAGTGCTGTGATGTAAGCAAAGTATGTCGTGTCGTAAGCAAGGTGTGACACGTTTTTATTTAAAAAATCTACATTTAAGGATGCAGGCCCTTAAGTAATAATTGTTTTTAATTATTGATAGTTGTTTTTGTTGTATAAACATTGCTTCATGTGCCATAAGCCTGTTTTTAGTATTTTATTTTGCTAGTATTTTGGTATTGTTTGTGAGTAAATGTCTAATGTTACTACGATCCTTATGCTACTTATGACATGTCTTGTCTGATGGCACACTGGTCTGTTAAGTGGCAAGTGAGTCTCTGAATGTGTGGTTATAGCATATCCTATGTAAAACGTTTTGTCTCTTTTATTTACAGAGAAATAGTCCCCGAGCGGGCAAGTGTATTCATCCACAGCATTGGTCTTATATAGGGGGTTGGAATTATGGGATACATTATTTTTAATAACTAAGTTGATAGTTTTGAATGTTTTGTAAATAATAAATCTAAAAAGTATTTATTTTTATCGACTAGATTTATACCTGTTTTTTTTTGCTTATTCATCTTTTTTGTAATTATCGTGTATTTGAGTTTGATAATATATGTTAATATGGTTTTTGCCTATATTGTTTATGACTGTAGTTTTTTATTATTAAAATTGTTGTTTACATGAAATTTGATTTGTTTGTCGACTATAAAATTCAGGCATCAATTATTGATAAGTATTTGTTTCATATTTTTTAATTCTTCAAAGAAAATTATTTTGGATGAAGAAATGAGTTTAGCTCTTTGGATTAGGTTAGTAATAACTGCAGTTTTATATTTTTCAGAGCATTCACTGTTGTAGTTTAGAAGGCAAAAAGAATTAATAGAACTAATAGATTTTCTATACTGAGATGTGTTAAAATTATCACTGTTATAGTCAATCAGAATATCTATATATTTTATTGATATTCGGTTCATAAGTGAACTTAAAAACGGAATATTTTCAAAGATGTTTTTACGTTCTATAATCTCATTAAGGGATTTGTTTTGGATGAAGATGTCATCAATATGTCTGGCATGAATAGTTGGTTTATTTATTTTATTGAATATTTTGTTTTCTAGGTTGACAATATAAACATTTAGCAACAAAGGGCTGAGAAGGCTGCCCATAGCGACGCCGTCAGTTTGTGTATAAATATTACCAAGGTGATCGTGGAAACGGACTTGTTTTGTGGACATTAAAAGTTGTTTTTTTTTTTAATATTGTTTGGTTAATTTTCAAGTATGGAAGAGGAAAATGGTGATAAATGTTATTTAAAATAATGTCAATTGTTTTATGGACAGTGAACAAAACTTTGAACGTCTAAGAGTGCTAAGATTTCATCCTGAAGTCTGTTGGAGTATAGAATTTGTAAAACGTCGTTACAAGAGCTGCTAATATATATGGTAGGTAAGTACGACATGATTATTCAGTTTAAAGTTTGTTTTTTTATTAATTAAAGTGTAAGAACTTCGGATATTGTTGTGGATTCCGGGATGAAATCCGATATCAATGAATAACAAACGCCAGGAATGGATAAGGAAAATAAATGTATTAACGCAATAATAATACAAACTGGTAATACGGGTTAGTAGATCCAGGAATGCGGGTTAGTAGCACTAATATATATACAATCTTGGAATTGAAGTATCGCGGTATGACGACTTACTGAGTCTACGTGCTCGCTAACTGTGACGCTTGCCGCCGTCTCTGTGTGTGACTTACTCTACTACTTCTGAACTCTACTACTCTTCAGTCGTTCCGTCTCGACAGTATTTACTGCCCCCCCCCAGGGATAGATGTGGCACAAGGCCGGGATTAAAGTGGGGGTATTCCCGAGCCCTTAGGCTGGGCCAAAAAATGCCCGTAGATCACATATAAACGGGATCGGGTTGGTCAACCTCCCCGAACGAGGCTCTGCCCTTCGGCGGAGCCTCGTCCGGGTTCCTCTCTGCTCAGAGGCAGAGAGTTCGACCGTCTAGCCGAGTCGTCCGACATCGACAGTATTTACTGTCCCCCCCCCACACGAGGGATAGATGTGGCACAAGGCCCGTCCGACATCGACTCTCCGGGTATTCACTGACAGTAGTATATGTATACACTGGGTGAGTCCATTTGTGTAAAAAGGGGAGACCCCTTAACAGATATAAAAGAGCAGAGTGCATTGCCTGATTTATGGATTTTAAGATCACCGTGTAAATAACCAGGATGATATTCGCCAGTGATTGTTTTTAAGTTTTAACGATCGGATTTCAACGTTATTCGTAGTTATTAATTGGTTTATATGGCTTTTTATTTAAGAAGTTGTGTCTTGGTGGATTTTTTTTCAATTTTGTGGTATCATCTGGTATGAACTGTAGTTTTTGAGGTATTCATCCTTATTTAATTCTGCAAAAATATTCGATTTATCAGCTTTTCTTTTAAGTGGGATGACTTTTAAGTTTGTATGCGGCTTAAAAGTGAATTAGTGTTTTTTAAATGTCTATTTTTAATGCATTCGGATTTTAATGAGTTTTTTTTATTCCTGGGTGAGATGTGATGATGTTCTCTTTTTGTAGGTTTACGATAATGTTACATAAGATTTCTATTTCGGTTTGTGGCAGTTTGGACCGAAATTCAAAAAGGTATGTTCAGTAAGTTGTATGCTCGAAAAATTGAGAAATTTATCAGAGGAATTGGGCATGAATATGGATCCTTTATATAAACAGTTGAGTTTGTTTCTTTTAAATTTTACATTTGCGAGAGGTATCCTAGTTTTGTGTAATAAGGTTCAGTTGCTTGGTAATGTTCGGCCATCTTGTTCGGACATTTTGTTCGGCCGTAGTCGATGACTTCAAAGTGTATTTTGCCTTATTAACATCCTTTACGAATTTTTTAATCTGTTTGTTAGAAAGTTGAATTTGCTCTTCGATGAGACTTTGTCAGAATTTTTGAGAGTTGATATCTTGGTGAGCTGCACGATCATGCAATTTAAATTCTGTGTATTTCGGTAGCAAATACTACTAAAAACGAAAAAAAAAATGTGTGTCGATTCATTTTAATGATCGACTTTTCCAAGTTACAAATAATCCTTCTCAGACGAGGAGGAAATTCCACCAGAAATTGTCAGAAGTTCATTTCGGAAGAAAAGTACAGGAAATATTTCCGACGGAATTTCCTCCTTGTTGAGAAGGATTATTCTTAACTTGGAAAATTAAAATTAATCGACACAAAATGTCTGTTGTTTTTAACATTATTTGTCTACCACTAAGTTGTGTTATTACGCATTTGCTGTTGAGTGGCAACAAGAATTTAGTGAATATTAAACTTCCAAATCTAATTTAATATATACGAATGTTGCTCCGAAAGTAATTCCTTCTATTCTATGTCGACACAACTTGAGAAGTGTATGTTGGTGGTATGATATAAACTGAACCTTCTTGTTAATAACCTATGTTTTTTTCTTTTTACAGAGAGCATCTGACTGCAAAGTGTGTACAAAACAGGGTGTGTCATTGAATTCCACTATAAGGAAGCAATTCCAACCACTGAGATTCATCAACGTTTACTGAACGAATACGGAGACCAAACAGTGCATGCAAGCTTGTTAAATGACAGATAATGCGTTTCAGAGAAAAAGTGTATTGCTTCCACTAGTGCAGTGAATAGGCTCCTCTTCGTCGTCAACAGGAGTGAATACGTTCTGTCAGACAGTGTTATTGTGCCCCCCTCTGGATCTATTGTAACTTACGTGGAAATAAATAGGAAATCAATACATTTGGAACATCGCTCGTATATCTCTATAGATGTGGGTTCAATAAAAAAAATATAATGGATTCTATAGTCTTGGTTAATAACCTGTCTAAGAAAAGGAAACTTTGAATTTGAAAAGTGCAGAACACGCAACAGAAAACTCCTTCCCTGTCTTTATCAACAAGAATGAAGACAATGTACAGTTTATAGATATTAAAAGAAAAGGTGGCTGTAGAAAATCATAATCGCTTCCATTCTGAAAGGACATAATTCGCTGATTCCATTTTCAGTGTGGTTAAACATTAGGGGCCAACTGCATATGTTTTTATTTACATAAAACATGGACGTGTTCATGTTTTTTCTGATTCATATATCTCCCTCCCCCTTTCTCTCACGCTCTCTATATGTATCTTGATTTGTTCAGACAACACTCTCGCAGTTTCTTCTCTGTATTTCTATGAATATGAACAGAATGATATATATATATATATATATATATATATATATATATATATATATATATATATATATATATATATATATATATATATATATATATATATATATGTTTAAGGCTCGGGCACTAATATTCCATGGTTATAATTTATTACATTGGAATCTGGATCACGATCCAATTCATCAGACCTACAAATTCAAAAAGCTTTTTGAATTTGTAGGTCTGATGAATTGGATCGTGATCCACGATTCCAATGTAATAAATTATAACCATGGAATATTAGTGCTTGAGCCTTTTATATTATATTCTTACTCAGTCCTGGAGTTCTATCTGGATTCTTTCCTCTTGGAAATGATGGCAGGGATGAAGGTGAATTTTAGCGTATTTATTTTTAGATTTAGATAAACACACAGTGACTGACAGGACTCAATTCTGCCGAAGAGTCATGCTATATTAGCTTTAATAGTCACTGTTTACAAACCCACGCTTCCTTCCCACAGAGCTCAGCCGAAATTAATTTTCAGGAGCCAATATATATATATATATATATATATATATATATATATATATATATATATATATATATATTGACCACTAATATTATCAATATCTATCTATCTATCTATTTATCTATCTATCTATCTATCTATCAGATATAAATAAAATCTATCTATAAAAAGACAGTATGAATAAAGATAAAATAAATTTTTTTCTTTACCAACGCGTTTCATCCTCTGATGTACTTTATCATGTACTTTAGCAAATGTAAGGTTTTTATTTTGCAACATGTATTTATAAACAAGTAAGAATATTGTTATGTTTTCAAAAGTTTTAAATTTAAGAATTTTTTATTTAATTCTTTTTAATTAAATGTGATTATTACTTATTATTTTATCTTAATTTTAGTAAATTTTTCAGGCGGGTATTTATTTCAAATAATAGGTCTTGGCTTCACCGTTGTTTTGAAAGTAAAAAAAAATATGGTCATGAATGAGGAAGGAGGGCTTGAAGAATCTGATACTCACTGGTAGAATAGAAGGAAAGAGAGACAAGGGAAAGCAGCGCGTGACATACATGGCGAGCTTGAGCAAGTGGATGAGAGAACATGGTCTGGGGAAGGAAGCAGAGGGAAGGAACTGGTTGATTGCTGCAAGGGATAGAGAGAGGTGGAAAGCCATGATCGCCTACGCCCTGAAAGGACATGGCACATAAAAAGAAAAGAATAATATATACTGGTCATTGCCAACTGCTTCGCTAGCGAAATACATGCACTTGAGTCAGTTCTACTCTTCAATTCCAGATTTTATTTACCTTCTTTTTTACTATTATATATTGAGAAGGGTGTGAGTCCATTTCTTCTCGGCTATGGGTGAGTGGCTGAACGGCTCGGTACTATAGCCGGTGTTTTCGGAGCTGTCTTGCCTAGGTGATGCCCATTCGACCCTAATGGATTATGGATCTTGTAATTAATATATATATATATATATATATATATATATATATATATATATATATATATATATATATATATATATATATATATATAAGTAATTCATTGAGTTTGAAAGATACATAAACAGATTGCAGAAAACACTGGACGGCCGTTTCGTCCTATATTTGGGACTCATCAGCAGTGCGCATCCACTACCGAGAATTGAAACCCTGACAGTTGAGTTATCAAGTAAACGCCATACCCACTGCTCCAACGGGCCTCGGTGATGAAGAGGTATATATTGAGTCTGATTTGCTACCTCTTCGTCACCGAGGCCCGTTGGAGCAGTGGATTACTCAACTGACAAGGGACACAGCACACAGAAGACAAATGACGATGGCTTGAGAAAGGAGTATTTCTTTTAAGAAAGGAGAAAATTTCTTGGAAGTAAGTTAACATTTTCGGAAGAATCCATGTGTGTGTGTGTGTGTGTGTGTGTGTGTGTGTGTGTGTGTTTGTGCGTGTGTGTGTGTATGGTGCGATGGGTAAATTGTCGCCATTTTATATTTTAATTTCGCGCAAGCGCCTTGCTTGTTTTTAATTTTGTCGACTGCACAGGGTCAGTTGGGCATCGTCTGCGAGAAAAAGAGTACCATGACTCAGTTCACTCCGCCAGAAATTTGGAAACGGCATGCTGTACTACTTGGCATTCACGCCGGAAGTTCCAATACGAACATTTCAGTGTTTGGGTGTCAATCTTAAAACTTAATATATATTATAGTAAATGTAAAACCTGTAAATTGGTAATGCGCAATAACCCTTCTCCAGTTGCTGCTGTGGTTGATAGAACTAATGTTGTGTATGAGTTTAAATGTCCCATGGAAGAATGCTCTTCTAATCCACATACATACATTGGATTTACAACCACCCGGCTCTCCAGGCAATTAACTATGCAGTTAAATAATTCTAGTGCTATTAAACAACATCTTATGTCACATACTATTTCCCTTCTGCATTCTGGCATTCGTAAAATCCTTATAGACAATACTAAAATTATTGATCAACATACAGACATTAGACACCTTAAAATTTTAGAGGCACTACATATTAAAAGCAACAGATCTCTTATTAATCGCACAGCTTATAATATTTCTGGAAACATCCTTCAATGTCTATAATATATTTCTACGTAATTAGATAATCACATAATCATTTCCCTTGAAATTTTTTTTTAATTCCATAACGTATTTTTGTTCTTTCGGTATTTACAATAAAAAATCATTTTCACCCATTCATACAATCACATGGCTTCGCCTGCACGTCATAACATTAACGCGTCTTTTGAATTAAAAATAATTCGTAACGTTCATCTGGTTCGTATAAATGTAGCAATACGATTCCGCTGCAAGGCAATTGGCTAAAGTTAAAAATTTGACCCTGATGATGAACGATGACGTTCGAAAGTACTCGGTTGTCTTTTGGAAAATATATATACCAATATAATTTTGAAATAAAAAGTCTCATTCGAAAATATGAGAAAATACAAAAGAAAATCAGCAGGACTAAGTTGTCTTTGGCGTTTAATATATATATATATATATATATATATATATATATATATATATATATATATATATATATATTCATGTATTTCAAAATTAATTTAAATTAACTGGAAGGTGATTTCGTTTTGAAATTGCTCATATCAGTGATTTTAGTGCTATTTTCAGGCATCCGTCATCACGATGTAATCCTCTTTATTAAAAAAATCTTTCAAAAACAAAATATACTTTCCTGAAACTTTATTTGAAGAATATTAGCTGATTTAAAGTTTAATTAATCTGATTTGATACAAATATTACTTACTTTAAGTATAAAATATCACAGAAATGCATTTGTTATTACAGCGGTAGCTGTTTATTTAACGCGTTGACAGTTTAAGTGACAGACGGAAGTTTACCTAATTTTTGTTTACGGTCGTTTTATCTGTAAAAATTACTTGAGGAATATAACGAGAATGCCTTTTTTATATAATTTTTAACTACCCCATTAATCTTAAACATTTAGAAAAATATTCTCTGTACTATAATTTTTTATTGAATTATAGGTATTCCGGCTCTAAATTTACTGTAACTATAGCTCTTCAGAGACGGATAGGCAACGTGATTGGCCCCGATATGTCATCTCGTCTGCAGTCGCTCTCTCACAGACGCGATGTTGCCTTGCTCTGCCTTTTTACAAGTACTTTCACGGTAATTGCTCCGAGGAGCTGCTTTCGCTTGTCCCTAGGCCTCGTGAATTTAAACGCCCCACGAGGCTGGCATCCCGCTCCCACCCCTACACCGTGGAAACTGTTAGATGCAGACGTCTCTTCTACTCCAATAGCTTCATGTCTCGCATATCTCGCCTATGGAACTCCCTTCCCTATTACTGTTTCCCTGACAAATACAATCTCCAACGGTTTAAGTGTAGCGTTAATCGACATCTCCAGTTGCCTTGATCTATCCACTTCCCTTCTCCACATCCTTTCATTTTTCATTCCTATCTGCTCTCGATCCAAATCTTCTGTAACCCCCTTGCCTTGATCGACCCACCGTCTCTCTCTTTCTCCACATCCTCTCCTTTACCACTCCTATCTGCTCTTCCTCCAACCATTCTTTAACCCCTTGCGTGATAGTGGCTTCCAGCCTTGCTTGGGGTGATACGATTAAAAAAAAAAAAAGTATGGACGTCTTTGTTTACAAAAATGGGCATGATTACACACACACACACACATAAAAAAAATTCAAAATTCTTTTTAAAATACTGAGGGTCGATGAATCGTAGTAAGTTTTTCCATTCATGTTTAGTCCTTATTTAATAACAATAGCACTTGACCGTTACAAATAAATTTTTAAAACTTTATAAATTATTCTAATTATTTATTTTAAATTAAAACAATTCTTGTAAAAATTCCTTATTCATCGAATTTTTTAAGGCAATGGTATTCATAATGTATCTTATTCATAAAAGCAATTAAAAACTTTTCTAATTAAATTATATCTTAGTTTTATTGCATTTTTTTAATATTTTACGATTCAAAGCAGATTTCCGCAAACTGGGTATCCCATTTTACAAAAAAATTGATGATTCAAATTCTCCATGGACTTCTGCGCATTACTTATATAAACATTAAGCGTTACAAAATTTAATTTCTTGAAATTTCATAAAATTAAATAAGTGTGGGTTAAAATATGTAAAAAAAAAATGTAAAAAAAAAGAAATATTTAAAAAAGAAACTTTTAAAACATAATTTCGTTCATTTGTAAAGACGAAAGTTTCATTAAAATACGACAATTATTTGATTTTTGTAAGAATTTCCAAATCAATGTGTTTTTCACTGCAAAAAAGACGCTAAAATTTCCTATACTAATATTTGTCCCCAGAATTCCGCTGAGGAAAAAAAAGATATATAACCAAAATTTCGAACGTTCTAAAAAGGATTAAAAATATAATTTTAATAATAAGAAAATCCTTTGGTCTTTCTTCTTAATAATAACAAGAATTTTGACTATAAAACTTTGTCTTTATTAAGCATTTTTTTCATCATGGTATGCTCATTTTTTAGCAAATCTGTGGATATATATATATATATATATATATATATATATAGAGAGAGAGAGAGAGAGAGAGAGAGAGAAAGAGAGAGGGAGAGAAAGAGAGAGGGAGAGAGAGAGAGACAGACAGACAGACATAGATAAGATCAGACACAGATTCTTATTTTTCATAGTTACGAAGCTCATAGCTTAGAACATGTAGTGGACCATGCGGTGTGTGGATGTGAGAAGAGAAGATGAGTTATCTCAAGGTTAAGGCTTCCGCTGGCCGGTCCAGCTACATAAGAATGTTGGACTTTAATGGAGTCCAAAGAAACAAACAAGACCGATACATATGTACAAAATAATTATATATTAATGACAAATAGATTAAAATACGAATTACAAATACATTAAAGACATGAATAAAATGTTACAGAGTCTGTATGGAAAGTTATTGTGTGTGTGTTGAGTTGAATGTCCGTACGGGTGAATTTTGTTTTAGCGTGTTCCCAGAATATGGGAAACGCTGGTTGTGTATAAGAGTTCACATATTGGAAATTTTAAGAGAAAGTTTTTTATACCTCGCCTCACGTGCGAGGTTTCGGCCCGCGGCCGAAATCGACATAGTTGCTCACAAGTGCGCGTAAGCAGAGAAAAAGAGAGAAAGAGGCGAAAGGTCAACCAGTATTTATACTCCCGGGAGAGAGAGACCCCTGTTGACGGGTTAAGGAAATGAGGAGGAGCTAACTGCGACGAACACAAATGTGACACCAATTGAGGATCGGGCTCACTAGAATAATAAAAGATAGTGAGAACCAAACCAAAAGTCATAACAGCCAAATACGAAACGACACAATGCCAAACAGAGAAAGAATTTGCTTTTCAAAGTTTGTTAGTGTTAATCTCCCAAATTGTTGTCAGAACGCTTACGCTTTGAAAATCGGCATTGTAAATTTTAGATTTTTATCGAATTTTGAACACCGAACACAAGCGAGTTTATGGAATAATCGACTGTCTAATCCAGTAACTAGACTGCGTATTTCGTCTCCCTTTTTTTTTTTTGACACGGGACTACAACTTTGAGACACATAGTGGGAATCGAACTCAATTCAATAGCTATATATAGGTATATGATAGAAGCTTGCTCACCACTTCTCCGTAGTAAGGTGGCCATCCTTGATCATTATTTATCATGAAATCTTGCTGAACAAATACAATGCTGAGACCGATTTCCATCTTCTATCTTCGATGTCGCCATTTGTTGATCAATCGCGTTATATAGAAAGAATCACGACAGTGTAAGATCGTTTATCTTCGACAAGTTATCTACGGATGCGGAAACCAAATTTTGGAAAACATTTCTCGTAAATCACATTTCTCTCTTTATTATTAAAGATTTCAATAAGTATCACGCAGAACTGACTAGAGAACTGATATCAGCATATATCATATATTTTACAAGTATACAATTGTATTTGGGGAGTTAAAAACTCTGTGGCGTTATTTTATTTTATTTTATTCTACAATGTCAAAATGCCAAATAAGCTAATATTTAACTAATATTTCTGGTTTTTCTCTTTCAGTGTGAAAGATTTCTCTGGTGCATTTCTTCAATCTTTGGAGTAGTCATTCTTTCTGTTATGAGTTATTCCTTATTTTGATTTAGTGTATCATGTCTATGAGCTCATTAATGGCAGAACATCGAGTTGCATAACAAAATCTAACATTTATTATCCAACCATCTATGAGAGACAAAAGAAGAGAAGATTTTTTTTCTTTCTTGTAATGTTTTCTCAGGAATGAATCTGATACTTATTCTTCACCATAACACTCCAAATGTTTTACAGGGAATATATGGCAGGTCAGGCTGAAAACTTTTTTTTATTTCACACCCCATTCAGATTAATTTTTGTTTCATGAACATCTATATAGACAAAAGAAATCACAATTACATTTATACTCGACCCAACGAATTAAAGATAAAATAATAGGAATGAAATATTTAAGTTTCCTAAAATCTAGCAATTAAATTTGAGAAAAATTAATTTACTATATTCTCTTTATTAAAAATTATTCTGCTTTTGGACATCCATAAAATTTTAAAAAACAACACAAAGCCTCAACCCAATCAAGAGATCAAGGTTTATTATTACAAAAAAAGGGAAGAAGAAAAATATTATAAATGAGATACAAAGATCAATTCAAAGCCTTTCTTTTGGGAAGAGAAAAAGCTGAATTTTGTCAATTAGGTGATTTACGCTTTTGTAAAAATTTTAAATATTTACAAATAAAATTTCTGTGAAGGTGAAATCTTTTTTCTTCACATGTTTCACTGTATTTTTGATAAAAAGAAAACCAGTCTTGCATTTTAATATTGTGTTTTTTATACAAAAATAATTTAATGATCCGCTGGTCAGCAAATTTCCTGTTTGTAGAAAAATAACCTTCAACATATTAAAAACAAAAAGAAATATTTGTCATTTCTTTTATGTTCTGGGGGAAATAAAATACACTGCATTTTATGTTAGAACGTCACTTCGACTCCCGAAAGGTTCTATCTGGCGAGTGGATTCCGGGCCACCAGGTTTAAATTAGTTTTTTTTTGTTTTCGGCCCGTTTGATCTGAATATAAAGTTAGAAGACTGTACAACGGACAGCTGATAAAAGTTGGTTTTGTAGATCCCAATATTTGAAAACCTACCATAAACTTATTCCGCTAGATTTTGGTCTGTATTGTTGTCAAGTAATTTATTTATAATCCAACTCCCACTCGTTCTGTCTGATATAAGCAAGAAAATTGTAGCACTCAGGGGATTAGGTTTAGTTTCTAATTAAGTCGTTCTAAACAAAAGGTCTACAAGTCGTAACGCGTACAGTTGAAAAGCTGCTTATAAACGCTAAAGTGAAAAACACTAAAACTATTTCCTGAAACATTATTGATTTCAGTGGTCGATTTAGAACGGCCTGAAATAACAAATCACAGTAAGTTGCTTAACTTCCTTAAAAATTTACATTGTGTCAGACACACGTTTTGTTCGTCTCATTTTCTATCTGTCTTTAACTGAATATGTCTTGTTGGCTATCAGGGCAGGCGTTAAGGTCTCGGACCCCACCCCCAAACTTTCATATGTGGTCCTCCTCTCTACTACGTGTCGATTTTAAAGTTCGCCAACCTAGGTCCACAAACCCTTGGAAAGGAAATTGGAGGGAAGGGCAGCTTTATTTTTTAAATTACCAAAAATCAGGGAATTATCCAATTTAAATGCAAATTTCAGTACATATTCATTATTTACTTTATAATGAATATTTTTTTTTATTTTAAAAAAATCTGAGAAAATGATATCCTTTTTGCAATAAACAGTAATATTTTCATGACTGAATTTTACTCGAAAAAATATTTAAGTTGCAAATTTTTATATTTCCATAAAGATCAATCGCTAACGCATCTCTGCTGAAAAAAAAGTTTTACAAAGATTCCAACACAACACAAACGGGATTGTCTTAAAAATTTGTTTTAAAAACAGTATTTCAGTTTTCGGGAAAATTTTTTCATGTGTTGAAATCTTTAAACGTTTTTTAACTGATATTTTCTCAGTTTTATCTTTCTAGAAATGTAAAAAATAGGGACTAGAAATTTTATTTTAATTACTAGACATGGACTTCTGGTTAGTATTACTATTAGTAAAAAAACAAAAAAACAATAAGAAATCCACCTTAGTGGATGATCCCGGAATAAAAAATGATTTTATCGAGATAATCACTCTTAATTGATTTAAAAAAGAATTGTTAAAAAAAACAAAAATTACAATTTAAAAAAAAATAAACGCTACCGAAATTAACACTTCTGCCCCCCTACCCGGTAGGTATGGGGGCCCCCACACAGTTGAGAGGTTCGGGGTAGTAAGCACCGGCCCTGTCGATTATTATAGTTAATGATTGACAATGTAACTTAGGTAGAAGAAAGTAAAAAGTACAAAAGCAAAAAGAACACTGCTAAAACACGCCCTTTTGGGGCTCCAACTTCGTCGGGGGTTCCTAAGTAGTACCCACCCATAGTGTCTACAAATACACGATATATAAGTTGATGACTGACAATGTAACGTCAGTTTAAAAATAATAAAAAATGGCCATAAAACAGTGTTAAAAATGGCAGAGGCTAAAAAGGTAGCCAAAAACCGCCCCCAACCCGGTTACGGGTTCCGGGGGTAAGATGTGCCGCCCCTGTTGGCTATCTTTAACTCATAATCAAATGTTACCTCGTCTTGTTATTGATTTTTTTTTTTTTTTACAAAATCTTTCAATTTTAATAAACTCTCACTTCGAGAAAGGTTATCACATATGTCAATTCACTCGAGTGTTCATGTTACCTTTCTCTTCTCTATCTTCTTTCGTTCCCCCCCACGCATAATATTCATCACTGTAAACTCATTCCGAAGAGAGTGGATATCTTCCTTTGAAAAAAAATGCAAACTTTTTCTCCTTTTGAGTAATTTTTACTTGGTATATCAATAATAAATTATGGTATTTCGAAATTAAAACCACGTGATAGTTTTTTTCGTTATGACTTCAGTTTGGCATTAATCTCAATACTTGGCTTGTTGGTGAGGTTTTTAAAATATCATATATGCCGGGGTGTGTTATTGAGCAATACTTATTACCTATACCTCATCTCAAAACGAGAGGCAACTGCAACATATAAATTCAAAGAGCAAAACTACATCCGGGTATTTAAGTGTTGCTCGTCCACAGCCGAACCAAATTAGCGTATCCGATCACCTTTCTACCGAAGTACACAAGTAAAGTATTATTTCAGTTGAAAAAAGAACGCTTAAAATGTAAAACGAAATCATTTGTAATAATAGCTACTAAAACAAGCTTATTAGAATGAAAAGTTAATTCTAATTTTAAATCAAAGGAAAATAGGACTTTATTATATCAGTCTACTGATTAAATTACAAAAAAAACCCCAATGAAGTTACGTGATCGATTTCTTACCCGGATGAATTGTTTTTATTCTATTTTTTATGATTTAGATTTTCACAATAAGTTTTATGATCAAAACTCGTTGAAGAAGTTTTCCTTTTAAATTTGTTTTTCTATTTATTTTTTTTACGTAACACATGTTAATTCTTCTTTCTGTTGTGAAATATTAGATTAGAGTAAAAAATGATTTTAGTGAATTATACAAATTTGAAAATGTTTGTTTTTTCGTTTGTGTGTGTGTGTGCGTGTGTGTGTGTGTGTGAGTGTGTGTCTTATTTGCTACATGATAAAAAAAGAAGCATCAAATATGGCGCCGTCTTTAATGGAACTAAAGTAAATTGATTGTCCCTAGTTTGATATTCTAAATTCTGTCGAAAAAAAAGTTAGAATGGGAAAATTTCTTAGAAGAAAACCATAATAGAGAAGCTTTTTTTTTCGTTTGGTATGTAATTAATCTTTTAGGCTTTTTTTCTGCCAGAATAATTGAGACGAAAAGAAGCGACTGTCTTCAGACTCCATTTTTCTCTTCGACACACGTAGATAAACGATGCAGCATATAAGTTGTTTCGTTTCCCCTGGGCTTTACTTTTTTCACAGATATTACTTATAATGTAACTAAGACTGTAATATGTAATGCAATTTTATCGCTTAGTTTTTACTGATTTTTTATTCTTATTTTATTTTCGACTAATCTTTTTTTTTTCCCTTTGGGTATTTGGGAAGTTCAGTCGGTAAACAAAACAAAGTTACCCACAAGTCTAAAAAGTACAATTCAGTTGAAGATAGAAGACGTTCTGTATTGATCGTAAAAAGAACACGAAATGAAGAATTCATTTATGAAACTGAGGGAAATTTAATTTATGAAACTTCATCCTTGTTTAAAAAAAACAACCTAAAAAGATGTCATCGTCAATGTGTAAAACCTCATTCAGGTTCGTACGTTCTTCTGGAAAGGGGTGGTTTCTATGGGTGTCTCTTCTCAAACTGAAAATAGAGAAAGGAGAAAAACAGATGTTCAAAGCTGATAATTTTCAGCTAAATACGGAGGTTTTCGACGAATTCTAGAAGAGCGTCGAAGATTCGATACACCAGCGTCTTCTGAAGAGGTCCTGTGGAAGCTATCCAAGGGCAGAGGATGGGGTGATGTAGGAGTAGAATTTACAGTGGGGTGGTTTTCAGGGGCAGCTGAATCGTCAATAACAGTATTTTCCAGAGCACTCGGCAGAGGAGGAGGAGTAGGAGTGTTAGACTGGATAGGGACATCCATTGGATCAAGTTCTGTGTGCGAACCGTTTGGTTTGCCATCCAATGGTGCAATATGGCGTAGAGACACTGTCGTTTCTCGTCCATTGTTAAGTCGCACGTGAGCGTAGTTCAGATTGACTTCGAGTATGTCAACTGTCTCAACTAAAGGCTCATATTTACTCCCGCGTACATGGCGCCCCAGGAGCGCCGATTTTGATTTTGTTAACCATGTTGGTATGGAATCACCAGAAGCTGATTTCCTTTGGAAATTAAACAAACGTTCATGAGGAGTACAGTTCGAAGCAGTGGAAAGCAATCTAGAAAGTACATCTAGAACCTTTTCCCAACTAGCAACCGGGAGATTACTAGACCGTAGAGCCAGGCTCACCGTTTGCCAGATGATACCATTGTACCTCTCTGCTTGTCCATTGCCCTGTGGATTAAAGGCAGTTGTTCGGCTGGTAGCAATGCGTCGAGAAAGTAGAAACGCCTTTAATTCGTCCGACATGAAAGCTGTACCACGATCAGAGTGCACAAAAGAAGGGTTTCCAAAAATGGAAAATAAACTAGTTAGATGTTTCTTGACAGTCGCTGCTGAGACATCAGCACAAGGGTAAGCGAAAGGAAAGCGGGAGTATTCGTCAAACACAGTAAGTATGAACCGATTGCGAGAATTTGAAGGTAAAGGTCCCTTGAAGTCTATACTTAATCTTTCAAAGGGTTGACTTGCTTTTATAAGTATTTGAGGAGGCATTTTAATGAATCTAGGCTTTATCTCGGAACACACCTGGTTACTGCTCTTACATCTTCTACAGAGTATGGCATATTTTTACTTCTGACGAAATGCAGCATTTTTGTTACCCCAGGGTGACATAAATCTTTGTGAAAGATATGTAGTTTGTTAACAGAGATGGTGGAAGAGCAAATTCGTGATAAAGCGTCCGCAGCAGCATTTTGTTTTCCCGGACGATATACTAAGTCGTAACTGAAACAGGCAAGTTCTAATTTCCATCTTGTGATCTTCTCGTTTTTTATCTTGTTTTTACTTTTAAGATTGAACATGAAGGAGACAGATTTCTGATATGTGATAAGCTTAAAATGTCTCCCGAGTAATAAGTGTCTCCACTTTCGAATCACTGCTACAATTGCATAGGCCTCCTTTACAACTGATGAGTGCTTTTTCTCGGCAGAAGTTAAAGTTCTTGAAAAGAAAGCTACAGGCCGACGGTTTATGGGTTAGAGAAGCAGCAATAGCATGTTCCGAAGTATCAGTCTCAATCTCAAAAGGTGGAGTAGAGTCTATAGCCACCAGGCACGATTTTGCGATCTCCTCCTTTAGATGCTTGAAGGCATCCGTTTGTTCTTTAGCGAGAGGAAAATGGGCAACTCTGGTTAAGGGATGTAATTTTTCGGAGAAATTTGATATCCACCTAGAATAGTGAGAGAACATCCCCATTGCTCGTCGGAGAGAGGTATGGTCTTGAGGTACTGGCAGATCCACCAATCCTTTGAGTCTGTCAGGGTCAGGTTTTACTGAACCCATGCTTATAGTATACTCAAGCAAGTCCACTGAACTAAGTGAATAATGACATTTGCTTTTATTCAGTGTTAGGCCGTACTTTGCCACACTATTCATAAATTTCTTTAGATTGTTGTCATGTTCTGCCTGGTTATGACCACAGATAGCAACATTGTCGATATAGGCGTAGGTTCCTCGGAGGTCTTCTCGCCTGATAATGTCATCAATGACTCGCTGGAAACTTGCTACTCCATTGGTCACTTCAAAAGGGATTCGACAAAATTGGTACAGAGACCCGGACGCTTCGAAGGCAGTATATTTTCGTTCTTCTGGCTTGATGGCAACCTGGTGATAGGCACTGGTTAGATCAAGAGTGCTAAATACCTGATAACAGGCAATCTTATTTACCATGTCCTCTATCCGAGGAAGTGGATAAGCATCCAGAAGAGTGAACCGATTTATCGCCTGGGAATAATCTATGACGAGTCTCTTCTTGTGATTTTCAGGAGACACTACCAGTGTTTGGGCTCGCCATGGCGATAGAGATGGCTCTATAATTCCTTCCTTCAGCATACGCGATATTTCTGAATGAATGAATTTAGCGTCAGATAGGCTATGTCTCCTGGATTTTACTGCTATTGGATGACAATCAGAAGTTAGATTCGCAAAGAGAGAGGGGTAAGATACATTATTAATTGCAGTTAGTCCACAAACAGTGAGAGGTGGAAGCAGTCCCCCGAAAGGTATTTTTACCGAAGAATGCTGACGTAGGAAATTATGTCCAAGAATGACATCACAGCATAAGTTAGCCATAACGGACAACTTGACATTACGGTACTCTCTACTGCTTAGATTGAGGGATACTATACAATGTCCAAGAGTAGAGGATGAGTGGGAACTGCTAGCCATAAAAACTTTTTATGAACTTGGCAAGATTGCCAATCCGAGCCTTTTAACCTCGTTAGAATTAATAAAATTTTCTGAGCTGCCAGTATCAACAAGTATTTTTAGAGACTTGCCTTTGATTTTTCCATGCAATGTCGAGCAAGACATACTCTCTGAAAAATTTTAAGATTGAATAGAAATTGCAAGAATAGACTCACCGTGGTTGATAGCAGCCGCTGTAGATGATCTGCAGACATGATCAAAATGTCCTTTCTTTTTGCAATTTTTGAAAATTGAGTTTCGGGCAGGGCATCTAATTCTATCATGTCTCTGATTTCCGCAGAAGAAGCATTTTTGTCCAGAAATGGCGGTCACGCTATGTTCCTCATCGCACCCAGACTGATCGTCATCGTCAGTTACCTCAGTTTGAACAGTAGAGACAGATGCGTTTAGTGAGTTCTGTTGAGAGTAGGACGTTAATTGTTTTTGTGCCATCTCAAGTGTTAGCGCCTGGTCATAAGCAGTGACTAGATCTAGTGTTTTGTTTTCCAGGAGTCGTTGTTTGATGTGATTAGACGAAATTTCGTTTATAAAAGCGTCTCGTATGTATTCGTCTCTCACCTGTATTGCTGTAACAGCCTGGAACACGCAATCCTACGCGAGTTTCTTTAAAGCTTGCAAATACTGGTCTACACCCTCGTCAGTTTGTTGACGACGAGTAGCCAGCAGATGCCTACGGAAGATGTCATTTCTAGGCTGCACAAACACTCCTTCCAGAACGTCCATGGCTGAATTGTAATCATCCACGTCGGAGATGTGTTTAAAGATAGTGGGAGAGACAAGGTTGATAAGTAGATTCAGTTTCAGTCTGTCTGTCAGTGGAGTTTGTTGTTGTGTTTATAAGTAAAAGAAGCTTTGTTGTGTTTATCAGTAGTTTCTATGACGGGAACATTAGTAAATAAATATAAACGTTCAATTATTTCCAACCTAGTTACTAGAGCAAAACTTATCTCTTCTACTAATAAAATATTTTATACGCAATTGACTAACATCAGGCAAACCCTTATCAATAACGGTTTTCCTAACTATCTAGTTGATAATGAATTTCATAGATACTTCTCAGACCTAACAAGAGATACACCCAGAAAATTATCCTCAACTAACCTTTTTTGCAGACGACAAATGTACAGACAATACAGTATGGATGAAAAGGCCCTTAAGTCTAATACACCATAATGTGTTCTCCGTTGATTCTAACAAAGCCTTAAAACTTAATATATATTATAGTAAATGTAAAACCTCTAACCTGATAATGAGCAATAACCCTTCTCCAGTTGCTGCTGTGGTTGATAGAACTAATGTTGTGTATGAGTTTAAATCTCCTTTGGAAGAATGCTCTTCTAATCCACATACATACATTGGATTTACAACCACCCGGCTCTCCAGATGATTAACTATGCAGTTAAATAATTCTAGTGCTATTAAACAACATCTTATGTCACATACTATTTCCCTTCTGCATTCTGGCATTCGTAAAATCCTTATAGACAATACTAAAATTATTGATCTACATACAGACATTAGACACCTTAAAATTTTAGAGGCACTACATATTAAAAGCAATAGACCTCTTATTAATCGCACAGCTTATAATATTTCTGGAAACATCCTTCAATGTCTATAATATATTTCTACGTAATTAGATAATCACATAATCATTTCCCTTGAATTTTTTTTTTTAATTCCATAACGTATTTTTGTTCTTTAGGTATTTACAATAAAAAAATCATTTTCACCCCTTCATACGATCACATGCTTCGCCTGCACGTGATAACATTAACGCGTCTCTTGAATTAAAAATAATTCATAACGTTTATTTGGTTCGTATAAATGTAGCAATACGATTCCGCTGCAAGGCAATTGGCTAAAGTTAAAAAAATTGACCCTGATGATGAACTATGACGTTCGAAAGTACTCGGTTGTCTTTTGGAAAATATATATACCAATATAATTTTGAAATAAAAAGTCTCATTCGAAAATATGAGAAAATACAAAAGAAAATCAGCAGGACTAAGTTGTCTTTGGCGTTTAATACAACGTGTTTAAAAGAAAGGATGCTGCCTAAGTACACACACACACACACACACACACACACACACACACACACACACACACACACACACACACACACACACACACACACACAAACACACACACATATATGTATATATATGTAAAATATAAAAAAAATATATAAATATATATAGGTACCGCCAAAGAAAAACGATGCCTACGGTTTAAAATACATTTTAAAAATGAAAAATATTTCTTGAAGCTTTTATTTTAGTTTTAAAATGATTACATTTAATATTTCCAATAAGCTAAATAATTTGCTGTATTTTAAATTGAATTTCACTTGACTGGAATGAGTTTTTATTATCAGTAAAAACGCTAAAATCGTTCATATTGACAAATCTGACAACACAACGTAATTCTCTTACACTTACCGATCTTATTATCTTATGTCGTGTTTGGACATCCGTATTTACAAAAATTAACACATTCATGCACAGATAAAATAAATTCAAAATTCTTCTTAAAATATTTGGGATAATTAAATTGTAGTGAGCGTTTCCGTTTTTGATTAGTAAATATAGTCTTAATTTGATAACAATATCACTTGACCGTCATAAATTAATACATAATTTGAAAAGATTTAAAATATTAAAAATTAATAAATTTAATTAAAACTTAAATATTAAAAAAATGAAAACAATTCTTGCAAAAATCCATTATCCGCAGAAACTTTTTTTTTCTTAAGACAATCATGTCCATGTGTTTATGCATAAAAACAATTAAAATCTTTTATGAATTAAATAATGTTTTAGTTTTATTGCTTTTTTTAATTTTACGATTCAGAACAGCTTTTCTGGATTTTACAGGCGAGTGAATTTATGTTTAGAGCAGCTTGAAATGGGAATTAACTTAATGAACTTTTTATGTGAAAAACTTTGATAGCCAAACTCAGTAATTTGGATTTTACTAGAATATTTTTCTATTTAGCTTTTGAAGAAACGAAAAGCATTTAACTGCAATAAATTGAATTAGCACCTGGAATTTTCTGGGTTCGAATTTATAACGTAACAGGATTTTAATCTGCAGGATCGAGTGAAACAAAGAGCATGTCCCCATCACCCTCACTTTCCGTTAGAAAAATGACAATTGAGCTATTGTTTAATACCACGAGGCTGGCATCCCGCTCCCACCCCTACACCGTAGAAACTGTTAGATGTAGACGTCTCTTCTACTCCAATAGCTTCATGTCTCGCACATCTCGCCTATGGAACTCCCTTCCCTATTACTGTTTCCCTGACAAATACAATCTCCAACGGTTTAAGTGTAGCGTCAATCGACATCTCCAGTTGCCTTGATCTATCCACTTCCCTTCTCCACATCCTTTCATTTTTCATTTCTATCTGCTCTCGCTCCAAATCTTCTGTAACCCCCTTGCCTTGATCGACCCACTGTCTTTCTCTTTCTCTTTCTCCGCATCCTCTCCTTTACCACTCCTATCTGCTCTTCCTCCAACCCTTCTTTAACCCCTTGCGTGATAGTGGCCTCCAGCCTTGCTTGGGGTGATACGCTTAAAAAAAAAACAAAAACAAAAAAAACTATTCTGCTTTGATTATCTATGAGGTTATGTATATAAGGTCAGAGATTCGGTGTGTGACCCGGAGGATGAAGTCACCGCAACTACCGCCCCTATGCACCAAATCCATTACTATGTACGTATACAGTGAGCTATGATAATTTTTAGCCCGCCCCCGACTACAGCAGTTTTGGGTTGTGTAATAACGTCTCTTCTTTTTTTTCAGAAAATACCGTGTTAGTATCGAGCTACTCTCATTTATGAACGATAGTTGACTTCTATTTTGCAATGAAAGTTCGCAGAAGTAAGGAAATTGGTGAATTTCAATGAGGGCAAATAATAGGATGGCATCAGTGTGGCAAGTCAAATAGAGAAATTGCTAGGTTTTTCCAGGTTAATCATCAAAGGGTTAATAATATTTCAAGAAATTTAATGAAGAAGCCTTTGTCGTGTGGAACAATGTTCAGGAAGACCAAGCATTGTGTCTGAGTGAACGAAAAGGGCACTGAAGGAGGAAGTCATCAGAAACCGTCGTCAGAGCGTCGAAGATATCGCCAACAGCATGGAAATACCGCCATATGCGGTGAGAAAGACTCTGAAAGAGCTAGGTTATCAAAGAAGAGTTGCAAGAAAGAAGTCCTTGATTTCAGGGATTAACAAGAACAGGCGTATGGACTGGCGAGAGAATTCGAGAACAAAGATTATGAATTTTGGCAGTTTGCAATTTGGTCAGATGAAAGTAAATTCTGCCAATATTCGAATTCGAGACAGGTTTATGGTTGGAGAAATCAGAATGAGACTTGGAACACTGGATGTCTGCAGGTGACCGTGAAACATGGCGGGATTGGAGTAATGGTGTTGGGCGCCGTCTTGTTTGGAGGGGATCTGAGCTGATTCTTGTTGGGGAGCGGTTGAATGGTCCAAAATACTGTCAAATATTAGAGAAAAGACTACTTCCACTATTTGAAACCAACCAGATTGACAAGAATGTCTACCTTTTTCAAGAAGATGGAGTACCATGTGATACGAGCAAAGTAGTAAAAACATGGAAGGAATCGTAGGAATCAAGTCACTGCCATGGATAGCCCAAAGTCCTGACATGAATCCAATAGAGCAGCTTTGGGAGCACCTTGACGGAAAAGTTCGAGAGCGTGCAACCAAAATCACGTCAGTGGCAACCCTTAAAAAACATTGCTAAAGGAGTAGCAAAATATGGACCAGATGATTATTGATAATTTGATCAAATCCATGAAAAATCAAATACAAGCACTGAAACTAGCAAATGGAGGACCTACTCCATACTAATTCCAAATACTGTTTCTTTATGTTGAGTTGGGATTAATTAAATTTTGAAATTGGATGTCGTTTATTTCTCCTAGCTAAAAACCTTTTTTTTAACGTTTCACCCAAAGCAAGGCGGGAAGCCACTCGCCCGCACGCAAGGGAGTTGGAGCGAGAGCAAATAGGAGTGATAGAGGAAAGGATGAAGAGAAGGATAAGGGATAGATCAGGGCATCTGGAGACGTCGATTGACATTACATTTGAATAGTTGGAGATTATAGCTATCAGAGAAACAGGAAGAAGGGTGGGAGTTCCACAGGCGAGAGGTGCGAGACATGAAGCTAGTGGAGTAGAAGAGACGGTTACATTTAACAATTTTGATAGTGAAAGGGTGTGAAAACTTTGGAAGATGAAAATAAAGATTTACAGACTCAGCTTACAGAGAAAGAAAGGGAATATGAATGCCTTGTAAATGAAATAAAAACACAAACAAGAAAAAAACCCACAAATTCACACAGAAAAAGCACCTGTTATGACTTGGAAAAGTAAAAAAAAACAAGGAAAAACAAAACAAAAACAAAACAGCCGTCTGTAGCCTTGTCAATATGTGACTGAAGCCAAATATGTGGCTATGACACCAGCTATTCAAGGACAATTCTCAATCCAGCTGATGAATGTGTCGCAGTTAGCTCCTCCTCATTTCCTTAACCCTTCAACAGGGGTCTCTCTCTCTCCCGGGAGTATAAATACTGGCTGACCTTTCGCCTCTTCCTCTTTCCACGTCTTCGCACACGTGCGGCCAACTGCCTCTCCTGGGGCCGCAACCTCGCACGTGAGGCGAGGTAAAAAAAACTTTCTCTTTTTCACTTACACCACTATGTGATCCTCTCACACAAGCAGCGTTTCCCATATTCTGGGAACACGCTTACGCGTTCGTACGGACACTCACACAACTTTCCATACAACACTGTAACATTTTATTCATGTCTTCAATGTATTTGTAATTCGTGTATTAATCTATTTGTTATTAATATATATTTGTTCGCATACATGTATATCGGTCTTGTTTGTTTCTTTGGACTCCATTAAAGTCCAACATTCTTATGTAGCTGGACCGGCCAGCGGAAGTCATAACCCAGAGATATCCTTTCATTCTCTTCACATCAACACACTTCACCCCCACCGCACGGTCCACTACAAATGAAATGAGTATTGATAAATCTATAAAATCAACAAATCTATACTCAGACAATCAGAGTGCAATATGCATTGCAAAGGATCCTATCACAAGTCAAAGGACTAAACATGTTGATATCATAAGGACCAAAATTGATGATGGTACCATAAACTTAAAATATGTACCGACAGATAAGAATATTGCAGACATTTTTACAAAATCTCTGCCGAAGACAAAGTTACAATTATTTGTATCAAAATTACTACTATCCAAAGTTTAAAGCGGGGGGTGGGGTGTTAGAGTAAACTGTGGATGCAGTTATTTCCCTTCTCGAGGAACTCTCTAAAAAGGGGTTAATTTTATACTTCCTGTATATTTTATCTGTTGTAAGTCAGTTGGTGAATAAACCTGTTACGTTTTACGTCTCTTGTTCCATTCTCTTCCTACATACTTCTAGTCGTTATAATATGTCCTCTTATCACGCGATTCCAACATGGTCAGCAAGAACTCAAGGCATATAAATCTAACTGCGGCCAGTTTGGTCAACAGAAACTCTGAGCATAGAACTCTGGACACAAGTGCACTTTCTCGTGCAACTATTTTTTAACGTAGTCAGAATGCTGTTCACAAACCAAAATATATTGGAATTGTTTAAAGAAAACAAGTAATATTATATTTTAAATTTTAATTTATATTAATTAAATAATTTGATGTTACTTTTTGCTTTTTGGAAATTTAAATAAATGACGTCTATTTTTCAATTTTATCATGTTATTGCTCGAAAGCAAGATATCCCTTTAAAAGTGATTGGCGAAATAATTTTACTTTTTTCAAGTAAATAATTGTTGACGAAAAAAATTGTTTCCGCAATGTCTTCATAATGAAAAAAGAGACGTAAAAAAAAAAACACTTAATTTTTATTGCTTTTCTATTGTTGAGAGCAACCACCTTTTGTCAGCGGGCAAGACAATACAGATAACCTACATTATAATTCATGAATGGATTAAATTTTCAATTTCTTCAAAGGCCCAGTAGACAAAAGGACGCCTGAACATTTTTTTATTGTCCGCTTCATTAGTGTCATCATCAAAGTCAGTCTAAAATGGAATTTTCTATCGCAAATCTAACCACTAAATTGAGAGATTAGTAACAATTCTAGAATGTCTTTTCCAATTCTATTCGATGAAATAAAAAATAAATATCGATAAAATATAACGAAATTTGACTTTTATCGCACAAGGAAAACAGTGTCAAAAATTGAAAAGACTCTACCGTTTAGACTAGAGAATTTATTTGGAGTGGGAGGCAGTAGCGACTTAGGTTCCAACACGAGCTATGCCACTGAATCACACTTTCCTTGTATCTTCTTAATCTTTTCCTTAACCTACCCAATCTTCGTTACCCATCCAAGTTTTTATCTGAATGTTATAAAAAATGTATTAGCTTCATATGCAAAATATAGTAAAGATGTTATCTTTTTTTAAAAATATATTTATCCATAATAAATTTGAATGTATCACAATTTATACGCTTTTCTTCCTCTCCCTTTAACATTTTCTTTCATTCTCTCTTGTTGATCAACCATCAATTTTATCTCTGTCTTCCATTTATTCCCATCTCGTCTTTATTTTCTACTCCACCTGGTTTCTTTAGTATTTTTCTTTAGATGATTATTATTATTATTTTTATTTCCTTTGATTTCTGGCGTTTACACATTTCTTTCCGGGTCCCGCCCAGGGACCTAAGGTTAGAAATGGCATCATGACACTTTCCACTGACAAAAAAAAAAAAAAAATTAAATAGATAAAGCCCTTCCTAAAGTGTGGGCTGTACTTGTCAGAACAATTTTTTGTATCTCTTTGAGGCATGGACTTCCAGGAATCCCTTCAATTCGTCTACTGGAATCTTTTCCAGCCATTCATAGGGCTCCAACTACAACAGGGATTGTTGATGTTCCCATGTGCCACATTTTTGAGATTTCTATTTCGAGGTCCATGTATTTTGACAGCTTTTTGAATATCTTCAAAGATACATTGCAGTCTGCAGGGACTGCCATATCAATAAGTAGACACGTTTTTTTTTGTTTGTGGTCTTTAATAACAATGTTTGGGTGGTTGGCTTTGATTGTTCTGTCAGTGTGTATTGTGTAGTCCCAGAGAATTGTAACAGGTCCTATCTCCGTAACCGGGTCTGGGTGGTGTTCATACCAGTTTCTTTCAGTTTCATTCCCGTAGAAGTTGCAAATTTTCCAGTGCAGATATTGGCCCACTCTGTCTTGCCGGGTTTTATATTCAGTGGGTGCCAATATCGTGCAACCTGATACAAGATGATCAATCGTTTCTGGATATTTATCACAGAATCTGCATTTTGGTCTAACACAATATTTTAGTATATGTGCTTGATAATTCCTAGTTAAGAAGCATTGGTCCTGTGCAGCAAGGATATTATTATTATTATTATTATTATTATTATTATTATTATTATTATTATTATTTATACACATTGGATTTTCACAAAAAAAGTAACTTTTAGTTTTCAATGAAGATCTACTGACAACAAGTTTTCTCTCTCCTCCACCATTCTAGCCGATTTTAGAAACGCTGTCGTTCGGATAGTTTCAGTTCTTTTCCTTCCTACGTCTTTGCAAGATTTTCGTAACTTTCCGAGTGCGCCAATAATGATGCGTACAACTGGCACATTAAAGAATTTGTTTAGTTCTTTCACAAAATCTAGAGATTTGTCGTTCTTTTCATTATGTCTTGTTTCGTGGGACAGCTTGAGTTATGATAGAAATTAATGCTTTATATTGTAAGGAAAAAAGTATGATGAAGCGGAAAGCGTTTTGGTTTATACTTCTTTCGCCTAAAAATTGTGTTTAACACATAAAAACTGTATATCGCTATCCCATATATATATATATTTGTGTGTGTGTGTGATACAAATAATTCACGTACATAAATATTTTTTTTGCAGAAATAAATAAGAGTTGTGTAATTATAAGAAAAAATCGCTGACAGCTGAATCGATTGAAGAAAAGAGGGTCAGAAAAGGGGACAAAAACGGGATGAGTCAGTGTTTCCCTATGAAATGAAAAGCAAAACCTTAGCTATACATATGGCAATACTATACACATTTGTAACAAAGCTATGCATAGTGAAAAACAGTTGTTGGGTACACGGGCTGTCCTTTGCGTGTAATGTGAGTGGATAAAATTTCTATAATAACAATACAGTCTTTCCTTATTTTAAAAAAGTGCATAGTCAGTGCAGAGAAGATGTTATTTTTTCACAGCAAAGTGGTTGAATCAAGAGCGAAAATCAACAATTTGAAATTGATACAACTGGCGGGTTCACTGACCACGCTGGAATTAACTGGATACTGAAGAATATATTCTGATTGTTTGCATTTGTCAACCAAGCAAACGCACTTAAGAATTTTAGTTTCAATTTTCATTGGTTCATAAATTCAACTCTGGGTCACGTGTCTCTTCACTAGTACGTCCGCACTAGCAAAATTGAAGAAAGGTAATGAGTCACCACCTAGTTCCACAGTTCTTCGGAAAATTTTTTTATTTATCTTTAATTTTTAAATTTTTTTGGGTACGACAAAATAGCTGAAGAATGTTGTCTTAGAAGGAAGCTTCAGTTCTTAGCGTCACTGACTGTCATAAAAGTATTTGCTTAAGTAGTTTTGTTAATGTATATGCTTTGAAAAACAACCAATTCACATATAAAATATTACTTTATGCACATTTCTAAAGAAGAGGCAAGGGAGAAAGTGAGGGTTAAAGTGTAAGTATCACGTAGCTTGACGAAGAAGATGGATGAATGAGTAAGTAAGGGAATTTCTTTTAAGCCGTGCCGTCGTGAAATGTTGCCGTATGTATCTCTTTACTGTCTTGTCTGGTTCAGAAACATTGCTTATATACACTTGAAAGGGATCACGAAGCATGTTATTTTTATTGTTGGCGTGAACGCGACCCATTGGTTGAGAAGTGTTAAATATTTATTTTCAAAGGATTAATTTTTTTAACTGGAAGAATGTGCGAATCCTCCGACTCAGAAACCATTTTTTTGTCATTTGGCGCTTGACTGTCTTTCTGTTTATTTCCGTCTTCACTCCACGAATTTTATTTTGGATAAACGACGTAAGTAGTAATGAAAATTCAATCTTATATTTTCTTTGTTGTACACACTTGTAATTAGAAAGTGAGAAATGTTCATTCACAATGAAACACAATGGGATATATGTAACGTGAGTATAGTTTGTGTATGATAATCAGTTTGATATATATATATATATATATATATGTATATGTGTGTGTGTGTGTGTGTGTGTGTGTGTGTGTTATATGAACATAGTATACGTATGAAAAAAGAAGGCAGTAGCAGAAGTTAACCTGCTTCGTATGGTTTTTCACTATCTACCATTATATAGTAGAAATGAATTGAAAGCAGACTAGACCGAAAGCTACAAAAAGTTGAATAAGTAGGAGATTAAAAATGCCTGACATCCGACTTTAAAAGTAAAGCAACCGACAACTGATTACTAAAATTAAGTTGGACGATTTATAAGAAATTGATGGCCCAGAAAAACTTTACAGAGCGTATATTGTTCGAAATATATTAATTTAAAATACGTTATGCACATTTTTATTAGACATATTGTCGATAACTGTATTCCTCGCTGGAAGACTGTTTTGAATTGCTTTTACATTGAACTCACTGACCTTTATATTAGGATGGAGAGTTTAGCGTTCGTTACAACTTTAGCAATTGGTTAGAAAATCGGAGAGTAAAAGATTCAAATTTTCTTCGGCTTGTGATCTTTTTGAACAAAAAATGATTATACTGAAACTGTTATATCAGTCACAACATCTTGTATGAAAAATACGTCTTTTCCACCGGAGATACTCGCATATTTACCTTTCATTTAATTCTATTTAAACGATTCTGCCCTTAAGATTTTGTGATATTTAGAAATATTTAGTACTAGCAGGATTCGCCCGACCGCTAACGCTTCGCAACGTAAGATATATTCACTATTTGAAATCTTTGAAACAAAAATTTTAAATGAATATTTCATTCATAAATTGGCTTGTTAAAGTTAAGGAAAGTTTTACAAATAGATGCCAACTTGTTGAAGGCCAAGTAAAATGCAAATTTCAAACACTTTTCTGCACTATATATGACGATTTTCTCAAACAGAACAATTTTTGATATGAAATTCAAAACAATCCTCGAATAAATTAAGAATAATGAAGGAAAGTTAATTAATGAAATAGACTTTTCAAAAAAATCAATATGCAAATTAGTTAAGCTTGAAGAGTGATATTGCCTAGGAATAGATAACATATACAGTGTAACCCGGATATAAGAGAGTTGTCGGGACCGGAGAATGAGTATCTTATATCCGGGTTTGGTCTACATTTGTTTAGGTAAGTATGGCTCTAATTTGGGACTAGATAAAAAATATCTCTTATATCCGGGTTTCTCTTATATCCGGGTTACACTGTAATACAGATATTGAGTTTTAAGTGTGAAAACCAGGGGCATACATACACATTCGGATACTTATCGGTCACAGAGATCCGTCCCTGCGCTGGTAGTATCATAGCTATGATTAGCTCAAACCAGCTCTGAGTAGATTGGAACAGCAAAGACCAGCTATGACTAGCTCTGACCAGCGGCTCGAGTGAAGGCACTCAGTTAAAAAAGACCTTGTGTCGCAACCTGACTTAGCGAGGAGTCAAGTAAATCAACCCCTCCCTCGAGGGGTATACACATTTATACACTTGCCGATCGGTAGACCAGCTATGACCAATGAAGACACAATTGGGGGGGGGGTCCAATAACGGGGAAGTTACTGTGGCAAATTGAGGCACAAACTTTACACGAAATTGGGATAGCCCAAGGAAACTGTGCAGTTGCGAGGCATCTTTTAGTAGAGGGGCATTAATCACTACCTATACCTTTTTAGGGGAGCTGAGTGCGTAAGTCTTCCCCTGCCAGTATTTAGTTCTCTCCATCAGCAAGCCCTATGTAGTGCCTCCTCATGGCGACACATGGCAACTGAGCACCTTGCGGACTCGGGCTAAACTACAGGGGACGGGGGAGGAGTGTGTCCCCCTTAACGCCTTGGTGCCCATGAACCAAACCCCAGCTATGGGTTAAATAGCTCCACTGCCTTGTGGAGAAGAAAAAGCTAAGGAGTAAACCCTACAGAAATCCGGAGTGGAGCCCCTAAGGCGGATGGACGGCACTCTGTGCTACCTTCCGGCAACTCCTGCAGCCGCGCTGGTACCAAACTGTATTGGATCATCCTCTCCTTTGGACTCTGCTAGCAAGGCCGAGAGGGGGAACTAGACGTCTGGGCAGCTCTAGTTCTCCATAAATCCCGCCCAGGCACTCAGCGCTACTCCATCGTCTCTCGAGACGGACGAATGCCGAACGAACGACATTTTTTCATCAGAAATTTTCCGGCCATCCTATGACAGGATATATCCTATGTTTTTTATAGAGGTCATTTTGATTTGAAATTTCACCTCATTGACAGCCTATCCTCAATCGGCAAAGTGTTGAATTTGGTAAGGCTCGAGTCGTGCTCTTCTTCTGTGCTGCCAACTGTTACGGTGCCATATGTTATGTTTTATGCTTCTGTACAGTCTTTAGGAGGCACGGTGGAGTAATGAATAGCGACTCAGATTGAGGAATAGGCAGAGCCGAGTTCGAATTCCAGTTGAATCCATTTCATTCACTTACGTGCTAATACACTTAGGAAAGGTATGAATCCTCTTTTTCTCCCCCAGCTATGGGTAAATATCAGGACAGACCGAGTACTATAGCCTTGGATGGCAACTGGTCTACCGCAGAAAAAAATGGTAACCTACTGCGGGAAAAAATCTGCTTCGTCAAACATATATTCGAAAGATACATGATCGCCTAAGCGTGTATCACGTATGGCAAATAACTGTCTTTAATTATTTAGTGAATCTTTTCTGATGTCAGGTTCACTCCAAACAAGAATGTTTTGTACCTGAATAGTCCTCCTGCATCAAATGTGGTAATTTCTCTAGAATCAAGGTGTAAATCTATTTAATGGTAGACCAATCTTTGAGAAGTACTTTCCTTCTGCCATTTCCTGGACTGTTTTGTCAATTGTTGGCACAGGATGACGCCCCCGGACAATAGCTTCATTAACTCTTTTCATACCAACGCATATCATAACATCTGGTTCTCCTTTCTTATTGGGTTTTTGTTCTACTAATACTGGTGGATTGACCCATTGAGCAGATTCTATGACTCCCTAGATTATATCTAGCTCCACTACTTTGAGTTTGTCAAGAACAAGCTACTGTCTGTAAAATGGAATTCTGCGCACAACCTGAACAACTGGGGTGGCTTTTGGATCTATCTTAAGTTTCACATGATAGTCATTGAGTTTATCTAGTCCTTTGAAAACTTTAGAAAATTACTGTCTATGCATCTCTTTCCGAACAATGCAAGATATCAGTATTAATTCCAGCTTTTAAAAGTCCAAGTTATTTGCTGTTTCTACCAATGAAGGAGAGACGTTTGTGCTTGTAGTATCACAAGTAGTGACGGATTGCTTAGTGTTAGGTACCTGCAAATTCAGTATACATTTCCCTAAAAGCTAAAGAGGGTCCTTGCTAGCATAGGGTAGAGCTTTCTGGTTGGAGGCTGAAGTTTGATTTCATCGCTGACGTTTTTTTAGTTGTTTAAAATCTTTAACAGAAAGTGTTTTGCGATACGTTCCTGAGTCTATTATTAGGGATACACTTGTGTTATTGAGGCGCTGTTCTATATACGTCTTCTGCTCTCTTCATGAATTCAAGCGTCCTACGAAGCAGGCATCCCGCTCCCACCCTTTCACTGTTGAAACTGTTAAATGTAGACGTCTCTTCTACTCCAATAGCTTCATATCTCGCACCTCTCGCCTGTGGAACTCCCTTCCTTATTCCTGTTTCCCATGACAACTATAATCTCCAACTATTCAAATGTAACGTCAATCGACATCTCCAGTTGCCTTGATCTATCCACTATCCTTCTCCACATCCTTTTCTCTTTCACTCCTATTGCTCTCACTCCAAATCTTCTGTAACCCCTTGCCTTGATCTATCCACTATCCTTCCCCACATCCTTTCCTCTTTCACTCCTATTGCTCTCGCTCCAAATCTTCTGTAACCCCTTGCCTTCATCTATCCACTATCCTTCTCCACATCCTTTCCTCTTTCACTCCTATTGCTCTCGCTCCAAATCATCTGTAACCCCTTGCCTTCATCTATCCACTATCCTTCTCCACATCCTTTCCTCTTTCACTCCTATTGCTCTCGCTCCAAATCTTCTGTAACCCCTTGCCTTGATCTATCCACTATCCTTCTCCACATCCTTTCGTCTTTCACTCCAATTGCACTCGCTCCAAATCTTCTGTAACCCCTTGCCTTGATCTATCCACTATCCTTCTCCACATCCTTTCCTCTTTCACTCCTATTGCTCTCGCTCCAAATCTTCTGTAACCCCTTGCCATCATCTATCCACTATCCTTCTCCACATCCTTTCCTCTTTCACTCCTATTGCTCTCGCTCCAAATCTTCTGTAACCCTTGCCTTGATCTATCCACTATCCTTCTCCACATCCTTTCCTCTTTCACTCCTATTGCTCTCGCTCCAAATCTTCTGTAACCCCTTGCCTTGATCTATCCACTATCCTTCTCCACATCCTTTCCTCTTTCACTCCTATCTGCTCTCGCTCCAAATCTTCTGTAACCCTTGCCTTGATCTATCCACTATCCTTCTCCACATCCTTTCCTCTTTCACTCCTATTGCTCTCGCTCCAAATCTTCTGTAACCCCTTGCCTTGATCTATCCACTATCCTTCTCCACATCCTTTCCTCTTTCACTCCTATCTGCTCTCGCTCCAAATCTTCTGTAACCCTTGCCTTGATCTATCCACTATCCTTCTCCACATCCTTTCCTCTTTCACTCCTATCTGCTCTCGCTCCAAATCTTCTGTAACCCCTTGCCTTCATCTATCCACTATCCTTCTCCACATCCTTTCCTCTAACACTCCTATCTGCTCTCGCTCCAAAACTTCTGTAACCCCTTGCGTGCTAGTGGCTTTCCGGCCTTGCTTGGGGTGAAAAGCTTTAAAAAAATGTGATGCAGAGATTCTGGTTCGTCAACTCTATCTAATTGTTGGAGAGGGGACTCACCAACATGTGCAATGGCTCTGGATATATTTACACCATTTACATTGTTCGGAATGTTGCCCTCATCTGCATTGTCATATTCAGATGTAAACGAGAGAACAAATAACACAACAGACTTGTCTGCACATGTATCTGTATTTTGCTGTAAATAAAATCACTGTTTAACCTTTAACCTGGCGTTGTTCATCACAACTGGCGTCGAGGAAGATGTACGCTCCGGCCTTCTTTAGGTGTTATACGTTGGAATTTCGAACCGAAGCCTTTATTTCGTCAACCGGGGTTGATTTTTTCTAGTTCCACATGCCGTGCCTTTTCTGGATATCTCAGTTTCAGTTATTTCCTTTTAGTAACTCAACTCTCCAAATTTGTTTTCACCTCCGCTGTGGCCAGGTCGTGAACTCACAACAGGACGAAATAAAAGGCTCGGTTCGAAGTTCCAACATATATCACCTGAAGAAAGCCTGAATGTACAACGGCCGAAGCGTCGTGAATATGACAATAACAATGGGGACAACAGTTCGAACAATGTAAATGGCTTAAATAGTTACAATACTTCATCTCATAAACATAGACAGGGGCTCAGTACCTGTGTTTGAAAAACTAAAGAACCTATTGTAGCGATTACCACTATGTTTGCCACGCCTACATTTTTCTCAACTGTGATTGGTCAAATAATAAATACTAACTATCACAGGACAATTTACTGATCGCATTCACCACACTGAATTTTTCCTACTCTTAATTCACAAACATGCTTTTGTTATAAAATCACCGATTGGGTAATTTTTCATCCAATCAGATATTTTTGTGTTCTCTCGAAATTTCTCCCGCCGTTGTCCTTGGAGCCTACCGATAGTAATATAAACCAAGATTCGTTCCAAAAATAGACAGTAGAAGCAGAACTCAGTAGAACTCAGCAACTCACACGCGTCTACACAGACTATTCATTCTACTCACTGCACACACACACACACACACACACACACACACACACACACACACACACACACACACACACACACACACACACACACACACAGAACTTAAATATCATTCACCATCAATTCTATGTAACAAGCCAAGTTGCAACAGCTCTGTTAGTTATATATAATCCACAACTGAATTACTAAATGTTCTTCTGAAAACATCATCCTATCTAATACAGAACTTTGAACATTCTTATTCAGAAAACTTGTTTTATTACATTTAATCTTTCAGCTAACAGATAAAGGGAAACTACTTTTTCTTTCTTATTGTTTCACACATTACAAAAAATATTTTGTATTTGTTGATTTTAATATATATTTTTTATCGTTGAAACAAAAATCGGTTTTCCATTGTTTTTCCTTAATTCAAAAATGTATAATTGTTAAATGCTATTCAACACGCAGCCACATCAATCTTTTCAACACAACCAGCATTTACAATCTCTTTAAGTGAACTTTTAAATACTTATGATAAAATAACCATTAATCTTTACGCTTTAATGCTTCGAACAATGTAAATGGCTTAAATAGTTACAATACTTCATCTCATAAACATAGACAAGGGCTCAGTACCTGTGTTTGAAAAACTGAAGAACCTATTAAAGAAAAGTTAGTGTTTGTGTGACCGTCTTCTTAGCACTATATTTTCAGACTTGGGGCTATACTACTTATTTTATTCTCGTGATGTAGATGTTTAGTGTTAGCTATTAAGTCTTTGAAAATGACAGAAATGTAACAGTTCGTCATTTATTTGACTGGTGGTGTTAATTTTCATCTTCGACGTTCACCACGTTTTTGTAATTGGCGGGGCACTGGTATGAGTTTTTTTTTTCACCAGTAAGTTTGTTGTTATCAGTTCTAAGCATTATTACATCTTCCTCGACGCCACTTGTGATGAACAATGCCAGGTTGACAGTTAAACAGTGATTTTATTTACGGCAAAATACAGATACATGTGCAGACAAGTCTGTTGTGTTATTTGTTCTCTCGTTTACATCTAATTTTCCAGAAGAGTCTTCTAATCTCGCTACGACGAGAGATCGACGATACTACATTTTCGACACCAATTCTGCTCGACGTTTATTCGCTTTTTAGCAAGTAATAGATTTTCTATTTTCTATTGTGATTTTTCTTGTGATTTTTCATAGCAGATATAGTTATGTTACAGGCAAGTAATTACTCAATAATTTTGGTGGGAGGATATAATTTGAATAAGGGATATCTTATTCAGGGTTTCTTGTATCTATGAAGCAATCGTATCTCTGTTGGGTTCGTCGTTCATGCTTTTGGCAATAAAATAAGCACACACCATCTACTCTCTCGCTTTTAAACATCCATCACAATAAAGAAAAAAAGTTTTTTTTCAGCCCTAAAGTTGAATGAGTCAAATAAACCTTCGTAAACTTCTACCTGGAGTCGTTACTACATTACAATTTATTCGACTAATTCACTTTCACAATGATGGAACGTATACTCTGCCAAGAATCGACCATTCGTCCTTGCATGGAGTATTGCTGCCATATATGGTCTGGAGCCCCTGCTGTTTGCCTCAGGGTTCTTGATAAGATCCAGAGACGGATATGCAATGTAATTGGCCCTGATCTGTCATCTCGTCTGCATTCGCTCTCTCACAGACGCGACGTTGCTTCGCTCTGTCTTTTTTACAAATACTTTCACGGTAATTGCTCCGATGAGCTGCTTTCGCTGATTCATAGGCCTCATGAATTTAAACGTTCTACAAGGCTGGCATCCCGTTCCTACCCCTTCACCGTTGAAACTGTTAGATGTAGACGTCTCTTCTACTCCAATAGCTTCCTGTGTCGCAAATCTCGCCTGTGGAACTCCCTTCCTTATTCCTGTTTCCCTGACAAATACAATCTCCAGCTATTTAAGTGTAACGTCAATCGACATCTCCAGTTGCCTTGATCTATCCTCTTCCCTTCTCCACATCCTTTCACCTTTCATTCCTATCTCCTCTCGCTCCAAATCTTCTGTAACCCCCTTGCCTGGGTCGATCCACTATCTTTCTCCACATCTTCTCCTTTACCACTCCTATCTGCTCTTCCTCCAAACCTTCTGTAACCCCTTGCGTGCTAGTGGCTTCCAACCTTGCTTGGGGTGATAAGCTTAAAAAACAAAAAAACAAAAAAAACAAAAAAAAACCTACGGATCTGAATTCTCTGAACGCTGAAAGAGAGTACCGTCATTGGCACCCCCCCCCCAAAAAAAACAAGAAAAAACTAAAAAAACCTTTTAAAGCTTCTTGGTGGAATGTTGCGACGGAACACCCAACAAGTTATATTACTTAACAAAGTATGTATCAGTTAGCGTCTATGAGTATTTCTCAAATGCAACTGTATATCAGAAAGAAAACCGAAATGGTTGTTCATGTACTTGCTACGAGACGCCAGCAGCTCTCAGAAACAATCGACGAATTTCTCCGCGAACTAAACAAATTTACTAAACATTGCACCTTCACAGCTGTTACGGTTGAACAATACCGTACAGAGCTAGTAAGGGATATATTCATTAATGGACTATTGTCAGTAAACATTCGGCAGCTTTTACTAGAAAATGAAACCTTACTCTGCAGCAATCCTACGACTAAGCAAGCATTTTAAACCTAGTTCAACAATGCAGAATCTTTCATTCCACAACACTCTGTGACTGCAATGACCGAAGGACCTCTTTCTGTTTCTGCCCAATCTCAACTCCAGGATTCTCTTCCGTCTTGGGTATGATGATAAACTACATCCGTGTCCTGGACAAGACGATAAACTACGTCCGACAGCAAGGCCTCTGATCAGGAGGTTTTTAGGAGCGTGGAACCACCTCTTAATTGCTGGTGTTCCAATGTCCACCCTAAGCCGGGGTGGTAGCACCTGTTAGGGTCCCAGCTATGGGCAAATAGTTAATCCCCAAACTGGGTTCAAAACACTATGAAAGTGTAAAAATAGGTTTTAATACCAGAAATAGTTTTTAAAAAATATTACCAGAAATAAATTTTTGAAGAAAAAATATTACCAGCGATACGTTTAAAAAAATAATTACCAGCTATACATTTTTGAAAAACAAAACATTATGAGCGAAAGAAAATTATTACCAGAAATAGATTTTTGAAGGAAAAAAATATTACCAGAAATGGATTTTTTGAAGGAAGGAATATTACTAGAAATAGATTTTTGGAAAAAAATAATACCAACAATGAAAATTTTGTCGGCAATAAATGACTCATTGAGATTTTGTTATGCCGTAAAACAAACCAAACCAAACAAACAATTATGATTCTCTTGTTTCACCAGAAACCGTGGCCTCAACGGGGAGTACCTGTTTTTTTTCTGCGTAGGCAGAATGCGTTCTCTTTTGTCATGCCCAGCGAAAGACGATGGCTGTTTTTCATCTGGAAAAAAGGGAGTCACTGGTCTAAACGGGGTCACTGATCTAAAGTTTGTGAAAACAAGAATAAAAATGAGTGTCTCAGTGCCCTGCGCATTCTCGTCGGCTTCATTTAGTTGCTTATCGAAAACTACTACAAAAGTCAAGGAGGCTAATGAACTCCCCCTGGACGCGCTAGTTGATACAGGTAGCATAGAACATTTTATTGACGCGGCCATCGCGAATTCAAACCGGTGGAAATATTTTCCGGTCTCAAGTAGAATAACAATGGCTAACTCAGCATTATCGTCCCCATTACCTGGATACTCTCTAGTGGACTTGAAAATAAAAGAACTCACGTACAACAAAGTAAAATTCTTAATAATGAAGAACCTCTGCTGTAGTGTAATTCTGGGATACGATTGCCCTCGATAACACCTTCATGTCCAGATAGCATTTGGTGAGACCAAACCGTCATTACAATTATGTGGACTAAAATGTCTCACCCGGAACTCTTCACAAATTTAACACCTGACAGCAGACCAATAGGCAAAAAATCAAGACGGCATGAAAACATTAATACCGACATTAAAAGAATGCCCAGAGAAAGGATAATAAAACCAAGTCACTCGACACAGAGAGCGCAAGTAACGTCTTTAGAAAAAAAAAAAAAAAAAAAAAGGATGATTATCGACTATTCGCAGGTCATTCATAAATTCACCCTGCTGGATGCATATCCTTTACCGCTTATCTACGGCATGATCAGAGAGTTTGGTAAATATAGCGTATATAGTACATTAGATCTTCGAAGTGCTTCCGACCAGGTCGCAAGAAAAATTAAGTGACAAATCCTATACTGCATTCGAGGTGACAGGTCGACTGTACCAATTTTACAGAATGCCTTTCGGTGTAACGAACGGCGTGGCCAGTTTTCAAAGAATAATAGACACTACTAGGTGAGAATGTGGTAATAAAATAAGCACATCCCATCTCCCTTCTCACTAATAAAATAAGCACATCCCATCTCCCCTCTCACTAATAAAATAAGCACATCCCCTCTCACTAATAAAATAAGCACATCCCATCTCCCCTCTCACTAATAAAATAAGCACATCCCCTCTCACTAATAAAATAAGCACATCCCCTCTCACTAATAAAATAAGCACATCCCATCTCCCCTCTCACTAATAAAATAAGCACATCCCCTCTCACTAATAAAATAAGCACATCCCCTCTCACTAATAAAATAAGCACATCCCATCTCCCCTCTCACTAATAAAATAAGCACATCCCCTCTCACTAATAAAATAAGCACATCCCCTCTCACTAATAAAATAAGCACATCCCATCTCCCCTCTCGTTTGTAACGATCCATTACAATAAAATAAACGTTTTTCAGCACTAAATCTGAATGAGTCAAATAAAGCTTCATATGCTTCTACTTAGAGTTATTACTATATTACAATGCTTATTACATGTTCACCCCAGGGGTTTGGTAATTGTGGCTTAGGAATCAAATTACAAGTCTCCCAAATATCCATCACCCATTTCAGTACTTCCTGAATCTATTTTCCAGTTCCGCCAGTTCTCAAGTGATGTTTCGGTATTTTTGTTTTATTTGGTTTTGTTTTTTGTCGGCTCCAATCTTCACGTCAACGATTTAAGAGAATAACTTTTGTCTGAATTTTATTGGTTGGATTGTGTCGTTTGTCTGGATCACAAAATCATGAGCAACCCGTAGTCACTGAAGCGGTGACTCATTTCTTTTAAAACAACGGTCACTTAGACTGTGAGTCACTTGATGTAATGAAACATTACACGTAAATAGAAAAGAAGTGAATCAATAGTATCAGCTTCCAAAAGATCTCATTGCAAACTTGAATATATTCTTTTGCCCGCAACAAGGTACGCGTGTGTAAACACCATACATTGGTACGTATGTACTACAGTAACGCTTCATCACACATTTTAAATGTGTACACAGCAAGAGAATTTACACAACAAATAATGTACGTCCATCAACTCATACAATATCTTGCATGTTTATCTTTTCATATACACATTTACTGAATTCTCAAATATTTATAAGACAAAGTGTGAGTGAAATGGTATGTGTCGAGGTATAGGGTGTAGATGTGTGAGAGTGTATATGTGAATGAGAATGTGTGTAACTGTTACTGTGTGAGTGTTTGTACTTGAGAGTGTATGGTTGTATGTGTGTGTGTATGTGCTCGTATGAGTGTGTGAAAGTGTGTCCGTATTACTATGTACTTTTTCTTGACCGACGTATGTAATTTAGTTTTACAATCGAATATGAAGAGGAAACCAAGATACATTTTTTCAGCATAAAGTTCTGCCTTTATTTGAAATATTATCCATTGGGTCCTACGTCTCTTTTAGCGGAAATATCCCATGTCTGCATTTTCAGTTTAGAAACTCCTCGGAAACCAAAATAATAAACTTGTACTAAATCAATAACAACAGAAGAAAAAACAGTAGCAAATCAGACTCAATAGTCTTGATAGTAGTCGTGGCCCCGGGAGACACCGTCCTATGGTTAAAGTGAATCTCAGTAGAGTTCCACCACGGAAAATATGTGAGCGAGCGGCGCTGTATTGAGTCTGATTTGCTAACTGTCAGAGTTTCAATTCTCGGTAGTGGATGCGCACTGCTGATGAGTCCCAAATATAGGACGAAACGGCAGTCCAGTGCTTTCTGCATTCTGTAGAGGTTTCAGACTTGATGAATCATTATATATATATATTAGGTCATCCCATAAATTCTGTCCGAATATTTTTAACTTTTTGTTAAAATGAACGGAATTTAAAGAGTATTTTATAATGTCTAATGGAGCTGAACATTATTTTTATGTTTAGATGCATTTAAACTGATCAAATTTTAATTCAGAGAACAATAAATTAAATTTTGTTTGATTAAAACCCTGCTAACATGGAAGTACCAAAGAATCATTTGAGGCACGTAATGCTTTATGAGTTCAAGAAAGGAAACTCGGCAGCCGAAGAGGCTAGAAACATTCACTCAGTTTATGGAGAGGAATGTGTGAATGAAAGAACTTGCAGAAGATGGTTTGCAAAATTCAGAGGTGGAGATTTCACTCTTGAAGATGAAGATTGAACCGGACGTCCAGTTGAGTTTGATGAAAAGCTTCTTGAAGCACCCCTTGAAGAAAATCCTGCTTTATCAGTTGAGGAATTGGCAGTGGTTCTCAGTTCAAACCATACAACTGTTCATCGTCATCTTCAACAACTTAGAAAAGTTCCTAAACTTGGAAAATGGGTGCCTCATGAATTGTTTGAAAACAACCTCAAATCCCGAGTTGACATCTGCTCTTCTCTCCATTCTCGACAACTTGTTTCACCTTTTTTGGATAGACTTGTGACTGGCGACGAAAAATGGATCTTTTATCGAAATGTTAAGCGTCGTAGACAGTGGCTTGGTCAAGGGGAAGGACCCCAGCCACAGCCGAGACGGGAACTTCATGGGCAAACGGTTCTTCTTTCAATCTGGTGGGATTGCCAAGGAATAATCCACTTTGAATTCTTACCACCTAATGCAACAATTAATGCTCAAATATACTGTCAGCAATGAGAGCGTTTGAACCAAGCTTTGAGGAAAAAAAAGACCTGCTCTAGTGAATCGAAAACGGGTGATGTTTCATCAGGACAATGCGCGACCACACACAGCAAGAATCACGTCACAAAAGATCGAAGAAGTTGGTTGGGAGAAAATTCCTCATACACCTTATTCTCCTGACCTTGCTCCTTCAGACTACCATTTGTTTCGTAGCTTACAGAATCATTTGAAAGAAACAGCTTTTGTAACACAGGAAGAGGTTAAAACTGACATTTGTGAGTTCTTCGAATCAAAGCCAAAAGAATTTTACAGTAATGGAATTATTAAGCTTATTAATAGATGGAAGGAAGTCATAGATAATCAGGGAAAATACAGTGTTGATTGAATCTGTAATTAAATGTAACATTTGGTCACTTGTTTTCTTTATTCAAAATTCGGACAGAACTTATGGGATGACCTGATATATATTTAATACGCCGATTAATAAAATTTGAGGAATAAATTGTCAACAAAATGATAATATTGGTAATAAGATTGATGATATTTATATTTTAGCCTTTTGAATAAATTGAAGCACAAAGAGAAAAATTTGAAGGTCGGAATTTTAGGACACGCGAGACTGGCTTTTTATTCCTCAAATTTTATGAACCGGCCTATATATATATATATATATATATATATATATATATATATATATATATATATATATATATATATATGTTATCACTCCACTAATAGGCAATGCCATTGGTAATCCAAATCTCTTTTTGTAAAAAATATTATTAAATGTGAAGTAGCATTAATTGGTGATGAGAGGACAGAATTTTTATTATTTTAGCTATAGGTAGGGAGAGATTTATCTTTGATTGTGTTAGATGCTTTTTAAAGAGATTTAAGCATTTTAAAACTGAGACGTTAGTGTAAAGTCATTTTATATCTAGACTGACCACGAGTTTGCCAGTCATGTTTATTTCTAGTTTTCCAACATGACTGCCTGCGTTTTTTTTTTTAAATATATGAGATGGGTTAATTGTTCAAAGGAAAAAATAAATAAAAGTAACTTAAAATTCATAATTACCAGAATTTATCGTTTGCGCGCATGCGTAGTCGCCCCCAACGAAAACAAAATTAGCCCGATGAAGTGCTAAAAGATGAAACGCGTCACACGAAAACTTTTTCCACTTCGTTATACATCTTTACCCACAAATTGTTCTTGATATATAAAAAATTATATATCGTTATCTCGTATATATATATATATATATATATATATATATATATATATATATATATATATATATATATATATATATATGTATGTTACCATAGCCATGACATGGTTATTTGCATATGGAATGGTACTTCTGACTTGCCTATCTGGCGCTCTGTGGTAACTTAATATTTAGAAATTAATTTTCCCATGCAAGAAGAACGCTAGCATATTGGAAATGTTATCTTGCCTGGTTACCTGTAGGTCAGAAGTTTGTATCAGAACAAGATTCACATAAATAATCTGTTTGGTTTAGCGTGGTGACAGATGAGTGGATAGAGCTTACGTAATTATAAACAGTGTAGACAAAAGAAACAACACTGTATGGTGACTAACATTTCTATTCACATACTAATAGTTGTATTTCACTGTCATGTAGGAGGATCGATATTATATAACATTTCTATTTCCATATGTTCAATATCTATCTATCTATCTATCTATCTATCTATCTATCTATCTATCTATCTATCTATCTATTCCAGTCTCTCCCTTATCTATCTATCTATCTATCTATCTATCTATCTATCTATCTATCTATCTATCTATCTATATATCTATCTATCTATCTATCTATGCCAGTCTCTCCCTTATCTATCTATCTATGCCAGTCTCTCCCTTATCTATCTATCTATCTATCTATCTATCTATCTATCTATCTATCTATCTATTCTGTTTTTGGTTTCTCATTGAATATGAAGTAATATAGACATTTATTAATCTTTTAGAATATAGATCTCCATCTACTTACATAGATTATTTATTTGCATATAAACCTAAATTAGAATTAAGATTGGCATGTTTGCGTGATTACTATTCAGTGTAAAATGTATTTTATAGAAAAGAAAATATTTTTTGCATTTCGCACATTTAGTTTGTTTGAATTATTTGTAAAAATGCTAGTATATTGGAATAGTCGTTCACTTGCAGTTTTATTTACATATCGAGCATGAAATAAATAAAAATAATAAATCAACATCGTCTATTTAAACTGAAGCAATTCGAAACAATTCAGCGCTGAATATTGACGCCACCCGAAATTCAATTTTCTTTTAAATATTACCCCGATGCCTACACTGAAACGATCATCATACCCGACTGATGAATCATATGTTTCTTTTTTTAATTCAGTTTTGTTGGAAAGCCTCATGTAAATCCAAATAAAACATAATATGGAATAAGTCTTTTTCTTGAAATCATTTTTGAAAAAAATGAAGTCAGTTCAACACAAACAGAAAGTCGTGTTTCCGCTTGGAAAATTTTCATACAAGAAGAAAAACAAAGAATTTTAATAAAATAAAATACTAAACGTGAACCGGAAATTTATTTTCTTTTAAGTCATGTGCACGAAAAGGATAATTTTAAAAACACCTCAAGCGTTTATTCATTTATTTGAACACAGCAGGTAGTTTATATCGCATTTTGATAGAACATCTCCGTCAATGGAAATAACTGTTTACTGTTTTCTTTCACTAAAAAATTGAAAGGTATGTGCCGTGTCCCTTCAGGACGTTGGCGATCATGGCTCTCCACAATTTCTTGTCCATTATAGCCTTTTTTAAAGTTTGTCTTTTTGCTATATTTCCTAATACCTGTCCTGCCAACCATTTACACGAGCTTGTTGGGGAGATTATGCGCTGCCTTCCCCAGTCCCTCTTCCCTTCAATATGTCCTGTGAGTGTCGAATTTTCCAAGCATTCTTTCCTCATTATGTACTATAGAAATATCAACTGTCTCACTGATGTTATGTATAAGTGTTATTTTTGTTTCCATTATCTCTAGAATGACGTCGTTGGTCACGTGTTCAGTCCATGGTAGCCTAAGCATCCTTTAGTAGAATCACAATTCTGTTGACTCAAGTCTCATGTTTCTCTGTGATAATATTGTCCAGCATTCACTATTATTCAGGACGAGTGATATTACATGATAGTTCAGTACTCGTTTCTTTGTTCAAGTGGAAAAAAAAAATTAATTCACACGGATACTCTTATTTTTGTTCAAGTGGAAAAAAATTTACTTCACTCCGAGGCACTTTTCTTTGTTCAAGTGGAAAAAAAAGATGACTTCATTCCAATACTTTTGTCTTTGTTCAGGTGGACAAAAGAATAGTCCACTCCTATACAATTTTCTTTGTTCAAGTGGACAAAAGAATAGTCCACTCCGATACTCTTTTCTTTGTTCAAGTAGACAAAAGAATAGTCCACTCCGATACTCTTTTCTTTGTTCAAGTGGACAAAAGAATAGTCCACTCCTATACACTTTTCTTTGTTCAAGTGGACAAAAGAATAGTCCACTCCGATACTCTTTTCTTTGTTCAAGTGGACAAAAGAATAGTCCACTTCGATAATCTTTTCTGTGTTCAAGTGGAAAAAGTAATAGTTCATTCTGATACTCTTTTCTTTGTTCAAGTGGGAAAAGGATTAATTTACACCGATACTCTTTTATTTGTTCAATTAGACAAGAGAATAGTTCGCTCCGATACTCTTTTCTTTGTTGAAGTGGAAAAAGCATTAATTCACTCCGATAATCTTTTCTTTGTTTAAGTGGGAAAAGGATTAGTTCACTCCGATACTCTTTTGTTTGTTCAAGTGGAAAAGAAGGTTAGTTCACTCCGATAGTCTTTTTACCTTTTCAGTGGAAAAAGTTCAGTACACTCCAATACCCTTATGTGGATGAGAAGCTTTTATTGTTACGCGTACAAAAATAAGAACAATTTAACCAAACTCGTTCTAAAATGAATAAACAGTTCTCATCCACCTAAGAGTATCGGAGCGTTGTCTTAATATACTTATCACACGCTTGGTGGCCAAAAAGAAAATCAATTTACTCACACTCTGTCTGTCTGTCTGTCTGTCTGTCTGTCTGTCTGTCTTTCTCTCTCTCTCACACGCACACACACACACACACACACACACGCACACACACAGAGTATCAAAATGCCCACAAGACATGCACATACTGAAATGCACAGACACACAGACGAACGTATACAGAGAAAGTTTCTTTAAGAACTTTCCTTGAATAACTAAAATGCTGTCATCAACGTGACAAACTTCATCAATTTTAAATTTTTTTTTATCTATATTGGACTTTATCGGCTTCGTGTCAAGTCGGTCATTCTGAGAAATATTTTATGAAATAACATCTCAGATGATTCATACATTCAGGCCATCACCTGACTTGTCCAGAATCATTGCTTCATCTCATAAATGTTATTATCATTTCTTGAAAAACCACAAATAATTCACTTTTACTTAAGCGCATCTGATAATGGGTATGTATTTGTCTTTTAAACGTGTGCCGTTCTTGATTCGTTTATTTAGATACTTAATTCAGTGATGCTATATATATATATATATATATATATATATGTATATATATATATATATATATATAGCATTTACTTTTTAAAAAGTGCTCAATACAAAGTAGAGCAATATATTATTATTATATTTTTTATTATAAGTGATTATAATAAAAAAGTTTTTATTATAATCTCTTATAATATATATATATATATATATATATATATATATATATATATATATATATAATTATTCATTTAAAAATTATAACATAAATATGTTATAAAATCACTACAAAAATAGCCATTTTGTTTCAACACCTCCGGTGTCTTATCAAGTGATGATGTTGAATGTAGAACAGATGGTTTTAAAAGTTTCAAATTTATTAAAGATCCTTCGCAAGGGGAAAACGCTGTTACATAAGCTAGAATGACCAATCAAAACACAAGTATATGGGAATTCAAAAAACTCGACAACGAAGCAAGTTTATAATAGATATTAAAAGTTTTAAAGTTTGGGTTATAGTAAAATAGAATTTATCCTAACCAATAAGTATTAAATTATATGATAAAATTTGAAATTAAAATTAAAAGTAAAAAATTACCCATTTTAAAATCTAAATCTAATCTTTATTAAGTTTAAAATTATAAAATTACTGAGGAGAAAATAAAAAATACATATGTTATTTAATTTATTTTTTCATTGAAATTACATTGGAATAGATGTTAATACTTCTAGACAAAAATGTATACATTTTAATTCAAAGAGTGGAAATGTGATGGTAACTTCTCACGTAAAACAATCCAAACACACTCAGGTTATAATACATAAGCGCCCGGACATATTTAGATATATACACACACAAAACGTTGACGAGACAGGAAATATTTCAACGACCCTTGATAAAAAAATTAAAAAAACCGAACACACACATACAGCTAAACGTACATGCACTTTCCCACACACAGACATCGATAAACACATGCACACACATCCACACACATACTGACCTAGACAGTCTGACACAACAAACAAGAAATATCCAAGACTGAATGTGTTATTAAACGAATTCTAACCACTTATTGAAAAATAACTAATACGGGCAAATATACATAGATAAAATTGGTCAAAAAAAAGAAAAAAAAAAGTAGGTATTTCAAACAAACAAATATATATAAAAATATATATTTTTTACCATGTAAATCGATATAGTTCTCCACACACTACGTGAAAGAAAATAAAGAACTACCTCCATATATAATTGTACAGTCGCACATATATACATACACACACACACACACACATAGATAAATATACATACATACATATACAAGCCTACACGTACCAACATATATATATACGCATACACATACGCATATACACACATACGCACATACACACATACATAAGCAAGTATAAATATATCGACCCACACAGCAACGTAAAAACATAAAAAAGTAAATAAACCAAATAAAAATATATATACAAAGATGCACATATATACAAATACATACATACATACATACACATATATATACTTATATATACATACATATACATGTATATATATACATATATAAACTAAACACATAAACATACGTTTACAAATACACGCATATACATTAAAAACATTCATACAAACGTAAATTAAACACCTATATAAACACATATACGTATATACACACCCACACATATACATATATATATACATATATATATATATACACATACATACAAATATATATATATATATATATATACACGTATATATACACATACATATATATAAACATATAGACACACAAAAATATAGGAATATGTATACAGAAACCCACATATATTCTAACAATATTATCTTATTGATGATAAAATACAGTAAAAGTTAATAATTTAAAAAAAAATAACAACAGACAGTTGTTGATTAATCAATTAAAAAATCCTTATCAAAGCAAAGTAGATTTTAGTTAGTAACGATGATACATTCTAAGACACTAAGATATACATACAAATACATATACTAGGACATACGAACATACATCCATATATACAAATATATAGTCATATATAAATACCCATATCAACGCATCCACATAAACCTATAAGTACATTCACATCCGTGCAAATACATATAAATACCCACACACATATATATACATATAGACATAGACATATACACACATATATACACATATTTAAACGAATACATATACACACACACACACATATATATATAATAATTCATTCGAAAATTATAACATAAATATGTTATAAAATCACTACAAATATAGCCATTCTGTTTCAACACTTCCGGTGTCTTATCAAGTGATGATGTTGAATGTAGAATAAAGGGTTTTAAAAGGTTCAAATCAATTAACCACCGCTTGCAAGGAGAAACGCTGTTACATAAGCTGGAATGACCAATCAAAATACAAGTATATGAGAATTCAAAAAACTTGACAACGAACTAAGGTTATAATAACTATTTAATGCCTTAATGTTGGGGTTAGACTAAAATAGAATTGATTCTAACTAATAAGTATTAAATTATACGATAAAGTTTGAAATTAAAAATTACCCATTTTAAAATTTAAATTTAATCTCTATTAAGTTTAAAATTATAAAATTACTGAGGAAAAAAGAAAAAATACATATGTTATTCTATTTATTTTGTTTTTATTGAAATTAAGTTTGAATAAACGTTAAGATCAACTGTTGCTCTGAACTTCATGACAACATAGATACATTTGAATTCTAAACATAGGCAGTGTATATATATATATATAGCATCAGTGAATTAAGGCTTTACCCTGACGATCCGTTTAGGTGAAACCTAGGTATGTTTACTTGGCTCTTTAGGTTTATATTAGGTTTGTCCTTCTTCGTGTATTGAGCACCTTACGTAGTTACTTTTACTCGTTTTGGAGGTTTTTTTCTTTGGACTCTGAGCTTGAATTCTGGACGATTGTTTTCGCCTCAATTTCATGTTATTAGTTCTTTCTTTTTTTATTCCTCATTTTTCCTTGGGTGCTGGTTTGTTCTGCTACAAGCCGAAATACCCAAGGTTTTTACAAGCGACTACCACCATTTATATATATATATATATAGTTTCAGCTTATCCTATCTCCATATGAAATATTGAGGATAAATTGTTTTGGGCGTGTCATGTTTTATTATGCAGAAATGTACATCGGTTTTTATTCATAAATAACAGCAAATAATATGGGAGATAGAAACAAATATTTGATTAACTAATATTTCATATTACCGAGAAATTATTATTTTATTATTATCATATTAATATGGACTCATTGACATTCTATAACCTTCAGTCAGACAGTTATGTGCCATGCGTGATACACGCTTAGGCGATCATGTATCTTTCGATACATGACTGACGAGGCAGATTTTTTCCCGTAGTAGGTAGACCAGTTGCCATCCAAGTGTATTAGTACTTAAAGTACTTTTAGTGAATGTAAAAGATTTGACTGAAATTCGAACTCGGCTCTCCGATTCCTCAATCCGAGCCGCTATGCCTTACTCCACTGGGCCTCCTATAACCTTCAGATGTCTCCAATTCCCTAATTTTGTTAAATTATACATCATTTCAACTTTAGCATTACCTGAGGCAGTTTTCATAGCTTCCTAGAATTTTTGTTTCAATATCCACTTTCATATACTTCACTTTTAATGATCGATCACAAATTTTCTGTCTTCTATTGGATTAATAACTGAATATGCAGGGAGGCCATTCCATTAATATGATATTTTGAAAACCTTTAATTTTTGGCAAGGTGGGCAACAGACAGAAAGAATCCTGTATTAATATGTTGGAATCTTTTTGGCTGAGATGAAGTCACGTGATCACATGACGGCAGCTTAGTGATGCCATTTCATAGAGTGATGAAAGTGGCTAGTCAGCTTGGCGTGAAGACACACGGGTTGTCCGTCCTACCCTGGCTTCTGCCGGGGATAACCAGCTGCCACGTGGTGTAGCTTACAAACAGATTGCACCATTTTCATACAGAAATATATCTTCACCAGATATAGAAACTCCAGCTCATAGTCTTCAATTTGGGGCCGTTTTTCTGTTTGAGGGATATATCCTCGTTACTAACATAACAGATAAATCCTATCCGCTCGAATCTGGAATCATAATTATGGCTTCTCCAGAAACACAAAAGTATATCTCGCAGTTCCAATTCTCGTTACAAGTATCTTTATTTTCGCCTCTTTTCACTGTGATTGTTGTTGCATACATGTTATAGTTTCTCTGTGTGGCATAAATGTAAATATATATAAATAATCTTGTGTATAACTTAACGATTTAAAGCACTCACTGAGAACAAAACATGTTTGTCATTCCTTTCCTTTCAGCTATTCCGTGTCGTTCGTGAAATATAGTGTTATTATATCATGGATATAATAAATTTGTCAACACAACATAGGTCTTTTTATTAAAAAATCTTTCAAAAATAAAATATAATTTCCTGAAACTTTATTTGAAGAAGATTAACTGATTTAAAGTTTGATTTGAGTAAAAACGAATATTACTTTTAGTTTAAAATATCGCAGAAAAGCGAAGTGGTGTTGATATTTTCGAGATTTATGTAAGGGGAAAATTATAGTAAAATTACTTGAAAAATGCAACTTAAACTTTTTCTTGTATATTTTTTTTAACTACCCAGTAATCTTAAACACTTCGGAAAATATTCCAAGTCATTTAATTTTTTTTATTGAATTTTAAGTACTTTGGCTTCATAGTCTTATTTATGAAGTCGCTTGTTGAAGAAATGTTAGAAAATTACCAATACATTTTAAATTTATTATAGTTACCGCTATTATTTTCTCCTAATATCGTATATAGACGGCCATATTTACAAACATCGGTACATTTATACACACGGACACACACACGCACACACACACAAAATCATTTTTTAAAATAAATACTGGGCATCGCTGAATTGTAGTAGGCTTTTCCGTTTATGTTTAGTCGATATAGATTTACTTAACAATATCACTTAACCGCAACAAATTAATACAGAATTTTAAAAGAATTAAAATTTTATGAATTATTCCATTTTTAAAAGAATGAAAACGATTCTTGTAAAAATTCATTATTCATCGAAAAGATGTTTTTCTTAAGATACATAATACATTTTAAGATTCCATAATATATTTTACTCATTAAAGAAATTAAAAGCATTTCTAATTAAATAATGTCTTAGTTTTATGGCATTTTTTATTTCCGATTCAGAGCAGATTTCCTCTAACAGTTTGACCAAAAATGTCGATGCTTTGCATTCTCGTATGACTGGTCCTTAATATAAACATTAAGCCCTACAAAAATGAATTACTCGAAATTTCCTGAAATTAAATAAGCGGGGTGTAACAAATGTAAAAAGAAATATTTTTAGCAACATTTTCTAAAAAAGAAACATTTAAAAAATAATTTCATTAATTTGTGAATATGTTCTGAAAGTTTCATTAAACTCCGACAAATATCTCGTTTTTCTTTTTTTCAAATTTATGACTCCCACGCTGACGTTTGAAAAACGAAATTTTTAATCAAAATTTAGTAAGTTTTAAAAATATTAATTTTTACAAAAGAAAATCCTTTGGCCTTTCTTCTTAACGATAACACAGTTTTTGACGATAAACCTTTGTCCTTATTAAGTTTGGGGAGTTTTTCCTTCATCTATACTAATTTTAAGTGAATCTTTTGAGATGCCTATATATATATATATATATATATATATATATATATAAATATAAAAAGACATTTTTATGTTTAACATTCTTTTTTATAGATGCAAGTATTTAAGTAAGTAAATGTTCTGTTTATAACATTTACCGGCCTGCCAACCGAACGATCCTCAGTGGCCGAAACGGTTAAGGCACGTCAGGCTATATAACGGTTCCGTATAGAATACAGGTTCGAATCCTTTCGGAGGACGAATATTTTCTATGAAATTTTCTCGGACATTCAGGCCGGTAAATGTTATTTAATACGGTTTATTATAAACAGAACATTTACTTAAATAATTGTATCTATAAAAAAGAATGTTAAACATAAAAATGTCTTTAAATAATTGTCGGACGTTGTCCATTTCATAATATATATATATTTATATATATATATATATATTTATATATATATAAAGGGGGAGAACACCAAAATACGGGTTTATAGAGCACCCGTTTTGACCACACTGTTGTACGGATCAGAATCGTGGACTCCATATAGGTCCTAATATCAATCAGCTGTATTTCTTCCACAAAAGTTTTCTCCGCGCGACATGTGGCTATATTTTTGACGATAACGTGTCCAGTGTTGATCGCAAAATACAACATTGCTAGAATTGAGACATTCCTCATGCAGCCATAATTTCGCTGGGCTGGTTATGTTGCAAGAATGAATAATGACAGAATACCTAAGGCCCTCATGTATAGCCAGCTTGACAGTGGACAAAGGACTGTTGGACGGCCGTGACTCAAGTATAAAGACAAGCTAAAGAGAAACCGATCAGTTGTCAATGTGCCTCATACTAACACGAAACCGTCATATATCCTGATGTGCTATAGCATTTAACTACAGAGGAAGCGTCTGCTTAGCAAGGTTAAATTACTGTTTTTAAACTACACATTTCTCATGATTTCTCTCGGACGCTCATATCGGCTCAAAGTGTATCTTAACGTAAACAAATGACATTATATATTATGAAATAGACTAAGTCCGACAATTATTTCAATATATTTTCTGTTTATACGTTATTTCTATAGATACAAATATTTAAGTAAATGCTATATTTATAATAAACAGTATTAACAACTTTTACCGGCCTGATTGTCCGAGAAATTTAGCTACAGAGGAAGTTTATAATTACATATGAACAAATTAAGACGGATAGATAAAGACAGAGTGTAAAACTGGCATAGAATTGATTGCTAAATTAAGAATTTCCATATTTTTCACAGGCAAGACTGACTGTTGAAAACTTCTCACTGCCTAGACGTCTAGCGCAGCACAATCTTCCTACTCTGCATTCATTATCATTTGTTCCTGTCATGCCACAGAGATTAATTGTAAATTATTTTCCATCCATACATGTGTAAATTGTTACAAATTTCGCATGACTTTCACCAGGAAAAGAACCTCATATTCCTTACTATGATACTTCGACTATTAGCTGTACCCGCAAGTGTCTGTAAAAGGAATCAATTTTGCGTTTATTGCTTCATTGTCTTTGAAAACAACATCAACGAAGAAAACAACGTGCGCGCGAGTAGACGACGAACTGTCAATATTCGCGTACTTAACGCAAAGTGAATTATTAATTTCTTTTCTTCAAATATAATCGCTTACTAAAGATTCAATAGTAAACTGGGAAATAAAGAAAAATATTCATCTGATTACAATTTTAGTCACACACACACACACACACACACACACACACACATATTCAGTCGTAGGGATATGAGTTTTTGACCCTAGGTTTCACGTTTTTGCGATCATCAGGCATTTATTTTTTTTTTTTTAAATTGAATCTATTTAAATTTTTTTTTGTGTTTGATTATGTTTGGTAGTGGGAGGGCGAAATTCTCCCCTGTGTCCGTTTTGGAATGACACTCACACACACACAGACCTGCATGCATACAGGTGTGCGCATTATAGTTTACACAAACACATCCATATAAATAATCATAGATTGGGCGCACATACACGTCCATGCGTTCGAGCATACATACATACGCAATTGTAATCCTATTTCGGTGTCATGACTGTATGTAGCAAAGTTCTTTAAACAAGGGGCAGGTTGTGGGGACGGGGGTCTTGGCTCTTTTCAGATCGACCGTCTGCGTCGTCAGACACATTTACACTTCCTCATACACACATACACACATACACACATATAGACGTGCACATACACTCTTATTTGACTGGCCTATCATCACCACAATGGGTTCTGTTTGTAGACATGGCGATGGTGATGTTCTTCATTTTCATCGTTGACTGCTTTTGTATTATTGACGATTGTGATCATGATGATAGTGCTAATAATTGATATTATAATTGGTAATAATAGTTATTGAAGTGTTAACGGAAAATTTAGTCCTAATGATGATAGAAACGAAAGTATAATGGTAAAAAAATGTGACATTCATGACAATGGTAATTATGATAATAGTTGTGGTAACCATGGTAATGATGATGAAAATAGTTATAAATAATAATAATAATAATAATAATAATAATAATAATAATAATAATAATGAAAACAATGGCAATGGTAAAAAGTAGTACTAATGGTGTTAGAGAAGGTTATGAAGTGATTGTGGTAACACCAGTATTGATAGTGAAAATAGTAGTTATTTGCAGTAGGTGCATAAAGTGGTAACAGCAATATTAATAGCGAAAGTAGTAGTGGTCTTTATAAAATGATATTGAAGTGTTAGTGGTTTTCTCCACTTTGATGGCTGCATCAATTTTCATGTTGGTGGCCGTGTCAGCAGGGGCGATGGTAGTGTAGGTTGGTAACAGCAATATATATATATATATATATATATATATATATATATATATATATATATATATATATATATATATATATATATATATTCTTATTCGTATTCATCCCTCCAAAAAGTGTGGATGGCCCTGCACAAAGCCTTCACCACTATAATCAAATCCTGTGTGGGTGTCGGGCTTTCAGTTTCTGGGAACTGATCTGTCTGACCCTCATACGTCGAGTTCGACGGGAGAGTCCATCATATATATATATATATATAGATTGATAATATTAGTGGTAAATATACACATACATATGCAATCGTATATCTAATATATATATATATATATATATATATATAATGAGGCGGTGCTGAAAAGTTCACAAACTTGTCATTTTCTAAAAATCTCACCAAATGAGTAAACATCAGAATTTCATAGGAAATACATTTTTGGTCAAGCCGAGAACTTTCCACACTTGTGAATATAAGTAACAGTTAATGTATACTAGTGATCAGTCTTTCTATTTCAAAATATATTTGTGTGAAAAATAAATACAATCAACTTCCATCGCAACTCAAGTTGATAATGTGGTGTTGATACTCACAGCGTTTCACTCACTCACGCACGCGCAAACACACGTACACGCTCACACACACGTACACGCTCACACACACACACACACATATATATTCAATTGAGCAGAAGTTCAAGTGACCTAACTAGTTTGCCAACTCTTCGGAAGGAGCCAGACATTAAGTGGGCTGTATAGGTACAAGTAAACACGAAATTCTAAATTCAAATAGTTGGTAAAGGTATAACTTTTTTTTTATTTCCATACGAAACGCGACAAACATTAATACGACTTGGCCAATTTAAAATTAAAATTGAAATATTGATTTATTCTTATTTCGGAGGAGTATTTACGTATGAAGTTTAGCTGATCCAAACAAAATGACACCGTAATGGGTCATTATGTGTGGATTGAATTCGCTACATCAGTGAATTGATCAACAAAAAAGAATTGTCACCTTATGCTAGGTACCAAAAGCTTTTATTTACATTTTCTAGACTTAGCTTAGAGTAGAACAAGGTCACTTCAGTGAAGCACTCGGTTACGACCAAACTCACAACGCCAGTGAACTGGTCTACGAGACGAGCTTTATAATAAAAGCACTATGTATACCTACTGGAATTGATACTAAACTGTCAATGAATAGTCAGTTATGTGCTTTGGCGCTCATGTATCTTTCGATACATGATTGACTAGGTAGATTTTTTTCCGCGGTAGGTTGCCATTTCTTTCTGCGGTAGACCAATTGCCATCCAAGGCTATAGAACCCGGTCTGTTATTTACCCATAGCTGGGAGGGGGGCGAGGATTCATATATTTCCCAAGAATATTAGCACATAAGCGAATGTAATGAACAGTAGCAAATAATAAAGTAATAAATAAAATACCCAAGTAAACGACTTCAATGTAAATCCTAAGCGCACCACCGAATGAATTAAATTTAAATCTGGAAATTTATGCCCCATTTCTTTGAAACAAATAACTAATTTAAAATATCCTACATAGTAGCCGTCATGAGAATAAAATAGGGGAAAATCTCCTATAATTAGTCCTATTCAACAACCATTTGAATAACATAATAAACTGTACGTAACCAGCCTTCCTATGCATGTATAAATAGTCATTAACCTTATACCTACCTAGCTTGGCGATTAAGTAACGATTGAATGAAACAGACAGTCACAATCCAGTGTTTATAACTTTGTCAACACTGCTTATATTTGTATACGCCCTGTCCCTGGTATTGATCACTTTTCTAAAATATAGCATTCCTTAAAGACTTTTTTTTAATCATTTCACCCCAAGCAAGACGACTGTGCCACTAGGACTACCGGGAGTGAAAATGAATGAGAAGATTGAAAATGGTGACGATTGAAGAAAGGGCAAAAAAAAAGGAACAGTCATCAAGAAGACAGAAGATGACGATTGACGTTGCCTTTACATTTTTGATGGTTGTAGTTATCAAGGAAGAAAGAAATCAGAAGGAAGTTCCGCAGGTGGGAAGTGCGAGAAAAACTGTCAGAGTAGAAATGACGGTTGCATCTAGCTAGTTCTACAGTAAAGCAGTGAGATCTTGTTGCCAATCTAGTAGCACGCTTAAGTTCATATAGTCGGGCACCAGGAAATAAAGCTCATCTGAGCAGTTGCCATGAAAATATTTGTAGAACAAGCAGAGGGGAGTCACGTCACATCGGTGACAAAGTGACAGGAAACAAGGTGCTTGATTAGGACCGATTGTATTGCTGACCCTTCTCTGGATTTTGTCAAGAATCTCGAGATGCACAGTAGAAGCACCAGACCAGATAATGGCAACAGTATTCAATACACAGAGGAGGGGTAGATTTATAAATCTGCAAGATGAATTCCGACGAGAACATTTTTTGGTATGACACAGTAAATCAACTTTCTTTGCAGACGTAGAAACTGACTCGATATCGTCGCTTCACTGCATTTCAGTGGAAAACTTGAGGCCAATAAGGCGTAGAATGTCGCTCTCTTGGAGTTCAGCATCAGCCATGCTAATGACAGAAAAGTTTCTCTATGGTTATTAAATGAAAAAAGTTTTGTTTAGGTGGCGTTTAAATTTACAAGCCATTTCTTGCCCCAGTTAACAACTGATTGGAGGTCCTAGAGTAGTTGCGAGGTCTACTTTGTCAGATCGGATGGATTTTCTACTAAGGCAGGCGTAAATGGTAGTGTCCTCTGCGTAAATGCCTAGTTGGGGACTGATGATATCAGGGAGATCATTGAGGAAGATTAGAAACAGCGTATGTCCAAGGATAAAGCTCTGGATGACTCTACGTTAGTATGAAATGATCTGGAAGCATGACCGTTCAATGCAACATTCATTACTCGATTGGTTAGGGACAATGGGATTAAACCAAATATACATCCCTTGACACTGTAGCCATCGAGCATGCATAGAGGGTCAGCTTGTCAAATCTTGTCGAATGCCTTCAAGATATCTAGAGCTACCGCCCAAACTTCGCCATTCTTATCTAAAGCTTGATAGTTGGTCGTTAACGCGTTGGTGGTAGACCTGCCGAAACTGAAACCATGCTGTTTGTCCGAAAGTAGGTCATGTGAAGTAAGTTAGTAAACTAGTTCAGCATTGATTAAGGTCTCGAATACTTCGCCGTAAACAGATAAGAGATTAATAAAACGATAATCCGAGGAGGGAAGGCTTATATTTAACATCAGGAAGAGGCAGCTGAAGTTTCTGGGAAGGATGACCCGGAGAATCTGATATTCACTGGTCAAATAGAGGGAAAGAAGGGAAAACAACGCGTGTCATACCTGGCGGGCTTAAGCAAGTGGATGACAGAACGTGGTCTGGAGAAGGAAGCAGAGTGAAGGAACTTGTTGAGAGCTGCAAGGGATAGAGGGAAGTGGAGAGCCATGATCACTTACGTCCTGAAAGGACAGGGCACATAAAAAGAATCTGAGGGGTCAGAGGGTTCCCCAGAACTACGGAGGATGATTTCAACAAGGTAGATAAAGGGAAGCAGCGAGGCATTTGTTGTAAAGTCTGGATAGAACAGGAGCTAGCTTAGGATCACATTTCTTTAGGACGACGAGAGAACCGCTTGCCTTGCAGGGGTCTAATTTCGGGATGATGTTAGAAACCAGTGACGGGGTTATGTCTGTGTCACTCAGTGTAGCCTACGGGAAAATCTGGCTCAGGTACTCCAGATTAGTCGAGTTGGAAGAGAACTTTTGGGTAAAGTACGCTACTGTTATCCCACTCTACCGTAGTAGATGTCTGAACTTCAAATTGATTGAAGAGAGAAGGAAATGAGGATTTGCTGTTGTTCTTGCAGAACTCCCAGTAATCCTTAGAATCAAACTTCTGAGAGGCTATACAGTATCACATTTTATCAACAAATAATGACTTTGTTTCTTTGAGGACACGCTAGAACTCATTACGAGCAGTAATAAAGAGATGTCTATGGAATCCTGTTAAAGAATTGCAGAAAAATGCAATAGATTTAAGTACTGTAACTGGAAACTCATTTTTTGTACAAGACCGTTTACACGAAAGTCGACACCTTTTTGTACATTTTATAAGCTCCAGATTTGGATTTCTATATTCGTATTTATTAACCAATCAGCGACGTTATCACAGAAGCGCTATCGGTCTGAATTTTCAGACAATTAATATTTGTTAGCTATGAAATTTTTCGGTTCACTCCAGAAAATAATCAACAATATTTTCCCCGCTAAAATTGAATATTTAAAAAATGGGAAAAATATTTACTAACCAATAAAATTATGTGCTTAATAAAACTTTTAGCCTTTTCGGGGTCGATTTCTCGGTTTGTAAAAGCGCTCGCATTAGTTTGCAAAAATTTTTAGTTTTTCCGTGAACCTTTCTACGGGGTTGTTTGTTCGTTGTTATACAAGCTGAAATTCTCAAACCTTAATTACTCCCGTTTTTGCATATTTATTCGAGTATACAATATTACAAAAATGCATAGCGATGGTGAGTAAAAAAATACAAAAAACATACGAACCAACTTATTTGTCAACATGGATGTTTGCAGTAGTAGTAATGGAGTTTCAACTGCTATCCGCTATCTGTTGCTACTAGAAAATGACACGCATACATAAAACAGCGTGAATACATGACACACATTCTCACATTCTGTCTATATTTCTGAGATGAGGTATTATGTACAATATTTACATTATTCGGACTATTGTCCTCATCTTTGTCGCCATATTTGTCACAACGTTTCGGCCGTTGTACGCTCCGGCTTTCTTCAGGTGGTTGGAATTTCGAACCGAACCCTTTATTTCGATCACTGGGGTAGACTGTTCTAGTTCCACGAGCCAGGTTTGATGGATGTCAGTTATCAGTTATCTCCTGGTAATTTTCCCTCTGAAAGTTCTCCACTGCAGTGTAAATATTGTACATTCTCACATGTAGACACATTCTATTTTCTATCATACTAAAGCAAATATTCTGTGGCGTGGTAAAAAACAAACAAATAATTTTGTGTGAAGCTATTTCGCAAAGAATATTTGTAATTCATTTCTTTCAGTTTGAAAGAAAAATAATACTCAATAATAAAAAATTATTTTGGTTTGTAGAGCCTTATTAAAGATAGTTTATTTATTCGCTTTATCCATGCATATTTCTCTACACCTGTTGCAATCAGATCTGTCCTTCTGGTATAGTCGGAAGAAGTGGTTCCTGTGGGCTATAGTAGTTAAGTAGGCAGGGGAGAACGGTCGTGGTTTCACTTGGGAAAGATCTCGGTGGCGCATTTCTGGACTGGATGATTAAAAATATCCTTCCAGAGGACATTACGAAGGAAGTCACGAAACGAGTCCCAATCAGCACGTTGATGACAGAAAGAAATTCTGTTAATGGCAGGTTCATAACTGGTGAGAGAGCGAGTAGAGAAATCAATTGACACCACCGCATGATAGGAATTGCCAAGAGGATAAAGCTGCAACACGCCATAGGTGTCCAAGGTGGAGGTAAGGAAGAGATCAAGTATAGAAGCGTGTCCCTCAGAATTACTGTGGAAGCGTACGGGGAAGTCTACTATTTGTGTAAGAGATATCGTAATAGAGAAGAAGGTTTGGATGCAAGCGAGGCCAGTGACATCAGGGTTAGTAAGCCACCTGACGTGGTGGGCATTGAAATCACTGAAGACAAAAATATTTTCAGACGAGTGTAGCAAGATCTATACTATCAGAAATTCTGTCTAAAACGCAACAGTCATGGGAGGAAGCGGAACGATAGATGAAGAAGAGATAGTTGGCTGAGTTTAATAAAGAAAGAAAGAGGTACATGTAAGAACGGCCCGGAGACTCAGGAGAGAGAGAGAGAGAGTTCCCCTGCCAGTGAGAGATATTCTCGAACATAGATAACAAGCTCATGCATATGGACAGTAGATTTTTTTTGAAAGAGGTGAAGATTGCCAGGAACAGAGAATTCAGTGGAAGATATTTAAGAATTCAGATTAGTTTCACAGAGAGCTAGGATGCCAGGAGAGCATACCAAAATAAACGATGCCTCACTGCAGAAATTGGTACGAATACCACGAATGATGGTGAAAGAAATGTGGAGGGGCTAGGATGCTTTTTGGCGAGCTGGTTTAGTTCTACAGGAAATTGGCGCAGATTTACAGCATAGTGTGCCCACTGGAATTGAATGCAGGGACACCTTTCTGTCTGCGTCATGGAACTGCAAGAACTCCGATATTATGCGACTGTTGATCAGAGATGCTACCCAAAAATCCGGGCTCCTAACTGCTTGTCGAGATGCAGCAACCAGAAAACTGCCAACCCGGTACCCTCAGTAGGGAAGAGTCATAGCCACCATTCAGGCATATCACCAGAAATTCATGACAACCACCCTTATTAAAGCCTCGGAAGAAGGAAACCGGAAACCCATTCATAAACAGGAAACAAGGGATAATCCTCTACTCTTGTTCAATAGAAGGGTAAGGAGTATGAACCGGGCGATAGATAGACCTATTTGCTCGTATCAATAAAAAAGCAAAGCAAAAATCACAAGACAAAAAACAAAGCAACAAAAAAGACAAAAGAAAAAGAAAAAAATAACTCCACAATTGTTTAAGTTTTAGCTTAGTAAGACGAAATATGGTTGGAATAAAGTCAAGTGAGGAATTCTTGTTGTATGAGTCCGAGATGCCATTGAACAAATCCCGGAATTCAAGTTAAGTATCTTCCAAGATAAGTTATTTTCGAAATGCTTAATATACGGCGCGCCAGGATTTGACCTGTTGGATAATTTCTACTTAAATTCAAATATACGTCAAACCATTACTAGGAGTTACAGTATATAGTGTAGCATCTATTATTCTATTGTTCTAAATTTCGTACTAAGTCGTGACACCACCCATTAATTTAATCTTGCGTTTCTTTAACTAATTATTCCGTCGTCGAGATAGCCAGCCAGATTGCAAATCCAATAATTAACGTAGCTAACGGTGTTCAAATATTTCTTAAATTAATTAAAAATAAAACAGTTGGAAAAGAAGGCTTTTCAGTTCAATCCTTTTCCCCGATTTTGGAAATACTTATTCCTTTAAGGATTATCCTATTGAATCAATTCATCCACTTCTCTGTTGGACTGAGGTCAACAGAACATATCTTTAATCTTATTAATACCCAATTATTAATGCTCAGTCGTAATTGTTCATGCGAGACAAGCTTGCTGACCATTACATCTCGCCGAGGTGCCCGAATAGTGATTTTAAAGCGTAGCTTAGATGTGGCACAGGGCCGAAAGTATGGTGTACCCAGTAAGGGTCATTATATCTCGCCGAGGTGCCTGAATAGTGATTTTTCAAGCGTAACTTAGATGTGGCACAGGGCCGAATGTATGGTGCACCCAGTGAGGATCGAACTCATTACTCAGTCATAATTGTTCTTGCGAGACAAGCTTGCTAACCCTTACACCGTCTCGAGGTGCCCAAATAATGATTTTCTAAACGTAGCTTAGATGTGGCACAAGACCGAAAGTATGGAGCACCTAGTGAGGATCGAACTCACTACTCTGTCGTAATTGTTCTAGGGAGATAAGCTTGCTAACTATTACACCCCTTGGTGTACCCAAATAAATGATTTTCTAAGCATAGCTTAGATGTGGCACAAGGCCGGAACTATGGAGCACCTAGTGAGGATCGAACTCACTACTCTGTCGTAATTGTTCTAGGGAGATAAGCTTGCTAACTATTACAGCCCTTGGGGTGCCCAAATAAATGATTTTCTAAGCATAGCTTAGATGTGGCACAAGGCCGGAAGTATGGAGCACCTAGTGAGGATCGAACTCACTACTCTGTCGTAATTGTTCTAGGGAGATAAGCTTGCTAACTATTACACCCCTTGGGGTGCCCAAATAAATGATTTTCTAAGTATAAGGCACTCAGTGAGGATCGAACTCACTACTCAGTTGTAATTGTTCTAGCCAGACAAGTTTGTTAACCATTACACTGCCTCGAGGTGCCCAAATTTTAACTCAGTAAGTTGAAATATCCATGACTGGAATAAAGTCAGGTGGGCAATTAAAAGCACTCTTATCCTTTGAGTATGAGATGCCTTTGAACAAATCCTGGATTCAGCATTTCAAGTTAATTATCTTCTTGGGATATCATCCTAGATAACTTATTTTCCAAATAACTAATGTCCAGCAGACTAGAATAGGACCAGTTGGCTAATTTCTACGTAAGTTCAAATATACATGAAACCATTACTTGGAGGTTTGGGGTACTGTAGCTACAGTGTGTAGTGCAGCTTCTATTGTTATATTAAATTTGAACTTAGTGTAAGTCGTGATATCACCCATTAACTTAAAATCGAACAGAAAATGAATTAACACTATTTACATTGTTCGGTCTATCGTCCTCATCTTTGTTGCCATATTTATCACAATGTTTTGGCCGTTGTACGCTCCAGCCTTCTTCAGGTGGTTGGAATGTCGAAAATCGCTGAGGTATACTGTTCTAGTTCCACGTGCCATGTCTAATTGTCCACTAACTGCCAGGTATCAGTTATCTCCTGTTAATTCCTCTCTCCAAGTTCTCCACCAGGTATTGAACTCACAGTCTTTGGGTTCTGTCACTAACTAACGCCTTTATCCACTGTGCTATGTGTCCTGAAGGACATCTGTGTATGAATTTCTGGGACTTATAAACTTAATGTCTTCAGCAACCATTTTTACCAGTGCTCATATTGCAATTTTTGCTGTTATCATTGCATGTTTTTTTTTCCAGAGCTCAAATTGCAATTTTCGTTGTTATTACTGCTTTTCTCGGGCACTCCTTATTACTGGTTTCCATATTGTACTCATTTCTATAAAAAAATTAATCTTGTGATTCTTTAGCCGATTATTCCGTCGTCAAGATGGCCAGCCAGATTGCAAATCCAATGGATTAACGCATCTAGCGACGGACAAATATCTCTTAAATTAATAAAAAATAAAGCAATGCTACGTAATTACGAATGTAACGTGCACATTTAAACAAGAACAAAAAATAGAAATAGTAATAAATTATTATGATAATAGAATAACAGTTATAATAGTAATAAGTTACTATGATAATAATTACAATATACTACTCGAACCATGTATTGGGTTAAATTTAATAAAAGAAAAAAATACAAAATACGACAAAAACACTTATAGATAAACTTCAGCTAATAGTCAATGATAGACGACACCGGTTAATTAAAGCGTCAGTGATAAAAGGAAACTGATGTACATCTTCCGTTAATTTCCATCCAAAATGTTGTAGGTGATAAACTCATTATTCTCATCTGATAAATAATTTCTCAAGGGTCTAAAAGAACAAAAGTTATGGCGATTAGCTTAAACCTTAGAGAAGGCATTAAGTCTCAAATTGTAGCAATTTCTCCAAGAGAATTTTAAAAACTTGCGCATCAATATTTCTCCACTATTCAACGTTCAATTTGATTTCAATGATGATTTTCTTTTTCTTTTGCTAGAGGATGTATGCTTGCATTTTTACTAGTAATTAATGTATAATATATTTGATAAATAAAAGAATAGAGAGCTGTGTGATCTATCTATCTATCTATCTATCTATCTATCTATCTATCTATCTATCTATCTATCTCAATCTGTTTATATCTATCTCAGTCTGTTCATATCTATCTATCTATCTATCTATCTATCTATCTATCTATCTATCTATCTATCTATCTATCTATCTCAGTCTGTTCATATCTATCTATCTATCTATCTATCTATCTATCTATCTATCTATCTATCTATCCTATCTCAGTCTGTTCATATCTATCTATCTATCTATCTATCTATCTATCTATCTATCTATCTATCTATCTATCTATCTATCTATCTGAATCTGTTTATATCTATCTCAGTCTGTTCATATCTATCTATCTATCTATCTATCTATCTATCTATCTATCTATCTATCTATCTATCTAACTCAGTCTGTTCATATCTATCTATCTATCTATCTATCTATCTATCTATCTATCTATCTATAATCTATCTCAGTCTGTTCATATCTATCTATCTATCTATCTATCTATCTATCTATCTATCTCAATCTGTTTATATCTATCTCAGTCTATTCACATCTATCTATCTATCTATCTATCTATCTATCTATCTATCTATCTCAATCTGTTCATATCTATCTATCTATCTATCTATCTATCTATCTATCTATCTATCTATCTATATCAATCTGTTCATATCTATCTATCTATCTATCTATCTATCTATCTATCTATCTATCTATCTATCTATCTATCTATCTATCTAAGACAATAGGATGAATTTAAAATAAATCTCGTTCTTGATAAAACCAAATACTCAATTTGAAGCTAATATGATAATAATTAACTTTTTTTTTCCCTTTCTTGAATTTTTGGAAAACAAATTTGGATATTTTTCTGTAGAACACTCACAGCATTCGAGGTAATCTCGTTAACAAATTGTCCATTTCTTAAAGTGTACGGTCTATATTTTCCGGACGTCCATTTCACTTATGCATATTCGTCCAACATAGACTATTAAATACTGAAAATTCTTGCTATATAGCTGTCAACTAACACTGGAACCTCTTCTTAGACATTAGGATTAAAGAAAAGAACTTACCTAAATTTGGAAAAAGACACTGGATTGAACGAAATAAAAAGCTATATTAGTTCCATGTCTCAGAAATAGTCAATACTCTGCAGTGTGTATTATGACAAAAGAACTACTATTTATAAAATATTTTAAATTAAAAATTAGTTTATGTTGTGAACAAAATAAGAGGTTATGGTGAATTTATTTATCAGTGGAGGTAGGAACTACTTCGATTCGCACTGTAGTGTATATTCGTGGGTGAAGGTTAAAAATGGCGCATCGATTCGATTTTCCCTTTTCATGTAAATACATTAGTCATGTTAGGAAGGGTTTCAAGAATATTTGATCAGTTAAGAGGCACACTGCCATCGAGATATCGATGCTTGATGCCCGTAATGCATGTAGATGGGGGTAAAGAGCATGATGCCGTGGAATTCTCCGATATATGCAAAGGCACACTGACAATGGAAGTATTCTGTAGTAGACAGTAAAGGTTAATTTAAAGAATATCAGTTTAAGAAACTATTTAAATTTTCGTAATGATTAATTTTAATAGGTAATCTCGTGAGGTGAAAAGGAGCTGGGACACTTTATATATATATATATATATATATATATATATATATATATATATATATATATATATATATATATATATATATATATATATCCAAGTATAAGATTGTTGTAGACTGAATAAAATTCTAATAACCAAAAACACTATTCTTAAAAGAGTGCTCAATACAGAGTAGAGCAAATATAATTTATTCAAAAATTATAACATAAATATGTTCAAAAAATCACTACAAAAATAGTCATTTTGTTCAACACTTCTGGTGTTTTCTCAGTTGAATTGCTGCAACAAATATGTATTGTAAGGCACTACCCACTAATTGGTGATTTCTTGCTCAATCTGAAGTCCATATTGTCTCATTTTTATCTTGCCTATGTGACCTCCATCTTCTGGCTTTATCCTCCTATATTTTGGACAGGAGTGATTACCTTGTTCAAATTTAAATTTAATTTAAATCAAGGGCAAAAATTCACTGGGTGTGCCTCCTTGGGATCCTCTTTGATCAAAATGAAATATACTTATATTGTGTAATGTAGTGTAAAAATATATATCTTTATGGGGGTCTATCTCCAAAACCCTAGGAAGAGTTTGATAACAGAGGCTACAAATTTATATATATATATATGGACAAAACATTCCTAATATGTAAAATATTATGCATATTTCTTAATATATATATATTAAACAGCTCTGTTACTTAACATTGAGCACTGTTCTTTTTTCTTAGACTATAGAGTATTTATATGTATTTGTATACGATCGCTCGCTCGTATACCTACCTATATTTACCCATTCGGTTATATATATATATATATATATATATATATATATATATATATATATATATATATATATATATATATATATATATGTAAATATATATATTGTACGGCGCAATGTCTAGTGGAGGTAAAATGTTTTGTGTCAAGCTTTCTCTTGGGAAGGACATCTCAATATTATTAAATGATATATCTTTTGGCAGTAATTTTTCATATGAGCCGGCTTTATTGACGACCACACACAAGGTTTGTTTTTCAAAACCATTTACTAATTTTCTTCTGAATTAGTTTAAGATAAAGGTTTTGGGCTACTCTATGTATATTCTCCGTACTTATATGTTCTACTGCTTTGGATCACCTTTGGTCATTTTGAAGGACATGAATTGATTAAAATGTTATTAAATTCAAGAAAATTTTGATCGATTTATTTTTTCCCATTATGATGTTTGATATTAGGAACGCTATAAATTTAAATCGTATTTTGATTGCGTGTAATGTCATCATTGACGTAAAGTCGTTTGTCGAATTTTCATTCATTCATTCATTCAATCATTTATTCATTCATTTATTCCTTTAGCATATTTTGCGTCTCTGTGCTCACCCCCTCCTATATCTGTTGTAATTGTGGTTCATGGTAACATTCAAAACAAAATAGTGCAATGGCTGGCTGGTTCTTTTTGCACCAAGGATATTAAGGTCACCTCTCAGAAATTCCTCCGGCCACTGGTAAAGCCGTTGAGCTCTGAGGCGCAGCTCCTACGCCTAGGCTGGCGACGTGTCGATGGCCGCTTGCCTCAGGTAGGTTGGGAAGAGGCGTACTCCTTCACCGGTAGCATCAGGAAATGCCTCCGGCTACAGCTAGTTCGATGTCGTTGACCCGGTGTGGTATTATATCATTTGCAGTATTATACAAAATAAAACTCCATTGCAATGCCGTTGATGTAATCAAGAACAGGTTGAAGTTTTAATTTGTAGTTATTCTTGTTTAAAATAAAAGTTACGTTTTTTATCACTACATCTAATTGTACTAACTTTACTAGAGCGAAGTTCTTTTGTGGATTTTTATAAATATTTTAATTAATAGAGGATTTTGTTTTCTGATTGTTTCAGTATTTGGAATCTGCTTTGAATTTTGCTGAAAAGAAAATCTCTGGAAACTTTTACGAACAATTTGAAATTCATCCCGGCAACGGCGAGTGACTAAACAAGTACTTAATACGCATGACGTCGTTATGTTTATTGTTGACTTCAATAACGAACAGGGTGCAGTAAGACCACTCAATTTTTGTGAATGCCAATTAACTAATAAATCTATCTCAGTGCACATTTCTGTTTGACGCCCTAAGTGCTTTCTCTGATGTCGTCTGATTTTTCTCCGTCGATTTTACTCGTTCTATTGGTTATTTCATATCCGCACCTTTGCATTATTGGAAATGCACTGGAACGCGCAGAACAGATCTTAAATCACTAGTGAACGCTCGATAGCTCCCGAGCTGCTAGAGGCAAAAACAGAAAGATTGATTGCCATGTATAGATGCAAGTACGGTATACAAATTTATAGATATATTTAAATGTACAGACACGCATATATATATATATATATATATATATATATATATATATATATATATATATATATATATATATATATATATATATATGTGTGTGTGTGTGTGTGTGTGTGTGTGTGTGTGTGTGTGTGCGTGCGTGTGTGTATGCGAATGTAAAGGAAAGAAGAATAACATTTCAAAACATTAATTTAAAACAGGGCTCAATACAAAAGTAGTGCAATAAATATTTATTATACACTGTTACATTAGAACACATAAATATATAAATTAGAACATATATATATATATCATTCGCAGATAGTACTGCTTGTATCACAGCTCGTCAGTGCAACTAGACATTCGAATCCCTCAAGCCAGGATTGAAACACAACCGATTTGGGGGTCAGTCAGAGTTTCTACCACTGAGCTATCTTCATTCGACAGAGTGAAGCAGCTAAATTTAGCGTTTTGTTTTTACGAATGTAAACAAATGCCAATCAGCCGGAGGGCTCTATTCATTTTACTGAAGAGCTTTGCATTAACACAAGTGACTGCTGTTTATAGAATTATATATATATATATATATATATATATATATGTGTGTGTGTGTGTGTGTGTGTGTGTGTGTGTGTGTGTGTGATAAAATATAGTTTTAAGGTATGCTATATGTATGGGTTGAAGTGCACAATATCAAGGATAAAGCGTCTGTAAATACAGAAGTGGATACTGAAGTCAACAGCCAGTCTGTTTAATGCTAAACGCAATCATAGTACTTACCAGAACACTACCACCCCACAGCATTCACACACTGAAGACCTCCTTCCTCATTATGTGTCCCAGAAACTTCAGCTGCCTCTTCCTGATGTTAAGTATAAGCCTCCTCCTTGTTTGCAACCTCTCTAAGACCTTATCGTTGCTCACACGCTCGGTGCATGATATCCTTAGCATCCTTAGAATCACATTTCGATCGCCTCGAGTGTCTTCATCTTTGAGGAAATCGTCCAACATTCGCTGCCGTAAAGGAAGACAGATGTCACGTAACAGCTCAGTATCCGTTTCTTTGTTACCAAAGAAATCCTCCTGTCTCGCAGTACTCTGCCCAGCTTTTGAAATGTGTGTTTGGCCATCGCAATATGTCTACGGATCTCAGTGTCGAACTTACAGTACTCTGTCAAGACGCTTCTCAGATATTTAAAGTTCTGCTTGATTCTAGTGTTACCGACCTGCAGATCGCATTTCGGGCCCATCCTCTTACAGATGACCATGCATTCTGTCTTCTTGTGTCGTGTAGTAGGAATCTTCACTTACCAATTTATACACGCTGTAAATGGAGACTATGCGAAAACAAGAGTGTTAGTATATGAGAGATGAGAATATTGGTTATATAATAACAAAACACAGAAAGTTTTCCAGATTGTACAAAGATAAACATGAATTGATAGAGTAGGTTATCCACCGAGAACTGTGCAAATGACTGCGATTTGGCCACAAAAACAAATGTTATATATACAAAATAAATTCTATCTTAAAGAATAAAAATGTGACTTAGATATCCAAATGGATCAGCATTATTTGAACGCTTGGAACAACTCCGAAGAGCCTTGGAAGAATTGTAAAGTTGAGAAAGCAGTGTGATAGCGTCGCAGTTAGCTCCTCCTCATTTCCTTAACCCGTCAACAGGGGTCTCTCTCTCTCCCGGGAGTATAAATACTGGCTGACCTTTCGCCTCTTTCTCTCTTTTCTCTGCTTACGCGCACGTGCGAGCTAATATCTCGACTTCGGCCGCGGGCCGCAACCTCGCACGTGAGGCGAGGTATATAAAACTTTCTCTTAAAATTTCCAATATGTGAACTCTTATACACAACCAGCGTTTCCCATATTCTGGGAACACGCTAAAACAAAATACACACCCGTACGGACATTCAATTCAACACACACAACTTTCCATACAGACACTGTAACATTTTATTCATGTCTTCAATGTATTTGTAATTCGTATTTTAATCTATTTGTCATTAATATATAATTGTTTTGTACATATATATCGGTCTTGTTTGTTTTCTTTTGCTTTCTTTGGACTCCATTAAAGTCCAACATTCTTATGTAGCTGAACCGGACAGCGGAAGCCATAACCTAGAGATAACTCATCTTCTCTTCTCACATTCACACACCGCATGGTCCACTACAATAGCCTCGAAAATATACGGCTGAGAGAGAAACTTTTCTATCATATGTGTGGAATGTATTTTTTCGCGTAACCCTTACATTAACATCATTGAAGACCAAATATAAGAATTCACGCCGACAGTTTTCTATGATGGCATTGGCATTTTTCAGCAGAACAATACGGTCTACTACACGACATGAGCTGTAAGGGAATTGTTTGAGGAACACGAAGAACACTGCAATGCGATGACCCCACCAACAAACATCGCAGAGCGCAATACGATTCAGCAATTACGGAAAGTGTTGAATCAATAAGTCTACTCTGCAGAACTTCCACTGTGTAAATTGTAACGGTTAAAGAGCCTGTGTTAGCATATGGCCATAATAACCCAGAGGAAATATTTAGAGGTCTTGTAGCGCCTATGCTTGAGTGGAAAAGAATGGTTTTACAGGTCTATGGAGGACGAATACGTTATTACGTAGATGGTCATAATGTTGTTGTTCATTAGTATATATATATATATATATATATATATATATATATATATATATATATATATATATATATATATATATATATATATCAGGACACTCATTAGACAACTGTAAATGTATATTGATAGACTCAGGTTTTAGTACAACATACACACGAAGAAAAAAAGAGAAATACTGGATTTTAAAATTAGACACATATAAACTAGGGTTAAATAAAGACTTGGGTATTTTAAATCTGTATAAATATTTCAATAGTTAAAAAATTTCTTTAGATATAGTTAAAAAACCTTTTTAAACAACATCTAAAATACTATCGTTAGATCTACGTTAAAGAATTCAAACATAGTTGTATTCCACATCACGTGATGTCCGCGTCCCACGACGAACGCTGTAAACAAACTCCCAAATACAGTAATACAGTAATTCAATTAATTTCTGAGGAAGGACCGAGGTGGTCTGAAATATTAAATATATATCAGAACATATAAATAAATACCCAATTTTTTTTCAGTTGTTTTATCCATATTACATATAATATTATGGAAGCCAAAATTGCTTGGTTTTCAGTGGTTTGCTGATAAGGGGCTATTTAAGGCAATCAGGCTTTGTGGTAGAGTGCTCACTATCGTAGACAGAGATAGAGCATGAATAGAAGTAATATGAAAACGTTTTTTTCACTTAACTTATGTTTACTTCAAAGTTTCATGGTTACATAGATATGACATTTCGTCAGAACAAAGTTGAACTCTGTTCTGACGAAAGGTCACATTAATGTAACCATTTTGTGAAAAAATATTTTCAAATTAATTACACACACACATACACACACATGTATATATGCATATATTGTCATCCAGAGACAGACTGTTTCGCTGTATCACAGCTCATCAGTGTGGCTATACGTCCGGTTGCCTCTAGCTAGGATCGAAACCCGACTGAATTGGCGTCAGTTGGGGATTCTACCACTAAGCAGTTGGCACACGGTAGGGATGAAGGTGAATTTAAGCGTATTTACTTGTAGATAAACACACAGTGACTGAGAGAACTCGATTCGATTTACCGAAGAGTCTTGCATTATTAGCCGTATATATATATATATATATATATATATATATATATATATATATATATATATATAAAGAAATATAGTTTTAAGGTGTGCTATATTTATGTGTTTATGGGATAAAGAGCTCAATATCAGAAATATAGCGTGCGTATGTAATTACAAAAGTGAATAATGAAGTCCACACTCAGGGGCTTCTGAGTGTTGACTTCAATGTCTACTTATATATATATATATATATATATATATACGCCATACACATATACACACACACAGATACAACCCCCCCGCACACATATATACATTTTAAAAAAGGAATCTGATATATATATATATATATATATATATATATATATATATATATATATATATATATAGGGTGTCCATAAAGTTCGTGTGCACTTTAAAAAATTTATAACTTTATTTGTATTTGCGATAGAAATAATTTGTAAAAAGGATTAGAAAGAAGTAAATCTATATATTTTAAGGTTTTATTGAAATTTTATTTAAGTTTCCACATGTCCTCCATCATTAGCAATACAAAGGGTAATACGATTTTGCAGTTCACGGAAAACATTTGCCAACTGATTTACAGTAATGTCTGAAATCATATTAGTTATTTTAGCTATACTTAACATTTTTTACAGATTATTTCTATCGCAAATACAAATAAAGTTGTAAACTTTTTTAAAAGTCCACACGAACTTTATGGGCACCCTATATATATATATATATATATATATATATATATATATATATATATATATATATATATATATATATATCAGATTCCTTTTTTAAAATGTATTTTAATGACAAAAACTGAGAAGTAGAATCGCAAATAATCAAAAAATATTCAACGTATGCTTTTCAGTGTTTGCATGACGATGAGTGTTGAGACACTGATGTTTCTGCTTGTAATCGCAGTTATCCGTGCATGGATAGAAACTCAATTTCTTTAAATAAAATCTATTACACTTATTTCTATGTACTTATCTATCTCTCTACTAACAAGGTTTTTTGTGCAAATATACAATTCATATATCATATTGTGGATATTCCTGGCATTTTTTCCTCAGTTTTTGCCTAAATGATTTTTACCCATAATCCTTTAATTTTAGTATTTTTCAAAACTCTTTGATATTCAACATCCATGTCATATTGTATTAAGTTGATAGAAATTTTTCTAGTAATTTATAACAAAATCTGTTTATTCGCGTATTAGCTATGTGCAAAGCTTTCCAGCAAAATCCGATTTTCAACTCTGTATTCAACATCTAGATTTGAAACAATGGCGCTGCTGAAATTGGTAACTCAGCTAATAAAATAATTATTCGGTCATCCTCTGGCAGTTTTTGTAAGTTCCGCCATATTTCAGCTTAACTGTATATTACTTCCTAAAAGAATGATTTCTGTGTTGATTCGGTGAGTTCTATGTAGAAATCTTCAATATTTTGTATTTGCTGGAAATCTGATCAAATAAGTAATGTGTTGCATAGAACAGAACAAGAGATAGTAGCCATATGACAAGTGTATAGAACACGTCATATATGAAAGAACTTACTACCTTATCTCTATGATCACTTGCTCTGAAAGATATGCAACAAAACCACCGAAAGTTTCCTTTGCCAATAAAAACGTTTCTTCTGTTATATTAGATCATTCAAACGAGCCAGTTGCTCACCAGCACTACTCAGGGATAATATACAGAATTTCATTGTAAAGGATTTGCTTTGAATATCATGAAACATAGAGGAAAACATTTTCCCTCATTAGTCTCCGTTCATGTTAAGATAAAGATTTTCCAGGGTCTAACAACGAGTTACTTCGTCTTAGTTTCTCATAAATTCGTTTTTTATCGAGTTATTACACTTTCAAAAAATACTCTTTTAAGTCCAGCAAAAATAAGCAAAAAAGTTTTAACAATGACTCATGTTTCTTTCCGTAAGTTCACGTAGAACCCATTTTTCGACCTTCTGCGTTTTTCCTCACGATTCAAAACAACGTACAACAATTGCGTAATTTCACGAGTAATAAAATCACTTCTAAGATTTCCATAATATTGTATAAAAGATGCCAGAAAATTTTAAATGAATTATTGATCAGATACTAATATGAAATTAATGAAAAAGAATCTTCACCTAACAGGAGCCTCTTTCTTTCTATGAATTATATATATATATATATATATGTATATATATATATATATATACTGCAAAATTTTGGGGACTCAAGTTTTATGCGATCTTGTGAAATAGATTTAATCGAAGCGATTTTTCTCTTCTTTTGATTTGAACACATTATTCAGATTCCGCCATTTAACTCTTTCTGTAATCTTCATAAAGAAATAAAAGAACCTTATGTATGATGTGTTCCATTCAGAAAAAGAAAAGAAAATTTCCAGACGTACCAAAATTTAATCAACTCCAATCATTGATTTTCGTTCTTCCGAAATTATTGGGATGTTTTTTTTTGTCAGACCGCGTAACTGTTATCAGCTAGGCTTACCGATATTCACACTGTCGATATGAATTACCTATTTTCTCCGTCCTACACCAAAAGACAGAATAAATTCCTTTCACAAAACTATAAAAAACGAAAACGAATGTACAGAATTGCCGTAGAATCTACCAGTTTCCTCACAGTCATTTTAATAATGTAGCGTAAATGTTTTTGGCTCTACGATTGATCAGAAAAAATATTCTTATCGGCTCAAAAGCAAAGGTACAAAGCAAAATAAGACTGCTATTCATCGCAAAAATTGCACTAGCTGCAGAGTAGCGTATCAACTAACATCAGATTTATCGTCGTAGTAGCTGACTAGATGTACAAAATAGTTACACGTCTACATATGATTAGAAATAGGACTTTCTGTAGATTCAATAATTTTGAAAATTCAAAAGCATGCATACTTTATTCATTAATATATCTTCTTGTTCGAAAAATTATATTCGAAGGAAGAAAAGTAGAGAAAATTGAGTGGGAGTTGGCTTTATTCAACTAAATTGCAACGAAAAATCCCCGCATATAAACGTTGCATCTCTTGTATGATAAATAAAAATCAAGACTAGAAAATCCATTCCAAATTACCATCATAAAACTCTTCTAATATATATATATTAAAGATATTTAAACAAATACATGTTCTGCTGATGGCGGCAAGTGAAAAATGAAAGATATAATAAAAAGAATTTTAATTTTTAGTGAGACTACTTTAGTGTCACTATGGAAGTATTGATTAAGCTTAATCTCGCACATGAACACAACAATAGAGAACTTAATGATGAGCAAGACGAGATTACTAACCACCAATCTATGACATTATTAACTAATTTCATATTAGGCTGGCACAGTTTCACTATAAAACGTCTTTCATTTAGGATCGTATATGCGAAAGTTTAAATATATGGGAAGTGTTTTGACAGAGGACCGTAGGTGCGACGCTGAGATCCGAAAATGGATTGGGATGGCCAAGGATGCATTCCAGAAGCTGGGCAGAGTACTGCGAGACAGGGGGGTTTCGTTGGTGACAAAGAAAAGAGTACTGAGCTGCTACGTGACATCTGTCCTCCTATACGGCAGCGAACGTTGGACGGTCTCCTCAAAGATGAAGAAGACACTCGAGGCAGCGGAGGTGTGGTTCTACAGAAGGATGCTAAGGATATCATCGACCGAGCGTGTGAGCAACGATGATGTTTTGGAGAGGATGTAAACAAGGAGGAAGCTTATACTTAACATCAGGAAGAGGCTAGGACACGTAATGAGAAAGGAGGGCCTGGAGAATCTGATACTCACAGGTCGAATAGAGAGAATAGGAGACAAGGAAAAGCAACTCATGACATACTTGGTGGGCTTAAGCAAGTGGATGGGAGGACGTGGTCTAAGGGAATTGGCTGAGGCACGAAACTTATGGAGAGACACAAGGGATAAGGGGAAGTAGAGAGTCATGATCGCCTACGTCTTGAAAGGACACGGCAGGTAAAAAGAAAAAGATGCACAACACAAGCCATGACATGTGATCAACTTATTAGTTTATTGTGGCAAAATTCCCTTTGTTACTTATCCATAGAAGGGATTCTAATTGAAATATTTTGGTTAGAATTCGGGAATTGGGACTGTAGGATTTGTAAAATTCGTCTACTCCTGTATAGAGAGATTGGTCACATGATGTTAGGCGGTCTCTCTTTGGTTAATAAAACCACGTGGGTTTAGAAAAAGCTGACCACCACCACACAGAAGAGATCAGGCCTGCTCCGATGTAACACGGAAGAAATTATCTCCGCCACCAACGGACTGCCCAGGGTTTTAAAGGTACAAGCTACCTAGCCCTATTTGACTCAGCAGATGGATAAAT
>OZ038482.1:17006068-17036068 GCA_964036315.1 Acanthosepion esculentum | reverse complement strand
TAAGCACTGAGACAAGTGTTGTGTCGTAAAGGAAGTTTGGTTGCAAATAAATTTCCAACGAAAATTGATAAGTATTTCCTATCGAATGTGTGCCTTTTCTGCTCTGAGATATCGCGATCTGGGCAATTGTTTGTAGTGTGGATCATTCTAGAACTTAGTTTCAGGTGGAGCAATGTTCCAATGTGGTTTGTGATGGAGCTGACAGTGTCGATAAGTAAACAAGTACAATATTCCCTGAGTGGATAGCGGGAGTTCTCTATCATCTGCATATGCGTCTCTGGATTTTTTCGAGGGTCTTGAGACGAACAGCGGGGGCTCCAGATCATATATAGCAGCAGTATTCCATGCAAAGGCGAATGGTCGATTTATAGATTTGAAGGATGGACTCAGTCGAGAAAAACTTTCTGGCGTGACACAGAGAACCAACTTTCCTTGCAGTAGATGAAGCTATAGATTCAATGCATTGTTTCATCTTAGGTCTGCGGACAGTGTGAGACTAAGCAGGTGCAGAGAGACGCTCTCGTAGAGTTTAGCATCAGACATTCTAATGGAAGGCAGGGAGGGTTCTCTGTGGTGGGTAAACAACGAAGTTCTTGTCATTCATACTTCATTACTGTAGACTTATCCTCGAGTTGTCGAAGAACTGGGAAACGTAAAATACGAGGATGAGCATATCTTGTCGATATTGTCGTAGAAACAGAGTTCTCATGTAGAAGAGGAACTGAATTCTTGTCTGTAAGTTATGCAACCTGGGAGAAACTCTCATTGCCTATCAAGCGTGTTTTGTTTACATTTTTCCGTCTTCTGCTACAGGTTGACTTTTCGCTCTGCTTGTCTGTTCAACTTAATATTTATATACGGCTTATAGATTACATATTGTGTTTTGTATCTCTCGGTTCGACTTTAGTGCCATTGCTTGCTAATGATTTAAATATAACCTCTGCGATGGGTAATTTAACTTTCATTCCAACCAATCCCAGTTCATTGTATTCTGTTTTGTAATTGGTAATGTTTTAGCAGAAAAGACTCATATCCTCATTTCTATTAGTATCTGTCTATATTTCTGAGATGAGGTATTATGTTCACTATTTACATTATTCGGACTATTGCCCTCATCGCTGTTGCCATATTTATCACAACGTTTCGGCCGATGTATGCTCCGGCCTTCTTCAGGTGATTGGAAGGTCGAACTGAACCCTTTATTTCGCTCGCTGGGGTAGACGGTTCTAGTTCCACGTGCCATGTCTAATGGGTGTCAGTTATCAGTTATCTACTGTTAATTCCCCTCTCCAAGTTCTCCACCGCCTTAACCGAGTATTGAATTCACAACTCTTTGGGTCCTGTCATTGGATCTGACCAACGCCTTTATCAACTGTGCCATGTGTCCTTTCTATTGTTTTTATGAAAATATGTGGAATCAGCATTTTGAAGTCAATTGTTTTCTCTTGGGTACGAGATTGTGTTTTCAATATGAGTGAAGAGATGATAAAACAAGGACAAAGATGTTTGGTAAATGGATAAAAGTTACTTAGAGTAACAAATAGACAGTTGTGGAGAGCCATCAGCGCCCATTCAGGAAAGTAGACAGAACAACAAAGAATAAGAGATGAAATTTCGAAATTCGGTTTCTTGAACATGGAATTTTATTATTCCGACTGTGAAGGTGATAAATACGAGACGACGACTGAGAAATATCGGATACAACACACAACCGAAGAAAGCTAAGGAACTTATTGGCCAAATCAACGAGGGTGAAATTACCAGTCCGAAAAATCCGAGAAACACCTGGCTCGAATCAAAGAACAGGAATCAAACCGAATACAACTAGCTCAGTTTTGACTTTCGAACGACAATGCATAAGATACATTGTTTTTTCTGAATATGTATTCATAAAATACAAATGTATTACAGTTTCCATGCAATGTTGAGCGGTTCTTAAGATTTGATCGCTAAACCCTTTACAACAGCAGCAACAGTTTTATTAATAGATTTTTAGTCGATAGACTCTTCAGTAATTCTTCAAAATGTTGTTTTGAGTTTCAAATATTCAAGTAATTTTTATTATCATACATTTTTTTTTATTAATGTTTATTCAGATTCTTTATAATTTATTTGATTTTTTCCCACATTTTCATCTCCACCTTTTATCACGATTTTAGTTTATCTATGTTGCTTCACTTGTTAGATAGGTAATAATTTTCTTGCTTTGAGATTTTCAAATGAAGTATTCATAACTGAACATAATTTAAAAATTATTTTTTACAACGTCTCTTTTAGTTTTCTGTTGCTTTTTATTACAGTTTGTTTAGCCGATCTTTCTTCTCGTCTGCTTGTTGCAATAAATGAATTGTTGGCTCTTATATTTTTAAATCATTTCTTTAACATTTTATGGCTTTTTGTAGCAAAAGTTTTAGCCGATATGTTTCTCGACCTTCAAATAAATGGTTTGGGAAGTAAAAAGTAGTTTTGGACACAACCCGAAATCCAGGAGAACAGCATTTATATAACCGAAACCTTTCAATTTGCTTGATAAAGTCTTTATGATATCGAAAGTTTCTTGTCTGTATTCTTTTCCTCTTTGTCTCTTTCTTCCAACTTTCTTCCACAATTTATTATTAAAAAGTAACAGTAGTTACATTTTTATTTTAGAAAAGAGAGCATACATTTGACACCTTGCATCGACTTGGTAAATATGTCTATGGAAGGTGTCAGTTCTATGCACTGATTTCAAGAATGCTCTGTTGCGTTCATCCCTGTAGAAATATCGCCTATTAACATTCTTAGTACGATTAGAAAACACTTTGAGGTTATCACCAACAAGAACGTAGTCGTTCAACTTTCCAGCCCTAAACAACAAACAATATCGATCTGGCACCACTGTTGATGTTTTAACTGTTATCGCGCACAAAATACGCGAAGCACTCCATGGTAGTTAAAACACATGACCATATATATCTCAAATGGGGATGCTTCACAAAATATTCGGTTATACCATCTCTGGAAGAGTTAAGTCCTTTCACACGGATAAATCGTTTGAAGTCTTTGTAAATTGCCAGGCAACGAGATTAATACAGCCGTCCCTCAAGGCTTTCTCTCCTCGGTTTTCCCCTCATGTGTTTTATTAATGCTCTGCCGGGGAATATTTTCAGGTAATTAATGGAGATATATGGTACCAAAGTTTATAGTATCAACTCCTAATATGATGACGTTCAGAGCCTTAAAACTGATCTCTCTGCTGACCTAGCTAAAAAAGGTCGATGTGTTGTTTACCCATCACAGAGAACTCTTCCTGCCTCCCATTAGAATGTCTGATGCTAAACTCCACAAGAGCGCCTCGTTTCGCCTGCTTGGTCTCACTCTGTCCGCAGACCTAACAATGCATTGAATCTATAGCTACATCTACTGCAAAGAAAGTTCTCTGTGACGCGCCAGAAAGTTTTTCTCGCCTGAGTCCATCCTTCAAAACTTCATATATGGTCTGGAGTCCCTGCTGTTCGTCTCAAGGCCATCGACACAGTCCAGAGATGGATATGCAATGTGGCTGGTCCTGGTCTGGCAACTCGCCTACAGTCACTTTCTCACAGACGTGCCTTCGCTCTCCTCTGTCTTTTCTACAAGTACTTTCACGGTAACTGCCTCGACGAGCTATTTTCGCTGGTTCCCAAACTACATGAATTTAAGCGTGTTACTAGGTTGGCATCTCAGTCCTACCCTTTCACTGATGAAACGGTTAAATTTAGCCGTTTCTTCTATTCAAATAGCTTCATGACTCGCACTTCCCGCCTATGGAACTCCCTTCCTTTTACTTGCTTCCCTGACAGTTATAGTCTTCAAATATTCAAATGTAATGTCAGTCGACATCTTCTGATGCCTTGATCTAATACCCAGTCCTTCTCTTTATCCTTTCCTTTATCACGCCTTTTTACTCTTGCTCCCACTCTCTGTAACCCCTTGCGTGCTAGTGGCACTCCCGCCTTTCTTGGGATGAAATGCTTAAAAAAGTGTAAAAACTGTCTTCAATACCTCTACCTCTTAATACATCTAAAACCAACTTAGTAAAAATTCATAATCACCGATCGGACCCTTGGCTTCCTTCCCTCACAGTTGGACTCTCAGCGAGGTTCTAGCGTTTGGACATTCATTGAGCCCCAAGTTCATATCACTGCTTAAGTGGATTCGGTATATATATATATATATATATATATATATATATATATATATATATATATATATATATATATATGTCGTGGGATATGCGTGTAGAAGCGATGAATTAAGTTAATCTTCAAACACGAATCTCCCAATTTCAAGATTTTTTTTATTTAAGTATTATTTTTCTTTCAAATTGAAAGAAATGAATGACAATGTTTCTTTGCGAACAACTTCACATAAAATATTTTGTGTATCTTTTTTATAGTACAACTAAATGAATTGTGTTAGTATAGGATAAACAGAAAATGCGTCAATATGTGTGCCGATGTTTCTGACACAGATTTACGTTGTTTTTATATGTGTGTATAAATTGTAGTTATCGACCGCATGAAAATAAGGCAATGGAAAGCTAGCTGTTATTGTTGCCGCATGCAAACAAACTATCACTAAGCAATATCGCTAAGCACTATTTTTGTAATATTATATACTTGGATAAATATGCGAAAAAATGTGAGTAATTAAATGTGAGAATTTCATTTTTGTTTGTGTAACAAACGATCGAACAAACACCATGGTCAAAGATTCACTGAAAGATTAGTAGCAAACAAGCATTGATCATATTTATTATAAAATAAATCGGTTTCGGAAGAAACAAAAATTTAGATTTATTAATCTCAAGCTTATTGGCTAAAAATATCTTCCCAATTTTTAAATATCTCTTTTAAAGAGGAAAAATATTACCGATCATATTCGGAAGTGAACCTGCAAAATTTCATCGTAAAATATATTTATTGTCTGCCAATGCTAAATCTATTAGCATTTTTCAACAATTCTGAAACGGGCTTCAACAAATGTTTCCCCAATCCCACTGGATCGATATATCAAAATGCGAGAAAAATGTACATTAAATTAAAATTAAGAGTTGTGTATTTAGGCATCAATTTCCCTTTTAGGCATGTCTGATTAAATAAATTACAAACATTATTTTGATCATAAACCTTTCATATTCATGAATATATTTCATTATATTACAATTGAATAAGGCAAGAAATGCACTGTAACATGAAAATTAATACAATGTATAAGACTTTATAATATTAATTATTAGATAAAGACATAGTACTTGAATTCTGTTTTTGTAAGTGTCTATATGTTTTTGTATGTAAATGAAAACAAAAATGAAAGTTCTGCGTCTGTAATTAATTATTATTGTCTTATATGCTTTAGTAAAAGTTCATCCTTCGTACGTTGAGTCGTTGTTGTTTCGGTGTAAGTTGGTTCGACCCTGTCTGTAGGAAATGTCTCTTTTGAAGTTTTTGTTGATAATGAATTTTTATTTTTGTCGATTTTTACAAAAATTTTGTAACATTCGTCGAAGTTTCGCTGAAGTGTATTTTTTTAAAAGTTACGAACAAAAATTAATTTTTGCTATTGTTTAGATTGGGAGGCAAATATATTGAGGACAATGTAGTGTACACTTGTCGTGTAAATAAAATTTTCGCTGGTGCTGTTTCTAAGTAGAAACACAATTTGTGGATGTTGAAGAATTTTTGTTGCATGCCGCTAGGAAAAATTCTGCAATAAGCGTAATGATGGAGTATTCGTTACTTTTTTTTTATTGTTTTCTATAATATTGAACGGTAGCCAAAGAATGATTTTTTAAGTAAGTACCCCATTTGCTTCTTTCCAGTAGTGTGGTACAATGCGCCTTTAAAGTAGCGAAAACATCTTTTAAAAAAAAACCTTAGCATATAATATGGGATGTTCTCAAAGTTTGCATGAGTTCCTGAGAAAGGTACGAACAATCTTTTGTGGAAACATCTGTCGACAATTTGTTTTTAGAGATGTGTGTTTCCCAGGATGCGAAATATTTTTTTTTTTAAATACTGGAAATTTCTTTTTCGGCATAAAGATGTCTCAGAACTGAAAATTTTGTCAATGAACATGAACAGTTTTCGTTGCTGTGTCCTTAAGTTGTTTTTACAAAACGGAATTTAGTCATTCAACGTTTTGAATAGGTAACTGGTAAAAATGCGTCAACAATAATGATGTCATTCAAAAATTGGGCAATATATAAAAATCTTTTCACTTTTTGTATTAATAGAAAAAGTCAGATGTTGTGATCGATGAATGCGATGAAGTCTGTATCTTCTCGGCGACGAAAATGTCTGTTATGAAGACAGCGGAAAGTTCACGACTGAAAATATTATATTTAATTTTGTGAAACTTGTACGTTTGCTGAGAAAAATTGAATGATTTTACCTTTTGTTGATTAATGATGAATGGCATCTGTTGAATTAAGTGCTGTGAGTCTGCTTCTTTTTCTATGTAGTTCCGTTTAGTGGAGTCTACAATTGCCGAAGGCTTGTATTGGTTGTTACAGGAAATCATTTTAGAATGCTTCTATATTTTAGAGGAAACGTCTTCGAGAGTTGACCAGGTTTGTGTATGAAAGTTGAACAGGAATTGTTCGTTTTTTTGGATTGAAAAATGATTGAAAATTGACCAGGGTTTCGTTCGGATGCAAACAAAAGTGATTTCTCGTATACGAAAAGTTTTTCAAATGTAATTACTCAAATAAAATACGAAGAATTTGTAAGTAATTCCGAAAGTTGTGTATGCGACTTCTAAAATAAAAATGTAGATTGAGAAATTCATTTTTAGGGAGCGTCGTATCAACCGCCACAAGATTAGTCCGTTGGTAACAAAAAGGAATCCTATTAATTGTAGATTCTTGCCCCAAACGAGCGGAATGAAAGATCTACACACTATCAAGTAGAAAATCAGTATTCTGTCGTCTGGAACATCAATGATCACACTTAATTTGTTCTCTTACTTAATATTCGACATGTAGGCAAAAGTCATAAAGATCATACGTTCGGAATGTAGCCAGTTTTTCAACAATTATTTTGAATTATTATTGAAACATCGGCGAAGTTACAATATTTATTGATATCACCAATCATTTGTAAATGTAATCGATAGGTCACCAATCCTTTCTTTGTAGATGATTGTATTTGTATGTTTACATTGGAAAATATTCTATGTCGGTGGGTCAGCAATAATTTTCAGATTTTTCTTTGTTGGTGGTCACCAATTATTTGTCACTACAAATAATTGGTGACCACCGACGAAGAACAATATGCGTGTAGAAGCGAAGAATTAAGTTTCGGTACCTTCACTTATTCGCGATAATTCATGATACCTAAGGTTTAAAATGAATTTTTAAAAATTGAAAAAAGCATTCTTGAAGCTTTAATTTTAGCTTCAATTAAAAGCTAAAGGACTAAATTTACTGTTTCCAGTAAGTAAAATACGCTGTAGAGTATTTCAAACAGAAATGCTATTGTTTGGAATCGATTCAATTTGTACAAAAAATGAATTTTCAGTGACAGTACTATTACCATTTTCCCACAATTCTTTTGGCCTGGAATTTATAAATCCTCACTTCCCAGCCTTGATTGAGGACGTTTACACAGTCTTGTGATAAAATTTTTCACTCTTTAACCTATTTCCAAGTGACGCAACGATGCAAGCCTATATCTGCTCTCTAACTGTTTTCATTGGAAATGTTCTGATGAGTTCGACTCTTTACTTCTACCAGTTCAAGTCTTTACAGCTAGTACTCACCATACTAGGTCCACGGAGTTGAATCTCCACCTACAATCTTTATTCCATTTGTAAGGAGGAAGTTCAATCCAGAGAGCTTTCTCCTGAAAATGGCTAATGTCGTAAATAAGAGATGGACTGTGAGACTCCTTTACGACACCATATTCGTTTACGGCCTTTTCTCTGGATTACGGCAACCAGCCATATTCGAGAATACTAGGAGCACGTGATGTGAACCCTGCTTGTATTTTGCCGAATAAAGCTTGGATTAACTTATCTTCTGAGTCTCAGTCTTCATTCTTGACAGCTAATTTGCAGAACAAACTTCTGCGTGAGTATTATAACTATAAACTTTTCAAGTCAAGGCTTATCGTCATAATCTTCATTTCCATCTACCTCCTCTTCCGTTCAAATCAAGAACCACATACAGTGACCATCTAATTCAGCATCCCGTTACCACTTTCTTATCCATGTTGAATTTTGTACAAATATGTGCAAAAAGTGGATCAAAGAGCTTGCCCAGCTTCATACATATTTTCAGGAAATCTCAACTTTTAATTGGCCAATAAACGCACAAGTGGGCGTTGCAATCCACCCACGTACAAGTCTTTTTTTCCAGCGCGTGACCATGTCAAGTTTTCCCGCTTCTTTTCCAGGAGCCTGTCACGTGATTACGTTAATTATAAATATCAGTCACAAATTTGTTCTTTCTCTTTTCTCTTCTTTTCTTGATTACATTCGCCTACGAAAATGTAACCTTAAAGGAAACTGCGTTGCGACACCATTGCGGTCGAACGCTGAAAACATCTTTACACACGCACACATATACGTACGTACGAAATTTTCCAAACTACATTACAAATATACGAAACATTTCCAAACCAGCAACAAGAACTTTAAAATACTCTGGTCCAGCTTTCGCACACATCATTACAAAATAACATTGTAATATTCTGTATATGAAAAATTTATTTTTTGTTCCAAACATATCCTTTTTTGTCGTAATTGAATATCGTTACCAATTGATTTTTTATTAAAATCTATGTTTGTGGATGTTGAATGTTTCATTTACAGCGAAGCATTTAAAACATTCACGCAATCTTTGATCCATTAAAAGCTCTTTAGTCTTATATTGAGTGAACTTCGGTATAAAAGAAAGTTGTACTCTTATCATATTTTGAGATTATGATTTAGATTAATTTTTGTACATTTTTATTATTAGTTTTTAACTAGTTTCTTGATTTCTGTTACTTTTTTTATAAAATTGAGTTTACTTTACTTCGACTGTTAAATTTGTAGCGACCTCGTCAAAATTAAATATTCGGTAAGCGAATTAATAAACTCATAATAAAAATATGTTTTAATTAATTTCTTGATTCCTGTTACTTTTTCTATAAAACTGAGTTTACTTTACTTCGACTGTTAAATTTGTAGCGACCTCGTCAAAATTAAATATTCGGTAAGCGAATTAATAAACTCATAATAAAAATATGTTTTAATTAATTTCTTGATTCCTGTTACTTTTTCTATAAAACTGAGTTTACTTTACTTCGACTGTTAAATTTGTAGCGACCTCGTCAAAATTAAATATTCGGTAAGCGAATTAATAAACTCATAATAAAAATATGTTTTAATTAATTTCTTGATTCCTGTTACTTTTTCTATAAAACTGAGTTTACTTTACTTCGACTGTTAAATTTGTAGCGACCTCGTCAAAATTAAATATTCGGTAAGCGAATTAATAAACTCATAATAAAAATAAGTTTAAATGAAAACAAACCGGCTCAGAAATCAGTAAGTACTGATTTACTTATAAATAAGTATAGATCGCCTTCAAAATGACATCGTTCAAACAGATCGTAAATATTGTATTTTTAGATTTTTGAGACATATTTACAAATGATTTGAAATTATCATTCATTTTATATCTGAAGAGTGATAAAAATGGCATGTCATCTGACCAGTAGTATAGATTCGAACACTCCACCACACACGACTAAAGTGCTGAACACTCAAATTTCAATGACAAATTGTGGTTTGTGAGTTTTTTTTCTTTTTCCTCTGGAATATCTTCTTTTCACTTCACATATATATTTCATGATAAAGGACACTTCAGCAATTAATACATATTTATATATATTACAGAAATATCCCTCTCCTAAGGACAGTAAGAACGTTCGTCCTTTCTTAGGCATGGTAAATTTTTATAGAAAATGAATCCCAAACTTTGCAGACATAGTCATGCCATTAGCAGAAAAAATATGTATATGCAGTAATACTACATTTACATTAAATGACTTGGAATTGTAATCATTTAACGATATTAAAAGCAGAATCAGTGAATTTCCGTCATTAGCTCACCAACGGTCTGACTGTACTGAATGTCAGTTGATTACTGATAGCAGTAATTATACAATTGGTACACGACTGTGTCTGTCAATAAAATCTCTATTAATCTGAAGAAACATTTTCTCGAAACGAAACGCGTCACTTGCATAATATTAGGTTGGTGCAAAAATAATGTCGTTTTCTCACATGAAGTTGAAAGTCAAAAAACGACATTATTTTTGCACCAACCTAATACAACCTGACATAGTTTATACTTAAATCTTCTGCCTTGGCATCTATGCATTAATTCCAGTTTAATATCACGCCATCGTCGGTTACTTTGCTATTTCTGATGATCTCATTGAAGTCTTCTTTAATCTGATCCTGATTAAAGACGTTCTTGCCTCTAAGAAAGAGTTCAGATTCTTGGAAAAATTATATTCCGCTGGCACGAGGTCGACTGAATAGGCTGGGTACGATAAAATGTCCATCTTTATTCGACATTATTACCGTTATCTTTGTAACGTTAAAATGGACGTTTCCCTGCAGCAAAATGGCACCTTGTGATCTCTAAAGTGTCTCCTGCTTGTTTGAGTTCTGTATGCACCATTTCAAGCTGGTATAAATATCTATACACTTTAATGGAATCTGTGATATATAGAATCACTTCTGTTCTGCCTAACACACGAGGTAACCTCCCAGGTGTAAGAAATCAGCTTCGATAGATATTTTCGGCTTTTCATGTGTAGATCATCTCTTATATATAAAATGTGTAGTTCATCTCTTATATATAAAATGTGTAGTTCATCTCTTATATATAAAATGTGTAGTTCATCTCTTATAAAATCCATTTTTCATTATAAATGAAGACATAATGCGAAATGGATTAATGTCAATGCAAATCTCAAAATATCCGAAATTTGGTTCTTTACCCATTTCATCTTGGAAAGCATCATGGGTTTTTTCGTGACAATCGTTCTTAAATTATTTGAAATCCTTCCACTGTAAACATTAAAATTTCCCTTATAGTTGAATTTTTGTGAATTTTGTACAATTAGAAAATTCTTCATTACTAAGTGATATTTTGGCCGATTTTTATAGTGGTTTTCTAAACTAAAATATCCACTTGTATAAATATTGAAAGTAAAAATTAGAATTGATATTTAATTTGGCTATAAGCTCACCGGGGGGAATATAAAACGTATGTATGATCTGAAAGCCTTGTCAGATTTGCCTAAAAATGGAATAAAAACCAAATGAAATTAAATTTCTACTGAAATTTTGCGATAATGTTTTTTCATATAATTGCTTTTTATCGCAATGGCCAGGTCGATTTATATGTTTGGTCATTAAGTAAGGATGAGAAAGGATGAAATAACCCTCAACAAGATTTGAACTCACATTCTATATCCTTGGAATCTTGTCTAACATGGACAATACCTTACTGATTTAGACACAATGATCAACAAAATCGATGAAGTTGAATTTCGTTACCTAGCTAAATTATATGATTTTTCACTGTCATATTGTTTGTTTACTATCTTTTAGTAGTATTGGAAGTAGATGTAATATTATTTATATTGTTTGAATATCTGACGAAAAATGTATCATTATTCATTTTTGAATAGTTACAAAGGCAATAAAATAAGAAAAACTAAAATAGTTGGAAATTGATATTGCAGAAATCTTTTCATCTAAAAGACGAGTGCAATTTAATACTATTAGGTCTACTGCTACTAGGAATAAACAAACAATATAGCGTGTGAAGAAAATTAGGGGAAAATATACCGTGATATGATTAATTTGGATTTCTCTTGCTCTGGGATTTCTGTGCCAAAATCGATAAAGCTTCGTCCACATTCAACGGACTTCCAAAGATATGGGATGAAGTGAAAAATTCGTCGACGGCTACAGTTATATTTCCATGCTGTTTATTTAAAGGTCGGAGAATGTAAAACTACCTGAAAGTTGCGATAAACAGCAACACAAATCGGATTAAAATAACTAATCAACTAATATTGTATTATTTACTAAAATATCAGGTGAAAATAATAAACATGACGCTTCAATAAAAATAACAGTATTTTTGTGGACCAGCCTATTAGGAAATATTATTTTAAAACAAGATTATTTCAACAGTTTTGATTGAAACGAACCTGCGCCAGTGGATTTGCCAGACAAATCTTTTAATTAGCCGTTGGTCTTGTCTGCTCATGGCTTTTTTGTTCTTCACCGATGTGCATTCATATAAAAAATACATTAGCTCAAAAAAGAAGTCTGAAACCCGCTAATGCAATTAGATGTTGCTAAAACAAATCTGCTTCATTTCATCGTTGCATTATTTCTATTATTTGATTCAATGCAGCGCTGTAGCGTTAATTACGGTCAAATTAATACCGTTTCTTCAAAATATTCGATTTGATTTCTACTGAACAACCTGTGCGTAATTTTTCAATATCTGTTTCTAATAGACACACATACACTGCCGGCAAAAATCATAAGGCCAACGAAAATAAAGAAAAGAAAACATGTATTTTTTGCGTTGTTCGATACAACCACTTATTTGAGTCGAGCTTCAACAATGAAAATTAGAAAAGAAAAAAAAATTAAAATCTTTTTTTTTGTGCATTTAATAGGGAAAATTTGAATATTGGGAAATTAGGCTAAATACTAGCTGATCAAAAGTTTAAGACCATACATAAAAGAAGTTATAAACAGAGTAGGAAATACCCAACAAGATCTCTCAGTAGTGAGTTGTAGACACCATTGTGAATAACTTGAAAACTTTAGTTTGGCATGGTTAATGAAAGCGTCTGTAGAAGGCTGCCTGGAATGTTTTTCTAACTGGTGAAGATGGCTTCACAAAGATCAAGCACTGTTCAGGATTGACGTCCATTTTTATAGACTCCCCTTGTCCACTATTTACATTATTCGGACTATTGTCCTCATCTTTGTCACCATATTTATTACAACGTTTCGGCCGTTGTACACGTGGCACAGTGGATAAAGGCGTTAGTTAGATCCAGTGACAGGACCCAAAGAGTGTGAGTTTAATACCTGGTTAAGGCGGTGGAGAACTTGGAGAGGGAAATTAACAAGAGATAACTGATGACTGACATCCATTAGACATGGCACGCGGAACTAGAACAGTCTACCTCAGTGAGCGAGATAAAGGGTTCAGTTCGACATTCCAACCACCTGAAGAGGCCCGGAGCGTACAACGGCCGAAACGTTGTAATAAATATGGTGACAAAGATGAGGACAATAGTCCGAATAATGTAAATAGTGTACATAATACTCAGAAATATAGACAGATACTTCCCTTGTCATCGACTCACAAACATTTTCAATGGGATTCAGGTCAGGCAAACACGCTGGATGGTGCAAAAGAATCTCGTTATTCCCTATGAAAAGGTCCTACGGGTATTATGGATTGCAGTGTTGTCCTGCTGAAGGTTCCAATCTTTTGCACACAAGCCAGGGACTTCAGTTAATTACGATGCTCTCTTCAACATGCCAATGTAATCAGCCGCGATTTGACACCCTGTATAACGTGAAACTTCATTGTTCCTTGGAAGGAGATAGCACTCCAGATTATGATGGAACCTTCTCCGCTGTGTAGTGTAGAAAATGTCTCCGTTGGGATATCCTTGCTGTGCCAGTAACATTATTAACAATCTGGAACATCAAAATTAAACTTTCTCTCCCCCAGAAAACAAAACCTTGTTCCACTTTTCTATATTCCATGTGTGGTGTTTCATAGCAAAATTTAACCGTGCTGTATTGTGGAGTGGAAGGAGGCGTGAACTTTGAAGACGTTTACGGTTTTCTCTCGGAGATGCCGTCTTATTGTTCCGTAAAGCGCTTAATCTGTTTCGATGATCAACTAGTGTCTTGTCGGGTAACCCGTCGAATCTTCTTAATTAACCCTGACGAAATTTTCTTGGGCCAACCACTTGAAATTCTCTTTCGTATCACTCCGGGTCTTTTAAGAAATTTGCAACAGTAGTTTTATTACGACCAATCTCATCAACGATGACACGCTGAATGAGACCTTACTTTTGCATCTCGGCAATTCTATCCCGTTCAAGCTCCCTCAACTTTGTAAGAGTTGCTATGTTTTTGCCTAATGTAACGTAGGAGATACCAGTGGGAGATGTTGACCGCTCTAATGCTTGGACACAAATGACTAAATTTAGTTACGTGTTTAACAATAAAACTTTCGTTTAAATGGTCTTAAAACTTTGACCAGCTAGTATTTAGCCTAATTTTCTAGTATTTAAATGTTCCCTGTTAAAAAGACATTTAAGATTACAGCCAACAGTGTATATATTAAGCCCCCTCGCCAAGGAGCAGTTGTGAGTAGGCTTTTCTCGTAAACAATTAGAAGGAATTTGATCCCCAGGATGAAACCGCTAAATATCCCTCTCCTATACAACGCTATGCTTATGAATATCTAATAGAGGAAATTTGGAGTGGAACATTTGTAAGTAATCATTACTACTGCTGTGAGTTCGATCCGTACTGTGTATACCACGTTTTCTGTTCTGTTCGATCCCCACAAGAATTTCTTTTAAAATTCTGTGTCGTTCTCTTCGAAAAAAAAGTAAATATCTATTTAGATTGTTTCAACGTTAATTAGTGCTTGGTAGATTTGGTCTTTCAGTTCAACACATTACGACTGTGAGGATACTTACCTGGTGTAGGGCTCCGTTCCTGTGCTGGTGGTATCACGGCTACGACTAGCTTGGACCAGCTATGACAAGCCAAGACCAGCTATGACTAGCTTAGACCAGCTCTGATCAGCTTGGACAAGCTCTGACCAGCTAAGACCGGCTTAGATCAGCGGCCCGAGGTAAATCACTCGGGTCCCCACGTTAAAAACTGACATTGTGTCACAACCTGACTCAGTGGGGGTCAAGTAAATATCTACCTGCCCCAGGGCTCCGTTCCTGTGCTGGTGGTATCATGGCTACGACTTGCTTGGACCGGCTCTTACCAGCTTGGACCAGCTATGACAAGCCAAGACCAGCTATGACTAGCTTAGACCAGCTCTGACCAGCTTGGACAAGCTATGACCAGCTAAGACCAGCGGCCCGAGGTAAATCACAGGGTCCCCACGTTAAAAACTGACCTTGTGTCACAGCCTGACTCAGTGGCGGGGGGTCAAGTAAATATCTATTACGTCTGTGAGGAATTTGTTTCTTACTGGATGACAAACATTTATCGACATTTGCCGTTTTTTGCATCACCTGTCGGTGTCCGCATTTTTCATGAAATTTGATATCATATATTCTTCATTGTATATACTATTGCTACCTCCACTTTTTCGCAGAAAACAGAATAGCCTAATGAAAAAGGCCACAAACTTAATAAAAATAAAGTTTTATCGTCAAAATGTTTATGTTATTATTAAGATGAAAGACCAAAGTATTTTTAAATTATTTTTTGAAATTTTTTAATCCTTTCCAACACGTTCGAAATTTTGGTTAAAATCTTCTTTTGTTTACGTCATCGCGGTGACATAATAATAACATTGACTTTATTGCGCTTTTTTTCCGTTGAAAACACATTGATTTGAAAATTTTTGTAAAAATCAAATAATTGTCTGATTTCAATGAAATTTTCAGGACTTATTCACAAATGAATGAAATGTTTTTTTAAATTTTTTTGCTAGAAAATTTTTGGTGAAAAATATTTTATTATATATATTACTTACTTAATTTGATGAATTTTCGCAAAAAACTTTCTATTTCCTGAATTTTTTATTCGTTAAAAGTAGGACTTCTTGGAGAATGTAAATCATCTCATTTTTTTCTCAAACTTGCACTATTCTAATTGAAAATCTGCTCTGAATTGAAAAATAATGAATTCAATAAAACTATGATATTATTTAATTAGAAAATCTTTTAATTGCTTTTGTAAATAAGTTATATTAAGGACATTATTGTCTGAAGAAATAAAATGTTTCCGATGAATAATGAATTTTTACAAGAATTTTTTCATTTTTTTTAAAATTTTAATTATCATAATGTATAAAAGTTTAAAATTGTGGAAAGTTCTATATGGGACCATTTCCTGGATATGATAAAGTAATTAAGTGGAAACGAAATTTACTAATCCAAAATTGAAACGATTAATAAACGTAGTTACACTAATGCAAAAATGCGTTGACTTAGATTTCGTAAATTTTATGTCAATTCTAGTCAGTGATACTAACTGTCATCGCTTCGTCATTCAATCGTCCATAAAACATCGCCTCAGATAAACAGGAGCAATCAATAACAAATGGTTGTATATTACTTTTTTATGCTATAAGTAAGTAATATTTATTTCAAATCAGATTAATTTAACTTTAAGTTTTCTAATTTTACTCAAATTACGTAACACACACACACACACACACACACACACACACACACACACACACATATATATATATATATATATATATATATATATATATATATTGGAAGAGTTTTAAAATCGATAAAATTTTTGGTTTACAAATTTCTTAAAATTAAGAAAATGGCCGCTTTTAAGAACATGTTAAGAAATCGAAAATAAATTTGACATTCCAAACTATTTAATTTCTATCTGAAATGCACCAGAATATTTTACTTACTGGCAAAAATAAATTTAATCCTTTAGCTTTCAATTATAGCTAAAATGAAATCTTCAAGAATGCTTTTTCATTTAAAAAAATCATTTTAAACATTAGGTATCGAAAATTTATGCCAAAAAGTGGAGGTACCTATAATCGATGAAAACCTAGAGCAGCTGCTATTTCGGAGATAAAGCATCCATTCTTTTTCATATTCCATCGTGTGTTCATTTTTACGCTTGGCTTGCTAACTGTTTTTAAGAGCATATTATATGCGCCATATGCGACATTTGAATTTCGGAGATAAAGTATCCATTCTTTCTTATATTACATCGTGTGTTCATTATTACGCTTGGCTTACTGTTTTTCAGAGCAAATTATATGCACCATATGCGTCATTTGCTATTTCGGAAATAAAGCATCCATTCTTTCTCATATTCCATCTTGTGTTAATTATTACGCTAGGCTTACTGTTTTTCAGAGCATATTGTATGCACCATATGCGACATTTGCTATTTCGGAGATAAAGTATCCATTCTTTCTCCTTTTCCATCATGTGTTAATTATTACGCTTGGCTTACTAACTGTTTTTCAGAGCATATTATATGCGTCATTTATGTTATATCGTCTTTGTTTCTGGTGCAAACTTAGACTTTTTAAAATGGAGAGGCATATGAGCAATTAATTCAGTAATTAGGCGTTGTTTAAAAGGAATGCAAGGGATTTTCAATGCATTACTAATTAAATGTTACTCTTAACAATTAGTCATTAAATCACTTTTCACTATTTCTGTTCACGTTAGAATTACTGATTATGGAAAGGAAGGAAGAATAGAAGGAAAAAAGAAAATCGCAAAGTTTTCAATTTATTGAATCTTGTTACCCAAAGAGCTGTCGAGTTTTATTGATTAAGAGGTGAACTTAATTCCAATCAGGTCAATTAGACTATTTTCTCCCTTTGGCACTTGAGACGGTCAGCGTTTTACACTGAAATGGACGTCTGATCCTTTGGCTATTATTGGAATATCGCATGAGAAAGAGAAACGTTCGTCTCCTTCTTCGCGCCAAATCCAACCCGGCTTTCAAGTTTGTGAAGAAAGGTCAACTCAAAAGAGGGTATTCTGAGAACCTTTTCAAAGAGTTTACAGAAAGCTATTTAGGCAACAAAGAAAAAAAAAATTTTTGCGTCAAGATCGGATAACGAAAGGAAGGATATTTATAGACGTAGCAATCGTGTTTTTTTTTTTTTTAAAGTTCACAGTTGAACAAGACAGGAATACCATAAGAAAGAAAGTTTCTGGACGCTACTGTCATTTCACATTAACTGTTTTATAAAAAGCATAAATCATACTATGTCGTAAACGCCAGCCATGCCATTGGCGTGTCATCATAAGTCATATATGAAAGAAAGTCGGGGTAATTCTATGCTGTATAGAAAATTTGCACAGGGTCGTTCTTATCTTTATATTACAAAATGAAAACCCAATTAAAAATGTTGATAAACTTTATATAAAATTAAGAAGCCTGTATAGTAATGTTCTCAATTTTGCATTTCAATAGGTGATTAGAGCACAAATACAAAAACTATTTCAAAATTATATATATATATATATATATATATATATATATATATATATATATATATATATATATATATATATATATATATATATATATATAATCATTTATTTACATATTATAACATAAATATGTTATAAAATCACTACAAAAATAGCCATATATATATCCTCAATCCAAGCCGCTATCCATTACTCTTCCGTGCCTCCTCGGAGAGCCGAGTTCGAATTCCAGTCGAATCCATTACATTCACATATGTACTAATACCCTTGGGAAAGGTATGAATCCTCTTCTTCTCCCACCAGCTATGGATAAATAGTAAGACATACTGGGTTCTATAGCCTTGGATGGCAACTGGTCTAGGAGAAGGAGAACTCTGAATTCAAAACCTGCGGAGGGTCATTTGGGGAACCAAGTCTCTGTATTCGGCCCTTCAAAAAGTGTGAATGTTTCTGCACAAAACCTTCACCACTATAATCAAATCTCATGTGCTGGTGTCGAGTTGTCAGCTTCCTAGGAACTAATCTGCTTGACCCTCATACGTCGAATTCGACGGGAGAGTCGAGTAGGGTGCGATGGGTAAATTGTCGATATTTTTATATTTAATTTCGCACATGCGCGTTGTTTGTTTTTGATTTTGTCGACTACACAGTATAGCAGGATCAATTGGGCACTGTCTGGGAGAAAAAGACGACCATGACGGAATTCACTCAACCAGAAATTTGGAAACGGCATACTGTATTGCTTGGTATTCAGGCCGGAAGCTCCCATACAAACATTTCAGAGTGTTTGGGTGTCAATCTGTGGAGAGTGCAGAGGATTCGGAAAGAGTTGGATGAGTCGAATGGTGATTACGAATGTGTTTGGTGTGATCACTAGTAATGGCAACGTTAGGCCTCAATTCATCTTCCCACAGGACCACAGAATCAACACGGAGGCCTACATAAAATTCCTTGAGGAGGTACTGCTGCCTTGGTTCAAGAGGGTGCTTACTGAAAGAGCCTATGTCTGGGACTCTGCACTATGCCACACAAGCAGGAGAACCCAGTCATGGCTGTCAGACAATTTCTGCGATCACATCACCCCTTACATCTGGCCACCTAACTCCCCCGACTGCAACCCCCTTGATTATTATGTGTGGGGCGCAGTTGTGCAAGAGACCAAAAAAAAAAAACTGCTTGTAACATCAATGGTGACTGATTTTGACAGCATTCACCAACTTAAGAGATAATTCCGTGAGAGATAATTCCGAAGTCCTCTGGAGGCTGTGGTTGAAACAGATGGGGAATTTATTGAGTTAAATTTACTCTTTAGTATTTCAAGATATTTTTATGTGATTTTGGTAAATATATTGTCGGAGTTAGCTGCTCCTCATTTCCCATATTGTCACCAGGGGTCTCTCTCCCCATACTATAAATAGTGGGAATCTTCTTGCCTCTTTTTCTTTTTTCCTTCAGGCCTCGTGCCGAATCCCACCTCGCGTGGTGGTGAGGTAAATCTCTCTTTCTTCTTCATTTCAGCGAGAAGATGTAAGCTCTTAGAAGGTCAGCGTTTCCCTTTTCGGCGAAGACGTTATGAACATTACAAACATTCACCAAAATACGAACATTCACCAAAGAACAAACACAATGTTTCCACACACACACAAATGTTATGTCTATGTTACAGTGTAACCCGGATATAAGAGACCCTGATATAAGAGAAACTGGGATATAAGAGAGATTTTCTCTGGTCCCAAATTAGAGCCATACTTACCTAAACAAAATAGACCAATTCCGGATATAAGATACTTCTTCTCCGGTCCCGACAACTCTCTTATATCCGGGTTACACTGTATATATATATATATATATATATATATATATATATATATATATATATATATATATATATATCTGTCTTGTTTGTCTTCTTTCATCTTCAGTTGGACAGATTAAGTCCACCAATATTCATGTAGTTGGACCTTTTAATATTCTACCAGGAGTTACACACGTCTTTCTAATATAACAACACGTAAATACACACACGGTCCTCTACAATATCTGTTAAAATGAGATGTCAGTGTTATTCTTATTTTTGCGTCATTTAGACGACAATTTATAAATCGCACATTTCGTTAAATTGAGCTGTTTCTATTTTCAGTGCTATACATCGTAAAAGTTATTTTTAAAAAGCATTGAAAACCGCCGCTCGTATATTTTGTCGTAGATTAGCAAAATATATTTTATTTTTATTTCCTCATTTCATTTGCTGAATTTGTATTGACTGATGGATTTCTTTTCTGGGAATGGAAATCAATTTTTTTCTTGTGATAAAATGATTGGATTCCTTAACTTTCGCTGTTTAAAGAAGATATATTCTGTATTCATCAAGACATTGCAACTTTTCCCTGCTCTCATTGTTGGACAGTTTTTCTTTTTAGAAACATTAGCCACGGAAGCGGTAAAATGATTTTTGAAGCAAACCCTAAAAAGAAATTTGAGTCGATTAGATATTTTCAGGTGCATGCGCAGAGGCAACTGTTCATTCAAGAAAACCTTGTTTATTTTTTTAGATAATCTATGTTCTAGTATAATAAATGAAATTCAATAAATCTAAAAAAAAATTTATTTACATTTTTTACAGATGAATTTTATCATGTATAGAACTGAAGTTATAAAAATAAAACTGTATAGGGACTTCATAATGAGCTTTTGTCTTTGTACACGTAAATCCACACACAAATGCACTTATAGTTTTGATTGTTAGATATTTTATAAAATACGAGCAGGCTTCACCCGATCGCTATCGCTTCGCAACGTAAGATATATTCATTATTTGAAATCTTTGAAACAAAAATTTTAAATGAACATTTCATTCATAAATTGGCTTGTTATAGTTAAGGAAACTTTTACAAATAGATGCCAACTTGGCCAAGTAAAATGCAAATTTTAAATATTTTTCTGTACTATATAAAAGGATAATCCTAAACAAAACTATTTTTGATATGAAAATCAAAAGAATTCTTGAATAAAAGAACAGTAATGAAGGACAGTTAATTAATGAAATAAACTTTTTTTAAAAATCAATATGCAAATTAGAGAGATATTGCTTAGAAGTAGATACTATATAGTACACATAATGAGCATTTAGCATGCAAATTGCTTTAAAGTAGAGCCGGGACGGTTTAATCTCAGAAGTGGGAGAATTGATCTCCAATTTCGCATTTATTCATATAGTTTCCATAATACAGGTTTTACTTAATTAGCAACTGTGTTTCTCTAACTCTTCAAATGTTGAATTTATAACTACTTTGTAATATCCCATCTTTATACTATATTAATTTTATCTTATAAATTGTTCCCTGTTCTATCACTCATGAAATAAAAATAATAGTTTGTACGGAAAATAAGGATCTACGTACAGCAAATCGTCTTTAAATTAAGTGGCAGCAGAAGAATTATCGTTGAACTTTTAAAAGGTAAGTTTAAACTTTAATTCAATACTTAGATGCAGCGATCAATTTTGAGTTCTTCTGTAGTTTATTGATGCCTATATCATCTACTCCCTAGCTATTGTGGTGATGGCCAAACCAAGAGTCCTCCACAGGAGATAGCTTAAATGCCGCCCGATAAGACGGCTTTTAAGCTAGTCATTTATATATGCAACAATGCACTGCTGAAACTTTGAAGATTAAACCAGTCAATATATATATATATATATATATATATATATATATTAGAAGAGTTTTATGATGATAATTTGGAAAGGATTTTCTAGTCTTGATTTTTATTTATCATACAAGAGATGCAACGTTTATATGCGGGGGTTTTTCGTTGCAATTTAGTTGAATAAAGTCAACTCCCACTCAATTTTTCTAATTTTCTTCCTTCGAATATAATTTTTCGAACAAGAAGATATATTAATGAATAAAGTATGCATGCTTTTGAATTTTCAAAATTATTAAATCTACAGAAAGTCCTATTTCTAATCATATGTAGACGTGTAACTATTTTGTACATCTAGTCAGCTACTACGACGATAAATCTGATGTTAGTTGATACGCTACTCTGCAGCTAGTGCAATTTTTGCGATGAATAGCAGTCTTATTTTGCTTTGTACCTTTGCTTTTGAGCCGATAAGAATATTTTTCTGATCAATCGTAGAGCCAAAAACATTTACGCTACATTATTAAAATGATTGTGAGGAAACTGGTAGATTCTACGGCAATTCTGTACATTCGTTTTCATTTTTTATAGTTTTGTGAAAGGAATTTATTCTGTCTTTTGGTGTAGGACGGAGAAAATAGGTAATTCATATCGACAGTGTGAATATCGGTAAGCCTAGCTGATAACAGTTACGCGGTCTGACAAAAAAAAAACATCCCAATAATTTCGGAAGAACGAAAATCAATGATTGGAGTTGATTAAATTTTGGTACGTCTGGAAATTTTCTTTTCTTTTTCTGAATGGAACGCATCATACATAAGGTTCTTTTATTTCTTTATGAAGATTACAGAAAGAGTTAAATGGCGGAATCTGAATAATGTGTTCAAATCAAAAGAAGAGAAAAAATGCGATAGGGCGATTTTTTAAGCGACTTTAATTTTAATTTTAAAATTTTAAGCTAGCTGCAATTTTGGATACAAAAGTAAAATAAGAGTTACTCCCCTTGAACCATGAAAGCAACGTTAATGGCTATTATAATATATTAATATATTTTAACCTCGTTATAATCTGGTAACCCTGAACCTGAGTTCAACGAAAACTTTTCCGTTTTTTTTTTTAATGAGCTATGAATCATTGAAATCGGACAAGTGGGAGCGGAGGAGTTGCTTGGACACACGCACAAACACATATACACAGTACTTTATATATAAGATTTAAACATTTCTTCACAGGAATGTTAGTGCAAAGGAATTTAACATATAAACTATCCATGAGTACTGCTATAGATACGATTACATATATATGAATAATATATACTTACAATACGCACTGCCTTTTTAGCCCATACATATATATATATATATATATATATATATATATATATATATATATATATATATGCATATATTATACAATATATGCAGATATTTACAGACTACACGAGAAATCCATGAACTGAAATATATATATATATTCAACATCATCACTTGATAAGACATCAGAAGTGTTGAAACAAAATGGCTATTTTTGTAGTGATTTTATAACATATTTATGTTATAATTTTCGAATAAATAATTATACATACATACATACATATATATATATATATATATATATATTTGTGTGTGTGTGTGTGTGTGTGTGTGTGTGTGTGTGTGTGTGTGTATACTTAAAAAAATCAGGTGATTTTTATCAAATACATATGATCAAATGCATTTGATAAAAATCGCATGAGGATACCGTAAGGTTGAAACCAAGGTAGCAGATTCAGCTGACCTCCTGATTTTTAAAGTTAAAAGCTCTATATGTTATTTTTAATTTAATTTAATTTTTTTACCACATGTATTTAACACTTTTTATTATTACTGTTTCCTGCTTCGATTCAACTCTGACCATTAACCTTTTATGTATTATATATATATATATATATATATATATATATATATATATATATATATATATAATACATCAGTCACTGTGTGTTTATCTAAATCTAAAAATAAACACGCTAAAATTCACCTTCATCCCGTACCGCGCGCTGACGGCTTAGTGGGAGAAGTTCCGACTGACGCAAATTCAATCGGGTTTCGATCCTAGCTAGAGGCAACCGGACGTCTAGCCACACTGATGAGCTGTGAAACAGCGAAACAGTCTGTCCGTGGATGACAAATATATATATATATATATATATATATATATATATATATATATATATATATGTGTGTGTGTGTGTACGATGAGGTCAACACTAAGCGGCGACAATCTTTTTCTATGCCACAACGCAATCTTCAGGCCATGTGTGTTATGTTTTGCATTGACTATTTATATAACGTTGGTTAATGATCCATTATGCGTAGTAAGATCTATTGTATTATCCAGGCGGTTTGAGCGATGACGACTTTATTTCAAATTATTCTTGAGATTGTTTAGTAGAAGCAATTGTGGATTCGAATGCCGTTATTTGTCACTTATTTTATAATATTGTTTATTAACATTTTACTCATTATTTATTAGTGACTATTTGTTGATTGTTGATTATTATTTTTACATTTACTTGTGTTTATATGTGTATTCCTAGTTTCTTAATTTGTTTATTTTTGTTTCATTTTTTAAATTTATTTAGATTTTTTATTTTATCTTATTTCGAGGGACTTGGTTATCATATTTGTTTACTTTAAAGTGTTGACTTTGTCTAAAGTATGATACATTATCTGAGTTCTATATCGTCCATATATTTGTATTTTTGCATGGTGATATTTTTCAAGAGTTTAGTTTTTAGTTTCCGATTTTTAAGTAAAAATTTGTTTTCCTGTTTGCATTTTGGGATAAGTTCTCATCATTTATTTAGTAATTTGTGTTTGTCTGGGAAGATGATTATAGCTATTTTATTTTCTCCACCAGACAAAGTTTACAGTTTTTTTTATTCATTGTTGAAAGCTGATGCTGTTTTCTTTATTTTAAATGATATTTTTGGTTAAATGTTGTTTTAATTTCCCATCTATGTTTGGAAAGCATTGTACTGCTCGCGTATTATTTGCTATTTGTAAAGAATGTTTTGCGTGTAATTATTCTGCTTCCAGGGTCCTTCAGTTACTCCCATATATATATATATATATATATATATATATATATATATATATATATATATATATATAGTAACCAAATCTCAAATATCAAAGGAAACCAATATATATATATATATATATATATATATAACGTAAATCATTCAAACGAAAAACAAATATTGAAGCTAATTATACGGCGAGAATCACTCTCACAAACAATATTTACTAATAAAATATAATCAACTTCAAATCTGTTAATGAATGGTGTGATCCTTGTTCATAAATTCCGGGTTTATCAGGTGTTATTTTTCCTACGAGCCGGGCTTTCAGCCGTACCAAACGGCCATCATCAGGTAGACAATTTAGTGTGTTTTTTACTAAGTTCCAAATAGTAATGCGACATCGAAAGGTAGTACGGTCCGAAAGAGTTTTTTTAGCAATGAGATAATGTTAAATGTTAGAATAATTTTGGAGCGTGCGGGCGCAACGCTGTGGTTGAATTTTTTTTTTTTTTTAAATTTGAAAAAGGCACGCTGCCTTCGTTCAATATGCGGCTATACACGGCAGGAAAAAATCTCGAACCCTGATCTTTTCATCAAATGTAGTGTCGGTGGTATTGAATCCTTTCTGATGCAATCACAGTTCAGATGGGTTGGTCAGGTCATCAGAATGAGTGATGATCGGTTGCCGAAAATCCTCATGTATAGCCAACTTTTTCATGGTAAGCGTAATTTAGGCCATCCTTGGTTACGCTTCAAGGATAAACTTAAATACAATTTAAACGCTGCAAATATCCCTATAGAGGAGTTTGAATTTGCTGTTGAAAACCAAGCAAACTGGAGAAACGCCTGCTACCTAGGTTCATATAACTTTGAAAAGAAACCTGTCAACCATCTGAGAGAATTAAGAATTAACACTAAATCTTGGCCTAATACATCAGCCCATATGACGGCCAACCCTTCAGTATGCCCTTTGTGTGGATTTGTTTTCAAATCTTGTGCAGGATTTTTGTCTCATACGAAACATAAACAGAAAAAATGAACTGAAAGACACTTATACGTCGAGAGAGTCCATCACACACACACACACACACACACATATATATATATATATATATATATTTGTCATCCACAGACAGACTGTTTCGCTGTTTCACAGCTCATCAGTGTGGCTAGACGTCCGGTTACCTCTAGCTAGGATCGAAACGTGACAATTTGCGTCAGTCCGAACTTCTCCCACTAAGCCATCAGCTTACGGTACGGGATGAAGGTGAATTTTAGCGTGTTTATTTTTAGATTCGGATAAACACACAGTGACTGAGAGTGACTCAATTCTGTCGAAGAGTCGTGCAGTATATATATATATATATATATATATATATATATATATATATATATATATATATATATATATATATATATATAATAAACTGTTACATTGGAACATGCACGTTACCTCGAAAAAAATGCATATTTGTTTCGATGTCTAATTTAGACATGTTATCAGATGGTTAACATTACTGGTCTACACATGCTTAGCTGCAGTTCTATCACTGATATTGAGCGCTTTCCAATAACTCCCTCGTATATATAATATATAAATAATACGTACAGTGGGGTTGAATAAGTGATCGCACAATAAACAAATGCTTGTTATTCTCACTTATAGCGAATGAAAACCTCGAATAACAATGTTATATATGTATTTTGGGGCATAGAGTCAGAATCTGCAATTTAAAATTAGAAATTCATCGATAAGTGATAGTTATGCAAATTTTTATATTTCAAATAGTGGAAAAAGCGTTCGTACAGTAACAATTTTTGCATTATAATATGGTAGATTTTGGTTGTACTTCAAAGTAGAAGATTCTAAACTGTTCTAGAATATTCTCAGTAACTCTGTTGCAACATTCAGTTCAAAATTGGATCATTCTGCAGTCACTGTTCACTGATAACGGTTCTAATAATGGCGAGACGTAAGGGAATGACTTGTGCTAAAAAAGAGCTAATTATTAAGCTATGGAACAATGGGAAAAGTTACAAAAACATCTCCAGTGACACGAACATACCCTTTTCAACATTTGGTTCATTTATTGCAAGATTTAAAAGACGCAATACTGTTGAGAACAAAGGCAGACCCGGTGCTCCCAGGAAGATCTCTCGCAGATTACGAAGAAAGTTGATGCCACAGGTTCAAAATAACCCAATAGCCATCAAACAAGACCTTCAGAATGATCTGAGTATGTCAGGAGTTAACGTGACTAAGCAATCGGTTAGTAATGAACTACGCAGAGACGGTATAAATTCGCGCTCCCCAAGAAAGACATCACTCCTTCTGAAATGGCATAGAGATGCCAGGTTGAAAATTGCAACAGAGCAGAAAGATAAGGAAAATTAAGTTGTTCGGTCGCAATTCCCTGAATCATGTATGGAGGAAAGACGGCGAAGCATTTGCACCCAAGAACACCATACCAACTATCAAATTTGGTGGGGGTAGTATCATGATTTGGGGCTGCTTTTCGATGCGAGGTGTTGGCAAACTAGCAATTATAGACGGTAGAATGAACTCAGAAAAATATCAGCAAATCCTAAGCGAAAATTTATCGCTTTCTGTAGAGAATTTTGTGCTTCCTTCTGATTGGATCTTCCAACAGGACAATGATCCCAAGCATACTGCTAAGAGTACGAAGAATTGGCTTGCTAATAACAACGTTAACACCTTACAATGGTCCAGTCAGTCGGTGGATTTGAATCCAAATTAGAATTTATGGCGGTTTTTGAAAAATAAGATCCGTGATAGAGGTCCAACAAACATAAAAAACCCGAAGACAATTACTCAGGAAGAATGGGACAAAATACCTACTAAAGTATGTGTTATGGTCCAAGGTTAGGACCAAGGAAGAACAACACGAACACAAGAGTAGAGATAACAAAGATATATTACACAGAATAATAATACAAGATGTGGAAAATGTTAGTATGACTGTCAGTCTGGTTTGGAGTGAACTACTATCGGCTCGACTCGATTCCCTCTCTTTTGAGAGGCGCAGTATTCATAGTGTCAGGAAGAGTTCACTCTGTCGTTATAGGTAAGGTCCCATAACAGCCCCCTCCCAAGATTTTACCTCGCAGGGGTTTTTAATATTTTTTCCTCTTCGGATTAATCATCAAAGTCTCTTTAAATTTTCTTTTTCTGCTTGATTTCCGCGGTTCTGAAATTGCTTGAGGCCTTTGCATATTGAATATATCAAATATTGTGGCCATTACTTCCTCCTCTTCTTGAGGTAGACCGTTATAATCCTCTAACAGCCTCTTTCTGATTTGATTTAAGTGCCTTTTATGCGAGAACTTCGGACCCTAAATTATGTAAATGACGTTCCCGATTCGTTTCTCTATTGTACCTGGCTCCCAATAGGATGTGTTGTTTCTAAACATTTAAAAAAAATTCTCCCCTGGGTTAAACTTTCTTTTTGGTACAAACGACGTTGGTGATTGCTTTGTCTGTTTTGGTAGTAATTTGTCGAATACCGATCTAATTTTTCGGGCGAATATTACTTCCGCCGGTGATAATGCCAATGGCGTAGTACTGTTCGGTGTAATTCCATACACTTGCAAGAATTGTTGTAAAGCCTTTTCTGTTGGTACGTCATAAGCTTTCCTTAGTGCTCTTTTTAATGTATCTACAAAACTCTCCGCTTGCCCGTTGGGATCTTGGGTGATATGGCAGGGATTTGATGTGTTTCACCTGAAAAGTTTCACAAAATTCTTGAAAATCCGCAGATGTAAAATGTGCCCCATTATCGGTGACTAGACAATCAACCACTCCGAAACGAGCAAACAGTTCCTGAAGGCAATTTATTGTAGTCTCAGAAGTTGGTTTTCTACAACGAAATACTTCTGGCCATTTGCTGTAACTGTCTACTACAATCAAGTAGTAAAAACCATCTAATGGACCTGCGAAATCTACATGGATTCTCGACCACGGTCGATCTGTCTTAGGCCATGGCTTATGGATGATCGGAGGTGCCTTGGCTGCTAAGGAACAGCCCTTGCATTTTTCCACCATTTGTATAATATCTTGATCCATGTTTGGCCAGTACACGTAACTTCGCATTAAGGATTTCATCGTGTTCTTTTCTGGATGTCCCATGTGAAAATCCTTGAGGATTCGCCTTTGTAGGGTTTTTGGGTTACTACTCTTTCATTATATAGCAGAACATTATCACATAATGAAAAACTGTCTGATATATGCTTATCTTTTTCTGCAATTTTTGTTTTCGTTTCCTTTATAAATTCTTCATTCACTGCTTCGTTTCTTATTTCTTGTAATGTGACGGGGAGATTTCGAATTGTACTACATAATGATGTTCTAATATCTTCCTCGTATCGTAGAGCTACAATTACGGAATCTTCCAATGGTTCCGTTTTCTTTGGTATTAGTCTCGAAAGACCATCTGCATGCCCGATTTTGTTTGATGGAAGATACTCCAATTTAAATTTATAGTTTAATAAAATAATTCCCCATCTTAGCAATCTATTAGCAGTGTTCTTTCTTTGATCTAAATATTGTAAATAACGGCTTGAGTTCCGTCTGTAAGGTGAAAAATCTACCGTAAATATATCTGTGGAATCTCGTAACCGCAAAAATAATCCCCAGCTTTTCTTTTTCGATTTGCGAGTAATTTTGTTCGGCTGGTAGCAACGTTCTTGACGCATGCGCGATGGGTTTTAGTGTCCCATCCGGCATTTTATGAAGTATACATGCCCCAATACCATAGGCACTCGCGTCGCTCGCGACTATTATTTCCAATTTTGCGTCATAATGCCCTAAAAATAAATCTGCTGTTAGAGTCTTAATGATTGTGTCGAAAGTTTTCTGACATTCATATGACCATTCCCAAACTTTTTCCTTCAACAGTTCGTTTAGGGGTGCGCGTAATTTGTGCATGTTAGGAATAAATTCTTGATAATAATTTACTAAGCCTAGGAAGCTTTGTAATTCGGCTAAATTTTTTTGAG
>OZ038482.1:16921068-17001068 GCA_964036315.1 Acanthosepion esculentum | reverse complement strand
TTCCTTTCTGCCATTTCAGATGTCGGTGAAAAAGCAGTATTAATGTAAGTTTTTCGTAAAAACGAACTAGTAAAAAAGTAGACTTTACAAAAGCGGGCGAAACCTGCACGTCATAAATCGATTTAGAAATTACCTTGTGCTAGGATTTTTTGAAAACTTTTTAAAAAACATGAGACAACAGTTAAATTGAAAACCAGCAACTTCACGCTGATAAAAAATATAGACGTGGGTAGAATCTGAATCATATAAAATGAAAGTGCTCGCTGTTTCACATAAATCTGAAAATAAGAAACTGGAGCTCCCGTGGACCAATCGCGAGTTTATGGAATTCGATCTTCGCTAACTGTTGTGGTTTTGTTCAGTAATCATTTGTTAGTTTACTACACATTTACGATGTTTCACCCTGGAGAAATGCTTATCAGTCTAGACTAACTGATTATTAATCATATCAAATGATTTTGATTCTCAGTCTATGCCTCATATATTTAGATTTGTTCGCTAGTGAACAAAACTATTTTAATATTTAGGTCACTTTGTAATGCAATTATTTCTACCGAATTAGTATGCTTCTTTTCTTTGTTTTCTAATGAAATTTTCCTCTCTTTTAATACTTTGCTTAAATTTTGGAAGAAACATTTTTGCCATATCAGTGAGCCTTCGGATTTCAGTGTCGTACTTTCAGTCTTTTGTTAAATCATTTCTCAGATATTTACATCGTTCTACTAATTAGATTTTGGTATCTGTCTTTTGCATGCTGGGTTGTTCTTTTTGCTAACAAGCATGACTTCTGTCTTCTTGTCGTTCTTAATTCCTTTCCCATGCCTGCTATCAACACCGTGGCATCTGCATATCCTATTTTGTTATAATTATGACCGCCAATAATGAATCCTTGTAGGATTTCTCATTCTTTCAGAATCGCCTCACTGTTTAGCTTGAATAAAGGCCGGTGAGAAGATATATCCTTTTCTTGCATCCCTTTTTTTTTGTATATTTATTGAACTCATTTCCCCTTCGTATGTGTTGTAACATAGAAAGGGTTATTGAATGAGGAATAACCAAAAACGGAGGTTGGAAAGGAATTGCTAATCTTTATAACATCAACCAAAATACAATACTCGCCAGCGGCGTGAAGTAGGTAAACCACTGCTAGTGGTGGACTACTTAGACATCATATTACACCCACCCACTTACAATAGTGTCCAACGTATTTATGAGAATTGAGACATAGCCATTAGTGTTCCTAACAGCATGCATGCGGTTTACTGCCAGAATAGGGTCTGGATTATTCTAATCTCCTTCCCAAATATGTTATGGTTAACGAGCAGTTCCAACAGTTCTTTGTGACGTATTTTATCAAACGCCTTCGGATAATCTATAAAGCATCCTTTTGCATTTGTATTTCTTTTTCTGATATCATTCTGAGCATAAATATCGCCTTTGATGTTCCAGTATATTTAACGACCCGCGCTGTTCTTGTTCAATTTCCGGTTTCATTATACGCCGCGCCTTGTTTTTCAGAATTCGGATGATAAGTTTTGTTATATGGCTCATTAGGCTAATTTTCCGATGGAGTTCACATTCGTTTGCATCAGGCTTCTTTGACGGTGCTATGAAAACGGATTTACTTAGGTCTTCCGGTATATCACCACTTTTTTATATTTCATTTATTATTTCTGTAATCTTGTCAATGCCGAATTCACCCAAGACTTCCAGCATCTCTATTACGATTCCGTCTGGTCCTGCTGCTTTGTTTCTGTTCATTTTAACCAGTGCTTATTGCAATATATATTTTAATATTTCTGGTCCTTCGATATTTCTGTGTGTTGCCGGTTTTTCTTTTTCATCGTGGAAGAGTTCTTCGGTGTAGTTCTTCCATCTTTGAACTATTTTTCTTTCCCTAATATCAGTGTCCCGTCCCTGGATTTTATGCATATTGTTAATGAGCATGTCTTTTAACCTTTTAGTTCTTTTGTTTTTATGCATATCTACTTTATCTGTGATACTTATTCTATTCCTATACACTTTTCACTGAGCTATTCCTCGCACATAATTGGTACTATGTAGTGAGTTAGATTATCACTGAGTATCAACAGTAGTGCTCTTGTGTTAATCTAAGCTAAGTTTCGTAAATCCCTATACTATCTCGGATAAATATCTCCCTGAGTATCTGTCTATATTTCTGAGATGAGGTATTATGTACATTATTTACATTATTCGGACTATTGTCCTCATCTTTGTCGCCATATTTATTACAGTGTTTCGGCCGTTGTACGCTCCGGCCTTGTTCAGGTGGTTGGAATGTCGAACTTAACCCTTTATTTCGCTCACTGAGGTAGAGTGTTCTGGTTCCACATGCCATCTCCCTATGGAGCAAGTGATATCCCGCTGTCGAGTACTATTACATAATTAGTCCAATTTTTGCTGGGTGTCCTACAACTGTATCTTTTTTTTCTGTCATTGTGTTGTAACCTAGGGAAGGTTACTGAATAGAATAATCACAAGAAGGTTGGTGATGAACCAATGATAATACTTAGGACAAGAACAACACATATAAGATTCGCCAGCGGCGCGTAGAAGAAGTTTTCAACTGCTAGAAATGAGTCAAGTGCATTCGACAATGAATCTCCAACTGCAGAATATCTACAAACCGCCCCATGCGGTCAGAAGTGGCACAAGGCCGAATTTAATGTGGCGTATCCGAGCCCGTAGACTCGGCCAAAAATTACCCGTAGACTCCGTATAAAACGGGGTCGGGTAGCTGTTTCCGGAGACGAGACTCTGCCCTTCGACATAGCCTCGCCTTGGGATCCTCTCTGCCCGAAAGCAGAGAGTTTGACCAAAGACGAATCTCCAACTGCAGACCAAAATGCAGTAATTACTACTGTATTTATGTGAATGGAGACACCCATTATTATTCGTAGGTATGTTACGACACATTGCTATGGTTTTATATTACAATGAGGGACTGGAAATTTCTCTACACAGCTATGAAGCGCTTGCAAAGGGGAAAATCTGATGTTTGTTCATTTCGTAAGATTTGGATAGGTGTATCGACCAAGAAAATTTTCAGCGGTCATCATATCTCTGTTGTGAAACAGGTCGTTCGGTAAGGGTTAACTGTTTCGTCGAGCAGACCATTATTGCTGTATAATAAGTCGAGCTCGCCATATACCGAAAATGAGACAAATGAACGTGCTACTGCTAACAGATCAGAGAATCTATTCAGGAAAGGATGGTGAAACAGGTAAATATTTATGTAGACGACGTGACGTTAAGGCGTCTCTGAATCTTTTGGGATATCTTTCTTCTTTTTTTGCACCAAGTGAATACTCTTTCTGGACTGACACCTCTTTTATAATTCTTGGCGCGCAGTTTCCTTGGCGATTTATTGAAGTCTTCGTTTAGATGTGAATAACCGCCATTTCACCTGAATCGAAGGAGAAATCCACAAAGAGAATCCAACAAGACAGCAAACGGGAGGTTATCTCTTTCATGGTTAAGTGGTATTTGCCTTGCAACAACAATCCGCGATTATGTCTGTCTACCGCAGGTCATCTCACGCAAATGAACACAGACATAAAACTATACAATTTATTCTTCTAAGAGGTAGGTCTGGCACAAGATCATTGTTTTAGAGACGGGATTCATTTTCATATCATAGTACGTCGAAACTCTAGCAGGTACTCTATGATTCCTTTTTGTTCCCTGTTACAATTTCTGTAATTTTTTTAAGCAAATCACCCCAAGCAAGGCGCGAGTGCCACTAACAAGCAGGGGCTACAAATTGTGAGAGTAAGAATAAAGAAGATTGTTTGGGAAAAAGATAAGAAAGATGGACAGGGTTCAAGGTCAAGGCATAAGAAGATGTCGATTGACATTACATTTGAATATTTGAAGATTATAGCTATCAGGGAAGCAAGTGATAGGAAAGAAGTTCTACTGACGGGAAGTACGAGAGAAGAAGCTGTTGGAGTAGAAGAGGCGGTTACATTTAACTGTTTCGACAGTGAAAGTGTGGGACCGAGATACCAACCTAGTAGCACGCTTAAATTCATGCAGTTAGGGAACCAGTGAAAGTAGCTCGTCAGAGCAGTTGCCATGAAAATACTTGTAGAAAAGACAGAGGGAAACCACGTCTGTGAGAAAGTGACTGTAGACGAGATGCCAGAATAGGATTAATCACGTTGCATATCCGTCTCTGGATTTTGTTGAGGACATCGAAATACTCAGCGGGAGCACCAGACCATATATGGCAGCAGTATTTTATGCAAGGACGAATATCTGCATCAGTGTCTTTACATGTGATTTGGTCGGTGTTTATATATGATTCATGCCAGATAATTCGTGCTAGACAATTCTTTTCGTCAGAATCTATCGTGAACATCTATAAATCTACCATTCGTCTGTGCATTGAATATTGCTGCAATAACTTTGATTTATCTATCACATATCAATTGCTAGGAAAGTTGATTCATGCCAGACAATTCGTGCCAGACAATTCTTTTCGTCAGAATCTGTATTGAACATTTATCAGTCTACCATTCTTCTGTGTATTGAATATTGCTACAATATCTGGTCCGGTTCTCTAATTGTATATCTCGAGATTCTTGACAAAATCCAAAGAAGGGTCTGCAATATTATCGATCCTGAGATGGCATCTCAGTTTCAGTTACTTTCCCACCGACGTGAGGTGGCTTCCCTCTGTCTTTTCTACAAATATTTTCTTGGTAATTGATCTGATGATCATTCTTTCTTGATGCTTCGACTGCATGAATTTAAGCATGATACTTGATTGGCAATTAGGTCCCACAGTTTTTTGTTAAGCTAGCTAGATGCAACCGTCCGTTCTATTCTAATAGCTTCGCTTCTTGCACTTCTCACCTGTGGAAATCCCTTCCGATTTCTTACTTCCCTGTCAACTACAATATGCACAAATTTAAAATTCAGTGACATTCGCCATCTTCGCTCTTTCTGAAACCCGTTCTTTTATTGTCCTTTCTCCTCACTTCTCACTATAGTCTTCTCGTTCTCTTTCACTCTTAGTAAACTCATGTGACATTATCACCGTGCTTGGGGTGAAATGACTGAAAAGAAAATTTTAAAAATAATTAAAAATGCAATACCTACATGGTAAAAATATCTATCTTAGTCTGACTTATCTTGTGATTGAAATTAGTCGTATATTTATCGAATCCAGTGGTCGGTATTCAAGCTCAGGCACCCCACCAAAAAAAGAACTGAATTTTTCTATGCTGATATTGAAAGCATGGAAATTAGTGTGCCAAAGTTCCCCTGCTGCCTCCACATTTAAGTCCTTTTGGTCGTGTGCAACGATTTGCTAGATGTGATATATATATACAGACAGCTTGATGGCTGCATAATTCACTTCAGAACCATTGGTCGGTGTTCGAGCCTAAATGAAAGATAGAATTTCAATTATGATTTTAAAAACAAATGACTATTATTCAGTTGAAAAAAAAACTGGTGAAATACAATCTTTTAACTCTGTGACGTCTAAGCACAGTTTAACAGATATTAGAAATTAGTTTAGTGGGGAAGAGAATTTTCAATGCTGGACGATTAGGTGTAAAAAGTAGTTACGCCTTTTCCTAATAAAAACAAAAATAAAAAACTCTTTTTATCGTTTCTTAGATCACGATAACTTAAACGGAGATCGCCCAGTTTCCTTATAAGTAATAAACAGTTTCTGTTTTCTTTTGTGAATATAGGATTTTTTATTTGATTTATTCTCTTTTCTATAACTTTTCTATAACTTGATTAAGGTTGTTTTGAAAATGTTCTGAATATTGTTCTAGGATTTATGTACCGAGAAATCTTTTTAGATTTGCGAGTACTTGTCAATTTCGAAATAGGTTTTGCGCCATAATTGATGTAAGGGATTGAATATATATATATATATATATATATATATATATATATATATATATATATATATATATATATATATATATATATATATATAACACATATATGTTGCTGGTATTAATAAAACAGTGCTCGATGTAATAAAACAGATCTACAAATATATATTAATAAATATTAATAAATATGCATATTATCCCTCACCGAGTGCACGGCTCTGAGTTTTATGCACAGCGCAATCCTCAGGTGCTGAATATTGACTGACCGTTACGTAATATAAATCTTAATAAAAAATATCTGGTTATCGCAATGTTGGCGCAGTTATATATTATAATAGTATTACCGTTTTTTAATTTTTTTAAATATATTTGGCATTTAAGATAAACAGGATATATATATATATATATGTATGTAAAAAATTTTTTTAATTATTTCTGATTTGCGTATATTAATTTTCTATATTAACCATAAAGAGAGATTACTTGTTCTTTTTCAAAAAAGAAACAAACCAAAATTCACATTAACAATCAATCTAGATCAACATATTTGAGCAGATATTTATTTTTATGCCTGCATGTAACCATTAATTCATTTCTCTTGTTTAATAAGCTAGGGTTATTTAAGCGTTTTAAGATAACTAATTTTTCAACAAGACATAAATTAGATCTCTTGGTTTTCCCACTGTAAGATTTAGTTCTTGCTACAATATCCCACCTAATAATAGGTGTATTACCACCATTCTTTTATTGCCGGAATTGGTTAGAGAGAGCAGTACTGTTTATGTATTTTATATTACCGAAAGTCATTTGATGATGGTAGAAACGAAATATCCAAGAATTTTCAGTGGAACCAAATAAAATTTGACATTGTTACCGGAATGTATGCTAGCTCGGTATACAATGTTATCAGTCATACACTGACCGTTTAAAAGACAGATCATATTTTTCAGCAGTTGCATCTTTTTTTAAATTGACGTTGTCTTTGTTGGAAATATATTTATTTAATATAATGTCGTTATGTTGGAATATAGATTCATCGATATTGCTAACGCAGCTGTAGCTGATCTTAACATTATTTTTGTTAAAAATCTTTTTATTGTTGGTGAATGATTAAAGTGCTTATGAATTTGTTGTGGCCTTGTTAGGGCCAGAAATAAAGACACAAAAAGGAATTGAGTTAAACAAATATATTAACAGAAACAGTAATACAAACATATACAAACGAGAGTGTTACAGCAAGAATGTGTCGGACCGACTGTCAGAACTAACTGCTGGAAACTTCACCCTCCAAAAGGCAGTACCTGCTCCTATTTATAGCTGGGAGAGTCCATGCGTACGTGGGTAAATTACCATAACAGAATTAAATTTAGAAGAAAATCTTCCTATATACATTTGAACATTACAATTAAAAGGTGGATTAAATTATGTAATGTTGCGTCTACGGTGTCGTACTATCGGTGATGGGTAATATATATATATATATATATATATATATATATATATATATATATATATATATGTATATATATATATATATATATATATGTATATATATATATATATCAGTGTCGGTGTTTACACAATGCTAGAGAAATCTTAGCAGTATGGTTAAGGCATGTTTAAGTGAATTTTGCTTATTCAATAATTCAATAAATTACATGTAGCACGTAAATTGCAAAGTTTAGGAAAATTCAGAAATGAAGGAAATCTTTTCACGTGAATTTATGGGAAAATGCCTCAGTTATTTGTTTTTTCTCTGTTTGCTCAACACAAAAATGATCGTGACTTGTGATGAAAAATGAATTCATTACAAGAATCTAAAAGGAATAAAATCTTTTGGTCAGCTATAAAATTCCTTTAATATCACAATGGAACCTACTAAAGAAAAAACATTCTTCTCGGTGTTTGGTGGGATTCGAAATGGGTTCTCAATTACTATTTTCCGGAACCTGAATCAAATATTTACACGATGCATTGCAGTGAGCAATTGTCTTGTGTGAATAACACACTGGAATAGAAAAAGTCCTAGACAAGTAAGTCGGCCTGTTACAATGCTTACTCTTTTGTTACAAAAAATCATGTTCTTCAGATACATTTTTAAAAAATTCCTCATCGCATTGTATTCTCCAGACATCGGACTCTTTTTTGTTTTGTTCGATGGATATATCAGAAACGTTGACCAGACAAAAGGTCAGGTCAAGCGCTTCCAATATTTTCAAAATATCAAAGGATTCGTCGACGAATTCATTGCATCAAAACTGAACTAAAACTGAACATTATTTAACGGAAAAGTAGCGTATCGTCAAAGAAAACTGAGTGACATTTTGGTAAATAAATAATGATGTTACGAATTCATATTAACAGATTCTGTCGGAAATTATTGAGAAAGTTTACATCAAACTAACACATACAAATTCTTAACTTACACACACGCATATATATGTATATGTATCTAATATGAATAGGTATATGTGTTTATGCGTGTGTGCGAATTACAAAACTTGTCTCAATGGCGTAGTAATAAAAAAAAGAAATTTACTAGCACTATTTCTTTTCTGAAACTGACAATCCTGTAATGACTCCAATATATTTAGGCGGAGTGTTGAACACACCCTCTGCCCCTTCTCTCTTCTATCAGAGTGGAGTATTGTCATCTACTACAGATAAAGCAGAATGCGTTGCTCGAAAATTCTCTTTCAACTCCACTCCCGCCTTAGAATCTCTACTGAGTGATGTGCACAAAACACGACGGCATCCCTGGAATTGTCCAAAGGAAATTTCCCACTGAACTGGCACCTTTTGCCCCATTTTGGCAAAGTACTAAAGATGCTAACCAACGCGGAACTGGTTAAGCACCTCACTTCGCAGGATAAACAGTCTGGCTTTCGTTTCTCCAGATCTACCACCGATGTGTTAACGGTTATTACTGAATATGTCTGTCAGGTTTACAGCGTGGCTTAGGCTATGGCTTTAGATATCCCGTAGGTGTTCGACAGGGCTTCGCATGCCGGCCTTCTTCACAAGTGTTGTAACCTAGGGAAGGTTACTCAACAGAATAACCAAACGAAGGTTGATAATGAACGATAATACTTAGGACAAGAACAGCACATGTAAGATTCGCCAGTGGGGCGTAGAAGTAGTTTTCAACTGCTAGAAGAGTGTTGAATGAATTGCAAAATGAATCTCCAACTGCAGGATATCTACCAACCGCTCCACGCCGTCAGATGTGACACAAGGCCGAATTTAATTTTGATCTTGGTGCTTGTGACACAAGATACCATAATCAATTTTCATGAAGTCATTCAGTCTTAGTCCATTCAGCTAGTGGCTACCTTGATCTTGGTGCTTCTGACACAAGATATCATGATCAATTTTGATGATGTCATTCAGTCTTAGTCCATTCAGCTAGTGACTACCTTGATCTTGGTGTTTCTGACACAAGATATCATAATCAATTTTGATGATGTCATTCAGTCTTAGTCCATTCAGCGAGTGACGACCTTGATCTCGGTGTTTCTGACACAAGATATCATAATCACTTTTGATGATGTCATTCAGTCTTAGTCCATTCAGCTAGTGACTACCTTGATCTTGGTGTTTCTGACACAATATATCATAATCAATTTTGATGATGTCATTCAGTCTTAGTCCATTCAGCTAGTGACTACCTTGATCTTGGTGTTTCTGACACAAGATATCATAATCAATTTTGATGAAGTCATTCAGTCTTAGTCCATTCCGCTAGTGACTACCTTGATCTCGGTGCTTCTGATACAAGATATCAAAATCAATTTTGATGATGTCATTCAGTCTTAGTCCATTCAGCTAGTGACTACCTTGATTTTGGTGTTTCTGACACAAGATATCATAATCAATTTTGATGAAGTCATTCAGTCTTAGTCCATTCAGCTAGTGACTACGTTGATCTTGGTGATTCTAATACAAGATATCAAAATCAATTTTGATGAAGTCATTCAGTCTTAGTCCATTCAGCTAGTGACTACCTTGATCTCGGTGCTTCTGATACAAGATATCAAAATCAATTTTGATGAAGGCATTCAGTCTTAGTCCATTCAGCTAGTGACTACCTTGATCTTGGTGTTTCTGACACAAGATATCATGATCAATTTTGATGATGTCATTCAGTCTTAGTCCATTCAGCTAGTGACTTCATTGATCTTGGTGTGTCTGACACAAGATATCATAATCAATTTTGATGAAGTCATTCAGTCTTAGTCCATTCAGCTAGTGACTACCTTGATCTTGGTGTTTCTGACACAAGATATCATGATCAATTTTGATGATGTCATTCAGTCTTAGTTCATTCAGCTAGTGACTTCATTGATCTTGGTGTTTCTGACACAAGATATCATAATCAATTTTGATGAAGTCATTCAGTCTTAGTCCATTCAGCTAGTGACTACCTTGATCTTGGTGTTTCTGACACAAGATATCATGATCAATTTCGATGATGTCATTCAGTCTTAGTCCATTCAGCTAGTGACTACCTAGATCTCGGTGTTTCTGACACAAGATATCATAATCACTTTTGATGATGTCATTCAGTCTTAGTCCATTCAGCTAGTGACTACCTTGATCTTGGTGTTTCTGACACAAGATATCATAATCAATTTTGATGATGTCATTCAGTCTTAGTCCATTCAGCTAGTGACTACCTTGATCTCGGTGTTTCTGACACAAGATATCATAATCACTTTTGATGATGTCATTCAGTCTTAGTCCATTCAGCTAGTGACTACCTTGATCTTGGTGTTTCTGACACAAGATATCATAATCAATTTTGATGATGTCATTCAGTCTTAGTCCATTCAGCTAGTGACTACCTTGATCTCGGTGTTTCTGACACAAGATATCATAATCACTTTTGATGATGTCATTCAGTCTTAGTCCATTCAGCTAGTGACTACCTTGATCTTGGTGTTTCTGACACAATATATCATAATCAATTTTGATGATGTCATTCAGTCTTAGTCCATTCAGCTAGTGACTACCTTGATCTTGGTGTTTCTGACACAAGATATCATAATCAATTTTGATGAAGTCATTCAGTCTTAGTCCATTCCGCTAGTGACTACCTTGATCTCGGTGCTTCTGATACAAGATATCATGATCAATTTTGATGATGTCATTCAGTCTTAGTCCATTCAGCTAGTGACTTCATTGATCTTGGTGTTTCTGACACAAGATATCATAATCAATTTTGATGAAGTCAGTCTTAGTCCATTCAGGTAGTGACTACCTTGATCTTGGTGTTTCTGACACAAGATATCATAATCAATTTTGATGAAGTCATTCAGTCTTAGTCCATTCAGCTAGTGACTACCTTGATCTCGGTGCTTCTGATACAAGATATCAAAATCAATTTTGATGAAGTCATTCAGTCTTAGTCCATTAAGCTAGTGACTACCTTGATCTCGGTGTTTCTGACACAAGATATCATGATCAATTTTGATGATGTCATTCAGTCTTATTCCATTCAGCTAGTGACTACCTTGATCTTGGTGTTTCTGACACAAGATATCATGATCAATCTTGATGATGTCATTCAGTCTTAGTCCATTCAGCTAGTGACTACCTTGATCTTGGTGTTTCTGACAAAATATATCATGATCAATTTTGATGATGTCATTCAGTCTTAGTCCATTCAGCTAGTGACTACCTTGATCTTGGTGTTTCTGACACAAGATATCATGATCAATTTTGATGATGTCATTCAGTCTTAGTCCATTCAGCTAGTGACTTCATTGATCTTGGTGTTTCTGACACAAGATATCATAATCAATTTTGATGAAGTCAGTCTTAGTCCATTCAGGTAGTGACTACCTTGATCTTGGTGTTTCTGACACAAGATATCATAATCAATTTTGATGAAGTCATTCAGTCTTAGTCCATTCAGCTAGTGACTACCTTGATCTTGGTGTTTCTGACACAAGATATCATGATCAATTTCGATGATGTCATTCAGTCTTAGTCCATTCAGCTAGTGACTACCTAGATCTCGGTGTTTCTGACACAAGATATCATAATCACTTTTGATGATGTCATTCAGTCTTAGTCCATTCAGCTAGTGACTACCTTGATCTTGGTGTTTCTGACACAAGATATCATAATCAATTTTGATGATGTCATTCAGTCATAGTCCATTCAGCTAGTGACTACCTTGATCTCGGTGTTTCTGACACAAGATATCATAATCACTTTTGATGATGTCATTCAGTCTTAGTCCATTCAGCTAGTGACTACCTTGATCTTGGTGTTTCTGACACAATATATCATAATCAATTTTGATGATGTCATTCAGTCTTAGTCCATTCAGCTAGTGACTACCTTGATCTTGGTGTTTCTGACACAAGATATCATAATCAATTTTGATGAAGTCATTCAGTCTTAGTCCATTCCGCTAGTGACTACCTTGATCTCGGTGCTTCTGATACAAGATATCATGATCAATTTTGATGATGTCATTCAGTCTTAGTCCATTCAGCTAGTGACTTCATTGATCTTGGTGTTTCTGACACAAGATATCATAATCAATTTTGATGAAGTCAGTCTTAGTCCATTCAGCTAGTGACTACCTTGATCTTGGTGTTTCTGACACAAGATATCATAATCAATTTTGATGAAGTCATTCAGTCTTAGTCCATTCAGCTAGTGACTACCTTGATCTTGGTGTTTCTGACACAAGATATCATAATCAATTTTGATGAAGTCATTCAGTCTTAGCCCATTCAGCTAGTGACTACCTTGATCTTGGTGCTTCTGATACAAGATATCAAAATCAATTTTGATGAAGTCATTCAGTCTTAGTCCATTCAGCCAGTGACTACCTTGATCTTGGTGTTTCTGACACAAGATATCATAATCAATTTTGATGAAGTCATTCAGTCTTAGTCCATTCAGCTAGTGACTACCTTGATCTCGGTGCTTCTCATACAAGATATCATAATCAATTTGATGATGTCATTAAGTCTTAGTCCATTCAGCTAGTGACTACCTTGATCTCGGTGTTTCTGACACAAGATATCATAATCACTTTTGATGATCTCATTCAGTCTTAGTCCATTCAGCTAGTGACTACCTTGATCTTGGTGTTTCTGACACAATATATCATAATCAATTTTGATGATGTCATTCAGTCTTAGTCCATTCAGCTAGTGACTACCTTGATCTTGGTGTTTCTGACACAAGATATCATGATCAATTTTGATGATGTCATTCAGTCTTAGTCCATTCAGCTAGTGACTACCTTGATCTTGGTGTTTCTGATACAAGATATCATGATCAATTTTGATGATGTCATTCAGTATTAGTCCATTCAGCTAGTGACTTCATTGATCTTGGTGTTTCTGACACAAGATATCATAATCAATTTTGATGAAGTCATTCAGTCTTAGTCCATTCCGCTAGTGACTACCTTGATCTCGGTGCTTCTGATACAAGATATCAAAATCAATTTTGATGATGTCATTCAGTCTTAGTCCATTCAGCTAGTGACTACCTTGATTTTGGTGTTTCTGACACAAGATATCATAATCAATTTTGATGAAGTCATTCAGTCTTAGTCCATTCAGCTAGTGACTACCTTGATCTTGGTGATTCTAATACAATATATCAAAATCAATTTTGATGAAGTCATTCACTCTTAGTCCATTCAGCTAGTGACTACCTTGATCTCGGTGCTTCTGATACAAGATATCAAAATCAATTTTGATGAAGTCATTCAGTCTTAGTCCATTCAGCTAGTGACTACCTTGATCTTGGTGTTTCTGACACAAGATATCATGATCAATTTTGATGATGTCATTCAGTCTTAGTCCATTCAGCTAGTGACTTCATTGATCTTGGTGTTTCTGACACAAGATATCATAATCAATTTTGATGAAGTCATTCAGTCTTAGTCCATTCAGCTAGTGACTACCTTGATCTCGGTGTTTCTGATACAAGATATCAAAATCAATTTTGATGATGTCATTCAGTCTTAGTCCATTCAGCTAGTGACTACCTTGATCTTGGTGTTTCTGACACAAGATATCATAATCACTTTTGATGATGTCATTCAGTCTTAGTTCATTCAGCTAGTGACTTCATTGATCTTGGTGTTTCTGACACAAGATATCATAATCAATTTTGATGAAGTCATTCAGTCTTAGTCCATATAGCTAGTGACTACCTTTATCTTGGTGTTTCTGACACAAGATATCATGATCAATTTCGATGATGTCATTCAGTCTTAGTCCATTCAGCTAGTGACTTCATTGATCTTGGTGTTTCTGACTCAAGATATCATAATCAATTTTGATGAAGTCATTCAGTCTTAGTCCATTCAGCTAGTGACTACCTTGATCTCGGTGTTTCTGACACAAGATATCATAATCACTTTTGATGATGTCATTCAGTCTTAGTCCATTCAGCTAGTGACTACCTTGATCTTGGTGTTTCTGACACAATATATCATAATCAATTTTGATGATGTCATTCAGTCTTAGTCCATACAGCTAGTGACTACCTTGATCTTGGTGTTTCTGACACAAGATATCATAATCAATTTTGATGAAGTCATTCAGTCTTAGTCCATTCCGCTAGTGACTACCTTGATCTCGGTGCTTCTGATACAAGATATCATGATCAATTTTGATGATGTCATTCAGTCTTAGTCCATTCAGCTAGTGACTTCATTGATCTTGGTGTTTCTGACACAAGATATCATAATCAATTTTGATGAAGTCAGTCTTAGTCCATTCAGGTAGTGACTACCTTGATCTTGGTGTTTCTGACACAAGATATCATAATCAATTTTGATGAAGTCATTCAGTCTTAGTCCATTCAGCTAGTGACTACCTTGATCTCGGTGCTTCTGATACAAGATATCAAAATCAATTTTGATGATGTCATTCAGTCTTAGTCCATTCAGCTAGTGACTACCTTGATTTTGGTGTTTCTGACACAAGATATCATAATCAATTTTGATGAAGTCATTCAGTCTTAGTCCATTCAGCTAGTGACTACGTTGATCTTGGTGATTCTAATACAAGATATCAAAATCAATTTTGATGAAGTCATTCAGTCTTAGTCCATTCAGCTAGTGACTACCTTGATCTCGGTGCTTCTGATACAAGATATCAAAATCAATTTTGATGAAGTCATTCAGTCTTAGTCCATTCAGCTAGTGACTACCTTGATCTTGGTGTTTCTGACACAAGATATCATGATCAATTTTGATGATGTCATTCAGTCTTAGTCCATTCAGCTAGTGACTTCATTGATGTTGGTGTTTCTGACACAAGATATCATAATCAATTTTGATGAAGTCATTCAGTCTTAGTCCATTCAGCTAGTGACTACCTTGATCTTGGTGTTTCTGACACAAGATATCATGATCAATTTTGATGATGTCATTCAGTCTTAGTTCATTCAGCTAGTGACTTCATTGATCTTGGTGTTTCTGACACATGATATCATAATCAATTTTGATGAAGTCATTCAGTCTTAGTCCATTCAGCTAGTGACTACCTTGATCTTGGTGTTTCTGACACAAGATATCATGATCTATTTCGATGATGTCATTCAGTCTTAGTCCATTCAGCTAGTGACTACCTTGATCTCGGTGCTTCTGATACAAGATATCAAAATCAATTTTGATGAAGTCATTCAGTCTTAGTCCATTCAGCTAGTGACTACCTTGATCTCTGTGTTTCTGACACAAGATATCATAATCAATTTTGATGATGTCATTCAGTCTTAGTCCATTCAGCTAGTGACTACCTTGATCTTGGTGTTTCTGACACAAGATATCATGATCAATTTTGATGATGTCATTTAGTCTTAGTCCATTCAGCTAGTGACTACCTTGATATTGGTGTTTCTGATAAAAGTTATCATGATCAATTTTGATGATGTCATTCAGTCTTAGTCCATTCAGCTAGTGACTTCATTGATCTTGGTTATTCTGACACAAGATGTCATAATCAATTTTCATGAAGTCATTCAGTCTTAGACCATTCAGCTAGTGACTACCTTGATCTTGGTGTTTCTGATACAAGATATCATAATCAATTTTGATGAAGTCATTCAGTCTTAGTCCATTCAGCTAGTGACTACGTTGATCTTGGTGATTCTGATACAAGATATCAAGTTCAATTTTGATGAAGTCATTCTGTCTTAGTCCATTCAGCTAGTGACTACCTTGATCTCGGTGCTTCTGATACAAGATATCAAAATCAATTTTGATGAAGTCATTCAGTCTTAGTCCATTCAGCTAGTGACTACCCTGATCTCGGTGCTTCTGATACAAGATATCAAAATCAATTTTGATGAAGTCATTCAGTCTTAGTCCATTCAGCTAGTGACTACCTTGATCTTGGTGTTTCTGACACAAGATATAATCAATTTTGATGATGTCATTCAGTCTTAATCCATTCAGCTAGTGACTTCATTGATCTTGGTGTTTCTGACACAAGATATCATAATCAATTTTGATGAAGTCATTCAGTCTTAGTCCATTCAGCTAGTGACTACCTTGATCTTGGTGTTTCTGACACAAGATATCATAATCAATTTTGATGAAGTCATTCAGTCTTAGTCCATTCAGCTAGTTACTACCTAGATCTCGGTGCTTCTGATACAAGATATCAAAATCAATTTTGATGAAGTCATTCAGTCTTAGTCCATTCAGCTAGTGACTACCTTAATCTTGGTGTTTCTGACACAAGATATCATAATCAATTTTGATGAAGTCATTCAGTCTTAGTCCATTCAGCTAGTGACTACCTTGATCTTGGTGTGTCTGACACAAGATATCCTGATCAATTTTGATGATGTCATTCAGTCTTAGTCCATTCAGCTAGTGACTACCTTGATCTTGGTGTTTCTGATACAAGATATCATGATCAATTTTGATGATGTCATTCAGTATTAGTCCATTCAGCTAGTGACTTCATTGATCTTGGTGTTTCTGACACAAGATATCATTATCAATTTTGATGAAGTCATTCAGTCTTAGTCCATTCAGCTAGTGACTACCTTGATCTTGGTGTTTCTGACACAAGATATCATAATCAATTTTGATCATGTCATTCAGTCTTAGTCCATTCAGCTAGTGACTTCATTAATCTTGGTGTTTCTGACACAAGATATCATAATCAATTTTGATGAAGTCATTCAGTCTTAGTCCATTCAGCTAGTGACTACCTTGATCTTGGTGTTTCTGACACAAGATATCATGATCAATTTTGATGATGTCATTCAGTCTTAGTCCATTCAGCTAGTGACTACCTTGATCTTGGTGTTTCTGACACAAGATATCATAATCAATTTTGATGAAATCATTCAGTCTTAGTCCATTCAGCTAGTGACTACCTTGATCTCGGTGCTTCTGATACAAGATATCAAAATCAATTTTGATGAAGTCATTCAGTCCTAGTCCATTCAGCTAGTGACTACCTTGATCTTGGTGTTTCTGACACAAGATATCATAATCAATTTTGATGATGTAATTCAGTCTTAGTCCATTCAGCTAGTGACTACCTTGATCTCGGTGTTTCTGACACAAGATATCATGATCACTATTGATGATGTCATTCAGTCTTAGTCCATTCAGCTAGTGACTTCATTGATCTTGGTGTTTCCGACACAAGATATCATAATCAATTTTGATGAAGTCATTCAGTCTTAGTCCATTCAGCTAGTGACTACCTTGATTTCGGTGCTTCTGATACAAGATATCAAAATCAATTTTGATGAAGTCATTCAGTCTTAGTCCATTCAGCTAGTGACTACCTTGATCTCGGTGCTTCTGATACAAGATATTAAAATCAATTTTGATGAAGTCATTCAGTCCTAGTCCATTCAGCTAGTGACTACCTTGATCTTGGTGTTTCTGATACAAGATATCAAAATCAATTTTGATGAAGTCATTCAGTCTTAGTCCATTCAGCTAGTGACTTCATTGATCTTGGTGTTTCTGACACAAGATATCATAATCAATTTTGATGATGTCATTCAGTCTTAGTCCATTCAGCTAGTGACGACATGGATCTTGGTGTTTCTGACACAAGATATCATGAACAATTTTGATGATGTCATTCAGTCCTAGTCCATTCAGCTAGTGACTACCTTGATCTTGGTGTTTCTGATACAAGATATCAAAATCAATTTTGATGAAGTCATTCAGTCTTAGTCCATTCAGCTAGTGACTTCATTGATCTTGGTGTTTCTGACACAAGATATCATAATCAATTTTGATGAAGTCATTCAGTCTTAGTCCATTCAGCTAGTGACTACCTTGATCTTGGTGTTTGTCACACAAGATATCAAAATCAATTTTGATGTAGTCATTCAGTCTTAGTCCATTCAGCTAGTGACTACCTTGATCTTGGTGTTTCTGACACAAGATATCATAATCAATTTTGATGAAGTCATTCAGTCTTCGTCCATTCAGCTAGTGACTACCTTGATCTTGGTGTTTGTCACACAAGATATCATAATCAATTTTGATGAAGTCATTCAGTCTTAGTCCATTCAACTAGTGACTACCTTGATCTTGGTGTTTCTGACACAATATATCAAAATCAATTTTGATGAAGTCATTCAGTCTTAGTCCATTCAGCTAGTGACTACCTTGATCTTGGTGTTTCTGACACAAGATATCATAATCAATTTTGATGATGTCATTCAGTCTTAGTACATTCAGCTAGTGACTACTTTGATCTCGGTGTTTCTGACACAAGATATCATGATCAATTTTGATGATGTCATTCAGTCTTAGTCCATTCAGCTAGTGACTACCTTGATCTTGGTGTTTCTGACACAAGATATCATAATCAATTTTGATGATGTCATTCAGTCTTAGTCCATTCAGCTAGTGACTTCATTGATCTTGGTGTTTCTGACACAAGATATCATAATCAATTTTGATGATGTCATTCAGTCTTAGTCCATTCAGCTAGTGACTACCTTGATCTTGGTGTTTCTGACACAAGATATCATGATCAATTTTGATGATGTCATTCAGTCCTAGTCCATTCAGCTAGTGACTACCTTGATCTTGGTGTTTCTGATACAAGATATCAAAATCAATTTTGATGAAGTCATTCAGTCTTAGTCCATTCAGCTAGTGACTTCATTGATCTTGGTGTTTCTGACACAAGATATCATAATCAATTTTGATGAAGTCATTCAGTCTTAGTCCATTCAGCTAGTGACTACCTTGATCTTGGTGTTTCTGACACAAGATATCATAATCAATTTTGATGAAGTCATTCAGTCTTAGTCCATTCAGCTAGTGACTACCTTTATCTCGGTGCTTCTGATACAAGATATCAAAATCAATTTTGATGAAGTCATTCAGTCTTAGTCCATTCAGCTAGTGACTACCTTGATCTTGGTGCTTCTGATACAAGATATCAAAATCAATTTTGATGAACTCATTCAGTCTTATTCCATTCAGCTAGTGACTACGTTGATCTTGGTGCTTCTGACACAAGATATCAAAATCAATTTTGAGGAAGTCATTCAGTCTCAGTCTGATATCTCTTCTGCTGTTGACATCTAATTTATTTCTTTTTCTACTGAAAACATCCACAACAGCCGGAAATCCAGATTCCACCATCCATGTGGTCGGCAAAGAAATGATGCTTGCTTCTACATGTTTAAAAAATATTTGGGTGTGACTCTTTTCTTGATATGTAAGCAAAGACACCTTCTTTGTCAAATCTTCTTTTCGGTTTCGCATACTCTTTCAAATCCCAAAACATTTCAACCAGCTCAACACTTTCATCTCCTGTCTCATAATATTCAAGGTCTAATAAATATATATGACAAAAAATAAAATAATTATAGCACTTCATAATTTGTACATAAGTTCGAAATTTTCAAATATAATGGACATGTGTGTAATTAAACAAAATATTATATTTTTAATTATTCAAAGTATGAATAATTTAGATACATTTTTGTGAAATGACTACAATTCTTATGGCTACGAATTCTCTGTGGACCAACAGAAAGGCTATGTGGACCACCGGTAATCCATCTGGACCATGTTGAGAATCACTTGTATAAACTATAGGAAAACTGATCACCAGCATTTGAAAAACTTTTCAGATGAGATCGAATCATCGAAAGATACCAACCTAGAGCATTACATCATCTTAAAAGGGAACAGAGTTGATTAAAGAACGAAAATGCATTCGATACGCCCTAATTTAAGGTGCGTATGAGGAAATGTAATAAGTAAGTTAAATACGGAAGATGAATAGGTTGAAGTGATAGAAAAGACATAAAGCCAAGAGAAAGAAGAGAAGCGGAAAAAGATTAGAAAAGAGAGAACAAAGTAGAGAAAAAGAAAGCGGGCGGCAAAACGGCTTATAACACGTCTATAAAGACGCTTGTGGATGCGAGAATGCATGCGTCAGCAAATGAATATGTTTGTACGTGCTGATTGATATCATGATTGCATGCACGAATATTGTCTTGCAACTGATGAATGATACACCGCCCTTCTCCTGCCTTCATTATTTAGAATTAATTTCGTTCAAATTATTTACAGCCTGACGATAATTATGCAACTGGAACTAGCGCAACGGTCAAAGATTTATAACTGATGCGCACGTTGATAAACCTGCCTCATAAGTGAAATGCCTTTCTCCGGCATATGGCCGCCATTAGAAGTGAGATAAAACAATATTTCGACGACTGCTTATACTCAACAAAGGAAGATTGTTCCCACTTGAAATATCATCTTACTCCTTGTTGACCTCTATTAAATCTTGTATTCGACTCAGTTAAAAGTAAATGTCTCTATTGCATCAATTTACTTGTCCAGTATTTAAAGATACTTTCCAACGGAAACAATAGTGTGCGCTCAAGACGAGACAAAAAAAAACAACAATATTTTGAATGCGGTAGGGTTTTTTAATTAAATGTTTAAACAAAAGAATTTACACAGGTCTTATTCACCTCTTTATAAGCGTAATTAGACCAACCTTATCAAATATCTAGGCTTGTTTAAATAGCTTAGTCAGTTACGTACGAGGTTCAAAATTCAGAATAAAGTTTCTTTGAGTTGAGCCACATCTAAAAATGGGTGATGTGCTTTTGCAATATGGAAATGCAAAATCTCACAGATGCATAAAGACCAGACATACGGTTTATTTCGGGCCCGTGTACGCGTTGAGAGATAAACACGTGTGTCTCCTGGTATGCCTACAAACAACATGGCATATTCGGGATATGAGTCCACGTAAAAAAATGAAAAATAAACAACACGGACCAGTATATATGTGCACAAACAAATGGTAGTGTATTCACAATAAAGAGTTACATATACAATAGAATATTGTTATATGTTAATGAACATGAATGAAGAAAACATTTAAGCTAGTTAATTGTTTGCGTATGTGTAGTTTGGTGTAGTAGAAAGTTCGAGAAAAGAACGAAGTGAAAGGTGCGTACGTACGTGTGTGTATGTATTGTTCATGCTTGTCTCAAAAGGGGAACGCGTTCTTCCGCGAGAAATTTACATGTTGACGTAAAAAGTAAGAAGAGAAAAAGAGGGCGAGAAATTATATCGCCGAGTATTTATAGTACCAGAAAGCGTCTCCTAGTGGCGGTTTCGAAAAGTAGGAGGCGGTAACCCGAGACGGCCTCTTCTAAGCTACAATTCTGACCTGATAAACCGTTAGAGACACAGCTGTTCACCAATGATAATGAGATGAAAGAGGCAACCAGAACATAACGAAGAAAGAGATAACAAAGTTTATATGTGGTGGGTACATGCTCTCATTCAAATGTAGAATTCGTCGAGTGAAGAATTCTGAAACTTTTCTGTTCATTTTGGTATATTTTGTGTGCTTATACTATTAAATGCGTTTTAATTCATTAAGAACAGGCATTACTATTTGACCAACTCATATTTTCCAAAATAGGTGGTGTTCGACATACAAACCTTCGTGAAAAAGCGAGATTTCGGAAATTGATTTTCAAGACAAGATGACGTATAAAGGAAATTTGCGTAACAATCTTTTTTTTTAATTCTTTTTGCTTCCATTTGATATTGTACAAGATAAGTTAAGTTTGCTCGGCTACTATTCTCAAGATGAAAAGATGATTATTTAAAAAATTCTAAATTTAAGTAGAAAACTATTTTTGCATGACTTTTCTGAGAATTTAAAACCTTTTCCATATATTTACTGTTACTAACGAAACATCTCGAATGATCAAATCTTCATTCTGCGTCATATGTGTTCTGTGAGAAAAAGGAGACTTCCTTTAAAAAAAAATGAGCCCAGTTGATATTTTATATGATGGCTTCTCTCCTTCACCAGAACGCAATGGGACTTGGCGAATAGAATAGTCGGTATATATTAGAAAGGTTTTTAATTCTTAAAACAATATTGTGTATTATAGTAATGAATTTTATCAAAGTTAAAGATAATACACTTACCGTCAGTATGGATCTGATCTAATTAGAGCTAGAAGACATACAGAGAGAGTGTCACGCTGACTCGCTTGATTTTCGAAAATTTAATATTCTTGTGTCGAGCAGAAGTTTTAATACCTGACGACCAAAAGTAAGATCCGGTTGAAGGATGTTAAGAATGTTAACAACATTCTTTAGCTTGCCAGTCGCGCTCTGGCAAGGTAAGGAATAAATAATATTTGAGGATTAAAACACCATTTTGTTCATTAATTTGAAGAAATTTCCTTTTTCTCACTGAATGTACCTGACAAGAACTGAAGAGCTCATCGGCTAGAATGAAATTATTATACGAAGAAGGGCTTCACTTATTTGAATATTGAATATGTTAATGACTCAAAAAAAAAAAGGACTAATAAGGACTGGCATAAGAAAACACTTCTCTGACTAACCCCGGAAAAGGAAATTAAGAAAAAAATAGTACAAATGTAAATATCTAACCTTTCCTAGATTAATTTGGGCAAAGTTAGTTAAGCCATAGACGTCTTTGACGGAGGTACAATTTGGTGAACAAAATGCAAAACAGCGACATCAGATAAAATACAAACCATTGTGCCTGAGAAGACGACATAAAAAAATAAACTCTTTCTTATTCCATTTCTGGATGATGATGATGATGATGATGATGATTAATCATCATCATCATCGTCATCGTCGTCGTCATCATCATTCATCATCATCATCATCATTATTATTATTATTATTATTATTATTGATTTCTGGTCTATACTCATTTCCTTCCGGGTCCTGTCCTAAGGTCAGAAATGGCATCATGACATTTTACACTGAAATTTTGAAAAAAAAAAAATCACATATATTTTACATAGATAAAGCTCTTCGTAAGGTGTGAGATGCCTGTGTCATAACGATTTTTTTTTATTTCTTTAAAGCATGGGTAACCAGGGATCCCTGAGTCTATCAGAACCATTTCCAATCAAACACAGGGCTACAACCACAACTAGAGTTATTGATGTCTTCATACGACACATTTTTAGAGATCTTCAAAGATACATTACAGTCTGTAGGAAACGGAACATTCTGTTTTTGTGGTCTTTGATCATTATGTCTTGGCGATTAGATTTGATTGTTCTGCCTGAGTGTATTATAAAGTCCCATGAAACAACTATGTTCTCAATCGCGTTTAGGCAGTGTTCATATCAATTATTTACATTTGGTTATGATTATGGTTTACTTGTTGACTCGCCGTGTCATGCTGAGTTTTACATTTGGTGGATGCTAATCTAATATTCATTGATTATTTATTATTTCTGGATATTCATCAGAGAAGCTTAATTTAGACTCAACACTAGTTTTCAGTTTGTTTGATAATTACTCGTTAGAAAACATTGGTAGCAAAAATAAAACCTTCAGTTTCAGCTTGTAGAATCGTCCGTATTTTTCCACTCAACCCGTTTAAAGGCGGAATTTTCCATAAGAGCTAGTTTCGACCAATCAACACCACACATTGCGAAACTCGGCTTATTATTGGTCGAGACGCCCCAGGATAAATTTCGGCGGGAATGCGCTGGGAGCCAATCTAATCTTCGCAGAGTAAATAAAAGGACGAATCTTAGTCCGATTCACTAGTCAGCAATTCACTCTCAGAGAGATTTCTACAGAGATCCACGCGTGTCTACATCTTGACTTAAAGGACTTTTCGCGCGTCAACACCTGACTCAACCTTCAACCTCTTTCTCTCTCTCTCTCTCTCTGAAAGCTTTATACGTTTCAAAAAAAGTGTTATTCTACACTACCAAACAGAAATTATTACTAAAGCAAATATATATAAAAAATACGGTCCAAGGTGAATAACTCTGCCAAAACAAAAACATACAAAATTCAGCAAAAAAAATCTCGCAACTACAATACTTTAAAATTTATCTCTCGATAAATTTTCCTCAAATTTCTATGTGAACACTTTTCCTAAACAAAGGAACATTCATGAACTTTGAGTTCATAAAATACTTCATTCAACTTTTGTTCAACAATTCAGTTATTCCGACTGAAACACAACTTTTTCCAAAATTGTATTGTAATTTATTTGTACATAAATATTCAATGTTTGTTTCTAATTGAATTCACGACTACCTTTGTTTCTTCGTTCAATATTGCCTTTGAGATTTATTCCTTTTGTATGTCTACGCTAAAATTGTTGTGATTAATATGAAGAACATGCTTTTCACGTTTATTACCACAAACCTAAAAACCCTTCTGATTACACACTAATTCATAGCAATCCCAACAAGCTTTTAATACTACTACACTGTACAACCACTGATGGTATGGGGTTTGTCTACATCATATTGTTTGGCACGGGTTAGTGTATTGACCATGGAGAAGTTTAACTTGCCATTTTTCTTTGCATTTGATTCATTCCATTTGCTTTGCCTTGTGTTTTAGTTCCTTTGCCGATGAAGCAGGTGTATTATGGCGTACTGGCTCTCCTTCGTCCACTTGAAAGTCCCTTTTAGATTTGTTGGCTTCCTTTATTACTGAATAAAGTTTCTTATTATTTTAATGTTTTCGACACGAATCATCATCCACTCTTCTACGGTTTCTAGATATCTTTGAAGACTGATTATTGTGGCTTTGTTAGACAGTCCTAGTTGAAATAATTCTCTGCCTCTTTCGAATCTGGACACATACAGACGATCAACATCAGCCTTAGGATGATGCAGGCGGTGGCACGTAAGAAGCTTTATCGTTTTGACTTCCATTCATGGTCCAATTAAGGATGTTGAAAATGTCTTGCACCACTTGGGCTGATATTCTGTTTAATTCAAATCGGTACTTAACACCAGACGCACACACCTGTCATATTCATTTCTTATTTTTTCCTTCATTTACGTAGGCTTCATTTCAAACCCTTCTCTGAATACTAGGAATTTATGGATTTTTTCTTGTCATATTCCCCTAATTATTGTGACAAAATCGAGATCTTTTGAGGGTGTTTCAGCAATTCTCCCTTTTTTGAATGTTACTTGTGCATATGTATCTGTTACAAAATCCATATCGATGTCAGCACGAAAACATTTTCCAGTGTTGAGACACTTCACCTCATTGTCTTTTATTGCAAAACGTTAGTAGTCATTCATGTAGAACAGTGTTTCTCAGCCGGTGCTTCCGGTCGCACTAATGCGTGCTGAAAGGTAACCAGGTTCGCTCCAAGTTTACAGAAGAGTAATTTATTAATTATTTTCAGTAAAAAAATCTTTATTTTTAAAAAGCTAGAGACACCAAGCACATGGCTTCCATGTTTAAGTCATTGTCATTTGATATTTTAAATTGGATGTCAAATTCTCTAACCTTTAAGAATGAGAGGATAATCTTTTGCCTTTTGCCTTCCCCGGCGGATTTAAAACAGTCATTATCGGCTTCTCTAAAAAGAAAATAGCATCTTCTTCATAAATCCATTCAAATGAAAACACTACCGCTTAAATATATAATGTTATGTCTTAAAATAAATGCCTATCTCAGGAGACATTTTTATTATTTTCAAATTTCATGACTAATTTTTCCTTGTTAAAATATTAAGATCGCCCAGAGTTTTAATTATTCTAAAAGTGCGCCCTGCATTAAAAATGCTTGAGAATCACAGATGTAGAATAAGTTATTATTATTATTGCTAGTAGTATTATTATTAGTAGTATTATTATTGTTAATCGTTGTTATGAATAATCAAGAGTGGTCCCCCTTGTTTCGTTACTCTCCTCTGTGAGAGTGCTATTTCTATTTACTGGGACTATAAAAAGACATTATACGTGAAGCTTGTATTCTACATTTTTCATTGAATAAAGCTTTCTTAAAGCCTACACCTGCGTACTTTTGTCATTACAATCGTATCTTCTGTTTTAAAACAAGCGTCGCTAAATGAAATTTTATTCCTGATACAGACAGTGTTTGTTATTCTTCCCAGGACAGACTTACACCATAACATGCTGTCATATACAAAGTTACCAGTGTTTGTAAACATACCACAAACATAGCTGGCTTATTTTATCATACAAATTTTATTATCATAATAATTATTATATTATGATATATATATATATATATATATATATATATATATATATATATATATATATATATATATATAATATATCATAATATAATAATTATTATCATAATAATTATTATATTATGATATATTATATATATATATATATATATATATGAAGAAACATAGTCTTAAAATGTGCTATATTTATAGGATAAAGTGCTCAATATCAGAGATAGAGCGTGTTTAAATATAAAAGTGAACATAGAAGTCAACACTTAGAGGCGACAGTCTGTTGCATGCTAGATGAAATCGTCAGGCCACCTGATATATATATATATATATATATATATATATATATATATATATATATATATATATATATATATATATATATATATATATATTTAAAAAAAAAAACAATACAATTTTTTTTGTCATAAATAGGATCCTTTTTGGGGGGCCTGTCCGCCACCCACACTGAGGTATGGAGACCTGGTGGTTGATTCAGCTGCTGAGACACCTCAGCCATTTTGGCCGGGGCCACACACAAAAACAAATATCTCACAGGTTAATCACATCTGCTAACTAGACAGTACAAAAATTAGGCAAAATAAAACAAAAACAATTTACAAATAAAACTTTCAAAATAAAGTTTTACTTAAGGAAGAAAGGCAAACAAAATAACAGAAAATAACCCATAATTAAAAAAAAAATATATAAAATTCTTTTAAATATTTAATTATTATGATAATATATTATATCATATTTAATATTATGATATATTATATTATGATAATATATATATATATATATTATAATTTTTATAAACAATAAGCCTTAAAAGCCTACACCTGCGTGCTTTTGTCATTACAATCGTATCTTCTATTTTTAAAACAAGCGTCGCTAAATGGAATTTTATTCCTGTCACAGACGGTGTTTGTCATTCTTCCCAGGACAGACTTACACCATAACATGCTGTTATATACAGTTAACAGTGTTTGTGAACATACCACAAGCATAGCTGACTTATTATGAAAGTTGTAGCAGCAAAGAATATATTCGTTTTTGTTTTTTTTTAACTATTTTTACTATTCTGCTATTGTTTATGAAATATGTTATTCTAGTTGAATGTTAGAGCTGACCAGGCGAGAGCTGGGTCACGCAAATGAGTTTAGGGTAAAAATCGTTGTTTGTATCTGCCCTTAAGGACATTTTACATGATGAAAAGCACATAATAAAAGTAGTGATTTAGAATTCTATTCTGTTCTCCATCGGAGAGCAGCAAATCCTTTGAAAGGGAAAACTGATATGAAAAATAAATAAATAAATAAATAAAATTAAAAAATCAGCAACCAAAACAATGTTGGGTGTTGGTCGGAGAAAATCTTTGTGGGGTGCTGTTTCAGATACATTATCGTTTTTCACTATATGCGAACAAGTAAAACACTTCAAGCGCTGATCGATCGGTTATTGATACTGACTGCTTCACGTTGGCCAGTCATTGATTTTCTTTTGATCTGCTCACTTGTAGAGTGGACTTGATGAATTGCCTCGAATACAAACGCAAGGTGAAACAGTCCCACAAAACAAGACGCAGAAAGCAAAATTGAATATTGACTTAATGCTAACAATCATTGATGCAGAGAGAGAGAGAGAAGGGGGAGGAGGAGAGAGATAGAGATAGATAGAGACAGAGAGAAAGAGTGAGAGAGAAAGAGTGAGGAGAGGAGGTAAAGAAAATGGTTTTGAAGATTCGTCTCTTAAATCATTGACTCCATAGTGTGGCCTTGAAATATTTCTTTTTGTTTTTTGGGCAAAGCAGTGCACAACTTCTGCAGATAACAAAGAATTCATTATTCTTGTAATGATACATTAAGCAATAAACACAGCTGAACCCCCCATATATATATATATATATATATATATATATATATATATATATATATCACAGGAAAAAATTTAATAAATCTCGGAAAATCCGATAATAAATTTATTTCGGCAAGTAAGCTTTTAATACATCAGACCGGAATTAAAAAATGGTATAAATTTATCCAGAAACTATGTTATTCTGGAGACAATTTATCCATTTGGTTGGTATGATCCGTAAATAATTAATATTTTCCAAATTAGATTATTCCTAGAATTAGAATAGTCTTTTTAATATATATATATATATATATATATATATATATATATATATATATATATATATATATATATATATATATATATATATATATATATATGTATGTATAATATTTTATATATATATATATATTTTTGAATTGGACAAGGTCCGACAATTTATTTAAAGACATTTATAATATGTTTAACGTTCTTTTTATACTTAAATACTTGTATCTATAAAAAGAACGTTAAACATATTATAAATGTCTTTATATATATATATATATATATATATATATATATATATATATATATATATATATATATATATATATATATATATGTATAATATTTTATATTAAAAAGACCTACTTGGATTGGATTATTCTTTACACTTACGGATTTGATATTGCTATCTATATATCCTTATAAATTTTAAGTTGCACTCTCTCAGGAATATTCTAATTTGGAAAATCTTAATTATGCATATATATATATATATATATATATATATATATATATATATATATATATATATATATATATATATATAATATACATACTGCTCTGTATACAATACATTGAGCTGTCTTCATGGTTCTATTTTTTTAATATTTTATATTAAATAAGATCTACTTGTATTCTCCTTTCTACTTATGAATATGATATTATCTATCTATCTATCTATCTATCTATCTATCATGTCTGTCTGTCTATCTATCTATCTATCTATCTATCTATCTATCTATCTATCTATCATGTCTGTCTGTCTATCTATCTATCTATCTATCTATCTATCTATCTATCTATCTATCTATCTATCTATCTATCATGTCTGTCTGTCTATCTATCTATCTATCTATCTATCTATCTATCTATCATGTCTATCTATCTATCTATCTATCTATCTATCTATCTATCTATCTATCTATGCTAATCTGTTATTTTCTATCTATGCTAATCTGTTATCTATCTATCTATCTATCTATCTATCTATCTATCTATCTATCTATCTATCTATCTATCATGTCTGTCTGTCTATCTATCTATCTATCTATCTATCTATCTATCTATCTATCTATCATGTCTGTCTGTCTATCTATCTATCTATCTATCTATCTATCTATCTATCTATCTATCTATCTATCATGTCTATCTATCTATCTATCTATCTATCTATCTATCTATCTATCTATGCTAATCTGTTATTTTCTATCTATGCTAATCTGTTATCTATCTATCTATCTATCTATCTATCTATCTATCTATCTATCTATCTATCATGTCTGTCTGTCTATCTATCTATCTATCTATCTATCTATCTATCTATCTATCTATCTATCTATCTATCATGTCTGTCTGTCTATCTATCTATCTATCTATCTATCTATCTATCATGTCTATCTATCTATCTATCTATCTATCTATCTATCTATCTATCTATGCTAATCTGTTATTTTCTATCTATGCTAATCTGTTATCTATCTATCTATCTATCTATCTATCTATCTATCTATCTATCTATCTATCTATCATGTCTATCTATCTATCTATCTATCTATCTATCTATCTATCTATCTATCTATGCTAATCTGTTATTTTCTATCTATGCTAATCTGTTATCTATCTATCTATCTATCTATCTATCTATCTATCTATCTATCTATCTATCTATCTATCATGTCTGTCTGTCTATCTATCTATCTATCTATCTATGTCAGTCTGTTCATATCTATCTGCCAGTTTCTTCATATCTATCTATCTATCTATCTATCTATCTATCTATCTATCTATCTATCTATCTATCTATCTATCTATCTATCTATCATGTCTGTCTGTCTATCTATCTATCTATCTATCTATCTATCTATCTATCTATCTATCATGTCTGTCTGTCTATCTATCTATCTATCTATCTATCTATCTATCTATCATGTCTATCTATCTATCTATCTATCTATCTATCTATCTATGCTAATCTGTTATTTTCTATCTATGCTAATCTGTTATCTATCTATCTATCTATCTATCTATCTATCTATCTATCTATCATGTCTGTCTGTCTATCTATCTATCTATCTATCTATCTATCTATCTATCTATCATGTCTGTCTGTCTATCTATCTATCTATCTATCTATCTATCTATCTATATATCTATCTATCATGTCTATCTATCTATCTATCTATCTATCTATCTATCTATCTATGCTAATCTGTTATTTTCTATCTATGCTAATCTGTTATCTATCTATCTATCTATCTATCTATCTATCTATCTATCTATCTATCTATCATGTCTGTCTGTCTATCTATCTATCTATCTATCTATCTATCTATCTATCTATCTATCATGTCTGTCTGTCTATCTATCTATCTATCTATCTATCTATCTATCTATCTATCTATCTATCTATCATGTCTATCTATCTATCTATCTATCTATCTATCTATCTATCTATCTATGCTAATCTGTTATTTTCTATCTATGCTAATCTGTTATCTATCTATCTATCTATCTATCTATCTATCTATCTATCTATCTATCTATCTATCATGTCTGTCTGTCTATCTATCTATCTATCTATCTATCTATCTATCTATCTATCTATCTATCTATCATGTCTGTCTGTCTATCTATCTATCTATCTATCTATCTATCTATCTATCTATCATGTCTATCTATCTATCTATCTATCTATCTATCTATCTATCTATCTATCTATGCTAATCTGTTATTTTCTATCTATGCTAATCTGTTATCTATCTATCTATCTATCTATCTATCTATCTATCTATCTATCTATCTATCTATCTATCTATCATGTCTGTCTGTCTATCTATCTATCTATCTATCTATCTATCTATCTATCTATCTATCTATCATGTCTATCTATCTATCTATCTATCTATCTATCTATCTATCTATCTATCTATCTATGCTAATCTGTTATTTTCTATCTATGCTAATCTGTTATCTATCTATCTATCTATCTATCTATCTATCTATCTATCTATCTATCTATCTATCATGTCTGTCTGTCTATCTATCTATCTATCTATCTATGTCAGTCTGTTCATATCTATCTGCCAGTTTCTTCATATCTATCTATCTATCTATCTATCTATCTATCTATCTATCTATCTATCTATCTATCTATCTATCTATCTATCATGTCTGTCTGTCTATCTATCTATCTATCTATCTATCTATCTATCTATCTATCTATCATGTCTGTCTGTCTATCTATCTATCTATCTATCTATCTATCTATCATGTCTATCTATCTATCTATCTATCTATCTATCTATCTATCTATCTATGCTAATCTGTTATTTTCTATCTATGCTAATCTGTTATCTATCTATCTATCTATCTATCTATCTATCTATCTATCTATCTATCTATCTATCATGTCTGTCTGTCTATCTATCTATCTATCTATCTATGTCAGTCTGTTCATATCTATCTGCCAGTTTCTTCATATCTATCTATCTATCTATCTATCTATCTATCTATCTATCTATCTATCTATCTATCTATCTATCTATCTATGCTAATCTGTTATTTTCTATCTATGCTAATCTGTTATCTATCTATCTATCTATCTATCTATCTATCTATCTATCTATCATGTCTGTCTATCTATCTATCTATCTATCTATCTATCTATCTATCTATCATGTCTGTCTGTCTATCTATCTATCTATCTATCTATCTATCTATCTATCTATCTATCTATCTATCATGTCTGTCTGTCTATCTATCTATCTATCTATCTATCTATCTATCTATCTATCTATCTATCTATCATGTCTGTCTGTCTATCTATCTATCTATCTATCTATCTATCTATCTATCTATCTATCTATCTATCATGTCTATCTATCTATCTATCTATCTATCTATCTATCTATGCTAATCTGTTATTTTCTATCTATGCTAATCTGTTATCTATCTATCTATCTATCTATCTATCTATCTATCTATCTATCTATCTATCTATCTATCATGTCTGTCTGTCTATCTATCTATCTATCTATCTATCTATCTATCTATCTATCTATCTATCTATCATGTCTATCTATCTATCTATCTATCTATCTATCTATCTATCTATCTATCTATGCTAATCTGTTATTTTCTATCTATGCTAATCTGTTATCTATCTATCTATCTATCTATCTATCTATCTATCTATCTATCTATCTATCTATCATGTCTGTCTGTCTATCTATCTATCTATCTATCTATGTCAGTCTGTTCATATCTATCTGCCAGTTTCTTCATATCTATCTATCTATCTATCTATCTATCTATCTATCTATCTATCTATCATGTCTGTCTGTCTATCTATCTATCTATCTATCTATCTATCTATCTATCTATCTATCATGTCTGTCTGTCTATCTATCTATCTATCTATCTATCTATCTATCTATCTATCTATCTATCTATCATGTCTATCTATCTATCTATCTATCTATCTATCTATCTATCTATCTATCTATCTATCTATCTATGCTAATCTGTTATTTTCTATCTATGCTAATCTGTTATCTATCTATCTATCTATCTATCTATCTATCTATCATGTCTGTCTGTCTATCTATCTATCTATCTATCTATGTCAGTCTGTTCATATCTATCTGCCAGTTTCTTCATATCTATCTATCTATCTATCTATCTATCTATCTATCTATCTATCTATCTATCTATCTATCTATGCTAATCTGTTATTTTCTATCTATGCTAATCTGTTATCTATCTATCTATCTATCTATCTATCTATCTATCTATCTATCTATCTATCTATCTATCTATCATGTCTGTCTGTCTATCTATCTATCTATCTATCTATCTATCTATCTATCTATCTATCTATCTATCTATCTATCATGTCTGTCTGTCTATCTATCTATCTATCTATCTATCTATCTATCTATCTATCATGTCTGTCTGTCTATCTATCTATCTATCTATCTATCTATCTATCTATCTATCTATCTATCATGTCTATCTATCTATCTATCTATCTATCTATCTATCTATCTATCTATGCTAATCTGTTATTTTCTATCTATGCTAATCTGTTATCTATCTATCTATCTATCTATCTATCTATCTATCTATCTATCTATCTATCATGTCTGTCTGTCTATCTATCTATCTATCTATCTATCTATCTATCTATCTATCTATCTATCATGTCTATCTATCTATCTATCTATCTATCTATCTATCTATCTATGCTAATCTGTTATTTTCTATCTGCTAATCTGTTATCTATCTATCTATCTATCTATCTATCTATCTATCTATCTATCTATCTATCTATCTATCTATGTCAGTCTGTTCATATCTATCTGCCAGTTTCTTCATATCTATCTATCTATCTATCTATCTATCTATCTATCTATCTATCTATCTATCTATCTATCTATCATGTCTGTCTGTCTATCTATCTATCTATCTATCTATCTATCTATCTATCTATCATGTCTGTCTGTCTATCTATCTATCTATCTATCTATCTATCTATCTATCTATCTATCATGTCTATCTATCTATCTATCTATCTATCTATCTATCTATCTATGCTAATCTGTTATTTTCTATCTATGCTAATCTGTTATCTATCTATCTATCTATCTATCTATCTATCTATCTATCTATCTATCTATCATGTCTGTCTGTCTATCTATCTATCTATCTATCTATGTCAGTCTGTTCATATCTATCTGCCAGTTTCTTCATATCTATCTATCTATCTATCTATCTATCTATCTATCTATCTATCTATCTATCTATCTATCTATGCTAATCTGTTATTTTCTATCTATGCTAATCTGTTATCTATCTATCTATCTATCTATCTATCTATCTATCTATCTATCTATCTATCTATCTATCTATCATGTCTGTCTGTCTATCTATCTATCTATCTATCTATCTATCTATCTATCTATCTATCATGTCTGTCTGTCTATCTATCTATCTATCTATCTATCTATCTATCTATCTATCATGTCTGTCTGTCTATCTATCTATCTATCTATCTATCTATCTATCTATCTATCTATCTATCTATCATGTCTGTCTGTCTATCTATCTATCTATCTATCTATCTATCTATCTATCTATCTATCTATCTATCATGTCTGTCTGTCTATCTATCTATCTATCTATCTATCTATCTATCTATCTATCATGTCTATCTATCTATCTATCTATCTATCTATCTATCTATCTATCTATGCTAATCTGTTATTTTCTATCTATGCTAATCTGTTATCTATCTATCTATCTATCTATCTATCTATCTATCTATCTATCTATCTATCTATCATGTCTGTCTGTCTATCTATCTATCTATCTATCTATCTATCTATCTATCTATCTATCTATCTATCTATCTATCTATCATGTCTGTCTGTCTATCTATCTATCTATCTATCTATCTATCTATCTATCTATCTATCTATCTATCATGTCTATCTATCTATCTATCTATCTATCTATCTATCTATCTATGCTAATCTGTTATTTTCTATCTATGCTAATCTGTTATCTATCTATCTATCTATCTATCTATCTATCTATCTATCTATCTATCTATCTATCTATCTATCATGTCTGTCTGTCTATCTATCTATCTATCTATCTATGTCAGTCTGTTCATATCTATCTGCCAGTTTCTTCATATCTATCTATCTATCTATCTATCTATCTATCTATCTATCTATCTATCTATCTATCTATCTATGCTAATCTGTTATTTTCTATCTATGCTAATCTGTTATCTATCTATCTATCTATCTATCTATCTATCTATCTATCTATCTATCTATCTATCATGTCTGTCTGTCTATCTATCTATCTATCTATCTATCTATCTATCTATCTATCTATCTATCATGTCTGTCTGTCTATCTATCTATCTATCTATCTATCTATCTATCTATCTATCTATCATGTCTGTCTGTCTATCTATCTATCTATCTATCTATCTATCTATCTATCTATCTATCTATCTATCATGTCTGTCTGTCTATCTATCTATCTATCTATCTATCTATCTATCTATCTATCTATCTATCTATCTATCTATCATGTCTGTCTGTCTATCTATCTATCTATCTATCTATCTATCTATCTATCTATCTATCTATCTATCTATGTCAGTCTGTTCATATCTATCTGCCAGTTTCTTCATATCTATCTATCTATCTATCTATCTATCTATCTATCTATCTATCATGTCTGTCTGTCTATCTATCTATCTATCTATCTATCTATCTATCTATCTATCTATCTATCTATCTATCATGTCTGTCTGTCTATCTATCTATCTATCTATCTATCTATCTATCTATCTATCTATCTATCTATCATGTCTATCTATCTATCTATCTATCTATCTATCTATCTATCTATCTATCTATGCTAATCTGTTATTTTCTATCTATGCTAATCTGTTATCTATCTATCTATCTATCTATCTATCTATCTATCTATCTATCTATCTATCTATCTATCATGTCTGTCTGTCTATCTATCTATCTATCTATCTATGTCAGTCTGTTCATATCTATCTGCCAGTTTCTTCATATCTATCTATCTATCTATCTATCTATCTATCTATCTATCTATCTATCTATCTATCTATCTATGCTAATCTGTTATTTTCTATCTATGCTAATCTGTTATCTATCTATCTATCTATCTATCTATCTATCTATCTATCTATCTATCTATCTATCTATCTATCTATCATGTCTGTCTGTCTATCTATCTATCTATCTATCTATCTATCTATCTATCTATCTATCTATCTATCTATCTATCTATCTATCTATCATGTCTGTCTATCTATCTATCTATCTATCTATCTATCTATCTATCTATCTATCTATCTATCTATCATGTCTGTCTATCTATCTATCTATCTATCTATCTATCTATCTATCTATCTATCTATCATGTCTGTCTGTCTATCTATCTATCTATCTATCTATCTATCTATCTATCTATCTATCATGTCTGTCTGTCTATCTATCTATCTATCTATCTATCTATCTATCTATCTATCTATCTATCTATCTATCTATCATGTCTATCTATCTATCTATCTATCTATCTATCTATCTATCTATGCTAATCTGTTATTTTCTATCTATGCTAATCTGTTATCTATCTATCTATCTATCTATCTATCTATCTATCTATCTATCTATCTATCTATCTATCATGTCTGTCTGTCTATCTATCTATCTATCTATCTATCTATCTATCATGTCTGTCTGTCTATCTATCTATCTATCTATCTATCTATCTATCTATCTATCTATCTATCTATCATGTCTATCTATCTATCTATCTATCTATCTATCTATCTATCTATGCTAATCTGTTATTTTCTATCTATGCTAATCTGTTATCTATCTATCTATCTATCTATCTATCTATCTATCTATCTATCTATCTATCTATCTATCATGTCTGTCTGTCTATCTATCTATCTATCTATCTATGTCAGTCTGTTCATATCTATCTGCCAGTTTCTTCATATCTATCTATCTATCTATCTATCTATCTATCTATCTATCTATCTATCTATCTATCTATGCTAATCTGTTATTTTCTATCTATGCTAATCTGTTATCTATCTATCTATCTATCTATCTATCTATCTATCTATCTATCTATCTATCATGTCTGTCTGTCTATCTATCTATCTATCTATCTATCTATCTATCATGTCTGTCTGTCTATCTATCTATCTATCTATCTATCTATCTATCTATCATGTCTGTCTGTCTATCTATCTATCTATCTATCTATCTATCTATCTATCTATCTATCATGTCTGTCTGTCTATCTATCTATCTATCTATCTATCTATCTATCTATCTATCTATCTATCATGTCTGTCTGTCTATCTATCTATCTATCTATCTATCTATCTATCATGTCTATCTATCTATCTATCTATCTATCTATCTATCTATCTATCTATGCTAATCTGTTATTTTCTATCTATGCTAATCTGTTATCTATCTATCTATCTATCTATCTATCTATCTATCTATCTATCTATCTATCTATCATGTCTGTCTGTCTATCTATCTATCTATCTATCTATCTATCTATCTATCTATCATGTCTGTCTGTCTATCTATCTATCTATCTATCTATCTATCTATCTATCTATCTATCATGTCTATCTATCTATCTATCTATCTATCTATCTATCTATCTATCTATCTATGCTAATCTGTTATTTTCTATCTATGCTAATCTGTTATCTATCTATCTATCTATCTATCTATCTATCTATCTATCTATCATGTCTGTCTGTCTATCTATCTATCTATCTATCTATGTCAGTCTGTTCATATCTATCTGCCAGTTTCTTCATATCTATCTATCTATCTATCTATCTATCTATCTATCTATCTATCTATCTATCTATGCTAATCTGTTATTTTCTATCTATGCTAATCTGTTATCTATCTATCTATCTATCTATCTATCTATCTATCTATCTATCATGTCTGTCTGTCTATCTATCTATCTATCTATCTATGTCAGTCTGTTCATATCTATCTGCCAGTTTCTTCATATCTATCTATCTATCTATCTATCTATCTATCTATCTATCTATTCATACCTATCTCAGTCTGTTCATATCTATCTATCTATCTATCTATCTATCTATCTATCTATCTATCTATCTATCATGTCTGTCTGTCTATCTATCTATCTATCTATCTATCTATCTATCTATCTATCTATCTATCTATCTATCTATCTATCTATCATGTCTGTCTGTCTATCTATCTATCTATCTATCTATGTCAGTCTGTTCATATCTATCTGCCAGTTTCTTCATATCTATCTATCTATCTATCTATCTATCTATCTATCTATCTATCTATCTATCTATTCATACCTATCTCAGTCTGTTCATATCTATCTATCTATCTATCTATCTATCTATCTATCTATCTATCTATCTATCTATCTATCTATCATGTCTGTCTGTCTATCTATCTATCTATCTATCTATCTATCTATCTATCTATCATGTCTGTCTGTCTATCTATCTATCTATCTATCTATCTATCTATCTATCTATCTATCTATCTATCATGTCTGTCTGTCTATCTATCTATCTATCTATCTATCTATCTATCTATCTATCTATCTATCTATCTATCTATCATGTCTGTCTGTCTATCTATCTATCTATCTATCTATCTATCTATCTATCTCTCTTTATATATATATATATATATCTGAGATGAGGTATTGTAACTATTTACACTATTTACATTTTTCGGACTGTTGTCCTCATCTTTATTGTCATATATCTCAAGGCCACATGTTTTTTTGAATAATAACGTTGGCTGAGTGACGCAAAAAGTGACTTGACCGAAAGAGTTGTGAGTTCAGTACCTGGCCACAGCAGAGGGAACAAAAACTTGGAGAATTTAGTTACTACGATAAAATAATTTAGTGTATAGGGGCAGCAGATCATTATTCAAACATATATTGTTAAATATAACAGACCACAGATGTCTATTATGCTTCATCATGAGCCCTTCCAAGCGTTATATAATGGCTTTAGTTTCAAGAGAAAATAAAGACAAAAACTGTCCAGTATTTGGATATTTTTTTTATTATGGCTCACATATGCCATCATCAGAGTGTCCATATAACCACTCTGATGATGGCACGGGGTTCTGTGTCATTTTTCATTTTATCAGATTCACAGGGTCATCTATTAAAGACGCTCCAAGCATCGTAGACCAGGAGATTCAAATCGAGCGAGCTAGGATGCCTTACGTTTCGAAGTGGGTGACAGGATCGTTAAAATTCTCGGTTATCCAGTCCCGGGTTACTAAACTACATGATTTTTAAAAAGGAACTAAACCACGAAGTTACTATCAATAGTATGTATAAGTTATGCCTTCATAATTAATAACAAAACATTGTACGAAGTAAAATCTTGTTGAAGATTCTTCTATGCTATTGAATCATGCTCACAGAAACATTAATAGATTTGTGGGCTTTGATTGAAGGCAAACATTAAATGAATATTCAATGCGTTTTATCGAGAAATGTAAAGAATTCCGCACACAGAAGTCTTCTTTTTTATGCAACGTGTCCCTTCAGGACGTAGGCAATCATGGCTCGCCATTTCCTCCTGTCCCTTGTAGCTCTCAATAAGCTTTGACTTTTTGTTATTTTTCCCAGACCCTATTCTGCCATCCACTTGCTTAAGCCGTTGCTTTCCCGTGTTCCTCTTTCTATATATCCGCCCCGTGAGTATCAGATTTTTCAAGCCTTCCTTTCTCATTACGCGTTTCATCTGACTCTTCCTGGTGTTAAGTATGAGTTTTGTTTATTTTGCATCCTCTACAAAACCTCATCGTTGCTCACATGTTCGGTATTTAGGCGTATAACTAAATGTATGTAAGTTTCAAGGGGTGGAGAGAAACACCACAATCATCTCCTTTGCATCGATACAGAACTCAACGATAAGTACACTACAAATTAGCGACATCAGATAAAAGTCAAAATTTATTATCAAAAATTTATAAAATATTCCAACTTCTTTCACACTTAGAAAATGTTTACCTAGCATATTTTATTTCGCCACAAATAAACAATTTCCACATATGACAAAAACAATTTTAATATCTGTCTATATCTCTTAGATGAGGTGTTATGATTACTTACATTATTTATATTATTCGAACTGTTATCCTCATCATCGTTGCCATATTCACAACGTTTTGGCCGTTGTACACTCTGGCCTTCTTCAGGTGATTGGAATTTCGAAATATGGAGAGAAAAGGGAGATCACCGCCCCTTGTGGGATGAGGTTGAAATAATAAACAGAGAACATCACTGAAAAATATGAAAACTTAAGGAATCAGAGCATATGCTAGGCCACAAAAATCTCCTGAGCCGACCAAGCATAGAAATCAATACAATATGGGAACAAGTAATACGGAGTACTAGAGAAAAGCAATGAATAACAACGACAAAAAAATTTAAAAAAATTCTAATATAAGCTCTGTTAAAAAAATATGCAATAATAATAACAACAGAAAAATGCAATATGAACACCGGTAAAAAAAGGTTGCTGAGATATTAGTTTATAAGTCTCAGAAATTCAGACACAGATGTCCACACACGGCCCAGTGGATAAAAGCTAGACACAATGAGTTGTGAGTTCAATACCAGGAAACAGCAGTGGTGAACTAAAACATGGAGAGTTGCGTTAAAGGGAAATGACTGAGACATCCGGAATAAACATGGCACGTGGAAATAGAACATTTTAGCCGGGTGGATGAAATAAACCTGAAAAAGTCCGAGGTGTACAACGGCCGAAACGTTGTGAATATGGCAATGACCACAAGGATAACAGTCCGAATAATGTAAAACAATTTTATTTTAATAGCTGAATATAACTCAAATAAATTAATGGCATTTATTATTTTTTATAAGCCATCATAGGATGTGAATGACTGGATGAAAGTGATATTCAGTAATGAATTATGAATTTGCATTAGTCAAGGCGATAATCTTGGAATATTTGTCTGGTGCCATAAAGATAAGGATGACTGTCTGAAGAAAAAAATTCCATTCATTCATGATATGGGGTGGCAATTATTCTTTCAATAAGCAACCCGCACAGGATTTAATTGAAATTTTGATCACTCTTTTCATTCCTTCGACAGAAAATATAATTTTGATAAACTCAATTTTCAGGACGATAACATATTGTTGTAACCTAAGAAAGGTTACTGAATAGAATAATCAAACGAAAACTGGTAATGTGTTTATACGTGTGTACGAATTACAAATCTTGTCTCAATGGCGTAGTAATAAAAAAAAGAAATTTACTAGCACTATTTTTTTTCTGAAACTGACAATCCTGTAATGACTCCAATATATTTAGGCGGAGTGTTGAACACACCCTCTGCCCCTTCTCTCTTCTATCAGAGTGGAGTATTGTCATCTACAACAGATAAAGCAGAATCCGTTGCTCGAAAATTCTCTTTCAACTCCACTCCCGCCTTAGAATCTCTACTGAGTGATGTGCACAAAACACGACGGCATCCCTGGAATTGTCCAAAGGAAATGTCCCACTGAACTGGCTCCTTTTGCCCCATTTTGGTAAAGTACTAGAGACGCTAAACAACGCGGACCTGGTTAAGCACCTCACTTCGCAGGATAAACAGTCTGGCTTTCGTTTCTCCAGATCTACCGCCGATGTGTTAACGGTTATTACTGAATATGTCTGTCAGGTTTACAGCGTGGCTTAGGCTGTGGCTTTAGATATCCCGTAGGTGTTCGACAGGGCTTGGCATGCCGGCCTTCTTCACAAGTGTTGTAACCTAGGGAAGGTTACTCAACAGAATAACCAAACGAAGGTTGATAATGAACGATAATACTTAGGACAAGAACAACACACATAAGATTCGCTTGCGGCGCATAGAAGAAGTAGTGAACTGCTAGAAGTGAGTCATGTGAATTCCACAATGAATCTCCAACTGCAGGATATACGTTTTTATACGGGGTCGGGTAGCTGTTTCCCGAGACGAGACTCTGACCTTCGACATATCCTCGTCTGGGGATCCTCTCTGTCCGGAGGCAGAGAGTTTGATCAGCATAGCTGGAGATGAATCTCCGACTGCGGGATATCTACCAACTGCTCCACGCGGTCAGATGTGGCACAAGGCCGAATTTAACGTGGGGTATCCGAGCACGTAGGCTCGGGCAAAAATTCCCCGTAGACCCCGTATAAAATCCTCTGCCCTTCGACAATGCCTCGTCCGGAGGCTGAGAGTTTCACCAGCACAGGTGGAGACGAATCCCCGACTGCAGACCAGCATACAGTATTTTATTTTATTATGTGAATGGGGACATACCCATTATCGTCCGTAGGTATGGTACAACACATATCTTATTACAGAGCAAAAAGTGTTACATTTTTATCTCGGGAAATATATATCAACTGTAAGACATGAACAGCAAACGACCCGGATTTCAATTCAACTGAAAATACAACGGACATTTTTAAAAAAAAAATGCTCCATGACAAGGCTCCCCTTGCAAAACTGATCAGTGAACTGCCATTCGAGAATTGAGTGATTTCAGATTTTTTTCTTCTTTTTTTTTTAATCAAGTTCTCCAGAAGCAAGACAATAAAGCCACTAAGACACAAGGTTTACTTGACGCGGAAGAATTAGAAAACAGAAACATTACCAAGAATCGAGTAGAAGAGTTATCATAATCAGGAGGTCAATAGATAGTGATTGACATTGCATTTAATTTAATCTGGAAACATATCCCATGAATATAAATAATTGAATGTAATTTGTTTGAGGTGTCTTTCATGAAGACAGAATGTTTAGCTATTAAATTAATATTCTTTTGTCTCATATACTATTCATTTGCTATGATTAAAAATATGTATAAATAAAAATCTGACTGAAACATCGTCTTAGAGTCGTGATTTCTTAATTTTTGCCAATGTTTGTAGCCTACGTTTATTAACTGCCGCCTGCGTTATGTCCCACTCGTTTACTTCAAGTAAATGGAGAATATTTTTTATCTCAGCAGTGAAAAGTTACTCTTAGCCTTTCCTATTTTTTATGGATTTCAACCAAACAAAAACATATCGCATGGTCGTTGATATCCCTTCCATAATGTAAAATATAAACCTATACTTGATTATAAACGTTAAAACATTTTATAATCGGCACAAATGCTGAGAAAGAGAAGAAAAAATAAAATTTTCAAATGTAAAATGATGCTCGTTATCTTAAATTGTATTTTTTGTAATTATTCAGTTATAATGGCCAGCAACTCGTTTGTGAGTACACCTGCCTTCTAGGGTGGCTATCTGATCCCTGCCACAGGCGCCTGCTCAGACACATTTATATTTGTTTAGCACCCACAGAACCTACCTCTGGTTTGTACTACAACTCTGCTTATCGGACTTTAGTTTATGGGAGAGAGTGCATTATTAAACACGATCAGCAGTTTGAGCAACGCCAATACGCCCAAACTCTGTGTCATGAAGTGACTTTGTGTTAGCAGAGCCATTGGCGGCTTCCGAATAGCTCCGCCTATCCAGTTTCACTCACAAGGCTTGGGCCAATACGTGGTATGGTTTCAAGCACTTTCCAAAGGTTCTGCATAACGGGATTGCCACCGCAGATCGATAAAATCACGGTCACTTTCCTAATAAATCGACCATAGTGAGATTTGAATATCATGGTTTACGTTCTAACCACTGGACCACGTGCTTCACATCAATAATAGTCGGCAGCTTACACTGAAGAATAAGTGACAGCAAGTCTCCTCAATAAATCAACACTCTTCTTAGAAGTCTTGCTGTCGTTTGGGTGATCTTGATTCTTCTGATTTCCAATTCCTGAAACATTTTTCCTAGATTCTTCTTGTTCATAGTGCTCCGATAACGACTAGCATGACTGCCACTTTCATGTTCCAGTTCTTTTTTAACTCACTGGAAAAATGAGAAAGGAATGTGTTTAGTCGTTCAAACACTACTGAAATAATGATCACTAATCTCAAGATTGCAAAATTTCTTGAAAATATTGTCAAGAAAGCACTTTTATTTTGTTTTGGTTAATTTTCTTTTTTTAATTTAATTAACTCACTTTTTTGTATCTGTGTTTTCGATATTTGAATCTATGTAAATAATATTTAAGTGAAGCAAATATTTTTCTTTGGGGCAAGAAAGAAAAAGGAAGAAAACAATTTACTCATACAAACCCAAACCAACTCTTACGAAATTTAAATTGTCACATGATCTAGTAGCAAGTCGTTGTGGTATCATTTTGGGTCCTTCGTAGCTTTTAAGGACACAGAAAAACCATTTTTGCACATTCAAATTTAAAGCTTCCGACCAGGCGTTAAATAAATAATCTGAAAATCAATTTTGCCAAAATCCAAATCAGCAAATTTTGTAAATTACTTTCACAGGTCTGTCTTAAGGGTGGGTATCGGAGAATTTTGTTTCAATGTAATCTTATTTACTTGAATGTATTACTGGGAAAACTTGTATGACTAGAGATGGGTGGGCGCTGTCTTCCTTGTGTAGGAGAAATGTTATTTTTAAATATATATATTTTTTTAAAATAGTGATTGAAAGAAGTAATCTTGTTACTGTTTCGCAAACCGTATAAACCTACGTTCGAACGAGGGAATATTTGATTAATGAAATCATTTTAACTGAAGTTTGTTCAATACAGATGCAAGCAAAATATCACTTGAAATTTTTATTTTCTTTAGTTTTATTTTGCCTACTTTATTCCGATGTTATGGTCATCAAATCTAACTATTTTCATACTAACGAAAGGCATCAAACCACACAATATTTGGTTTAGTGTTCTAAACTCATGCCATTTTAATTTAAAGGGTGTTTCATTAAGACGGATCAAAGTCAGCAGTTAATAAATCAGTGTTATTGGTGAAAATTTATTTATTTCTCTATTGGATCATGTTACTTAAGTCATGGCAATTATATATGAAAAATAATATCGCTCAAATGTCCGGCAAGGCTTCAGCGGCACACCTCCACTCGATGGTTAAAACTTTTGATGACGTCTCTGCATAGTTGCTCTTCGATCTTACCAATATGACTTATTATTTCATCCTTCAGCTGTTGAATTGTTGTTGGCTTGTTGGCATAGACCTTACTTTTGAGATGACCCCATAGGAAGAAATCTAAAAGCTTCAATTCGCACGATCGTGGTGGCCAATTGACATCGCTGTTTCGAGAGATGATGCAACCTGGGAACTTCTTCATTCAAATTCTGTTTGAACGTTCATTTTCGTAACTTCGATAACTTTAACACGTTGTTTGACAGTTAATCTTTCAATAGATGAAATTGCTTAAGGTGTTAAATCTGAAAGAAAAAGAAAAAAATCATTAGACACGTAAACTTTATTCACATTTAAAACCGGCCCAAGTTATTGGAACACCCTTCATAATGCTGTACTATAATTGAAAAATTGAAAATGGAAAATTTCTGAAATTGGTTTTATTTGCCAAATTTTGATGAATGATCAGAAAAACATGTTTTCTACATTTAAAGATTCCCAAGAATATGTCAAGCAGAGAAGTTCGACACTGATGATAGATGCAGTGAAGTAAAATAATATCATTAAGGTGATAGAATTGGTGAATTTTAAATTAATTTCTTACTGAAATCTTCCGTGTTTGTTTAAATTTTATCCCACCCTGTTCACTTTCTTGTAGAGTCTCTAAGTTGAATATTGGATACTTCCCTTGCACAGATAGTATCACGGCTATGACTAGTTTAGACAAGCACTGACCAGCTTAGACAAGCTATGACTAGCTTAGACGGGCTCTGACAAGCTTAGACGGGCTCTGACTAGCTTAGACGGACTCTGACCAGTTATGACTAGCTTAGACGAGCTCTGACCAGCTTGGACAAGCTATGACCAGCTTGGACAAGCTATGACCAGCTAAGATCAGCTAGGACTAGCTTAGACGAGCTCTGACCAGCTTGGATAAGCTATGACCAGTTATGACTAACATGGACGAGCTGTGACTAGCTTGGACAAGCTATGACCAGCTAAGACCAATTTTGACTAGCTTAGACGTGCTCTGACCAGCTTGAACAAGCTCTGACCAGCTTGGGAAAGCTATGACTAGCTTAGACGAGCTCTGACCAGATTGGACAAGCTATGACCAGTTATGTCTAGCTTAGACGAGCTTGTCTAGCTTAGACGATCTTGACTAGCTTGGACAAGCAATGACCAGCTAAGACCTGCTTAGACCAGCGGCCCGAGTGAAAACCGACTTTGTGTCCCAACTTGACTCAGTGTGTGGGGGTGTCAAGTAAATCGCCTTTAAGTTGAATATTGTGATATGAAATACAATGATTGTGCTTTTTTAAATTGTGTTTTAAGCAGATAATGTTATCGAAAGTATTTCAGATTCTTTTATTTATCATGTCATTTCAGGATGTGACTGATCATGGCTCTCCACTTTATCCTGTTTTTTGCTGATCTAAGAACCTTTTCACCGTCCAGCATTCATCTTTATCCTTGTTTTGACATCCATTCACACAAATTCGTTAAGTACGTAACTCGCTGTTTTCCTAGCTTCTCTTACCGACAGTGTTTTCAGTGAATGTTAAATTCTCCGAGTCTTCCTTCCTTCCTTCCTCATGTTCCAGAAATTTCGCTTTCTCATTCAATATCAACATTTTACAATTCCTATTTTTATTAAAACTTTCTTGTTGTTCACATTTCCTGTCCATTCTCAGCAGAACCACATCTTACTCATTTCAAATCATTTCTTTTTCTTCATCTGGGAAGAGATTGTCCAGTATTCATTGCCATAGAGACGATTAGACGTTACATAGCAGTTTATTAATATTTTCTTTCTTTCTGAGGACACTCTCTCTTTAGTAATTTGCTTAGTTTCTGGAAGGCATCTTTCACTATTTCTGTGCGCTTTCAGATTTTGCGTCACATTTTCCGTCTGTTACTACACTCCCCACATAGATTAATTTCTGTCCCTGTTTGGTTTTGAGGTCCTCAAAGTGGAATTTGCAGGATGGGATGTCTATTTTGCTGACAACCATGCATTCTTAAGCTGAATGTTTAGGCCTTTCTCCTTACATTCCTTTACTCTATCCTGTCTAAACGTTCTTTCTTGTCGCAATCAGAACAGCTGTGCATCTTATTAAGATTTTTATCTGCCAATAATAAATCCTATTACGTCTAGTTCTCTTAGGATCGTTTCACTCTATAGATTAAATAAATCCTGCGAGAAAACGCATCGTTCTCTACTCGCATGCCTGTTTAAATAAGTAAATCTTATTTGTTAGAATCTTTATTGATTTGTAATTCATATGATCTGAAGACACATGAAAGACACTTCGAAGATTTCTCTAACATTAAACAAAGATTTTTGCATCAACCAAATAAAAAGGTGAAATTAATTATAAGACAATCCACAAATGTGGCTTATAAATGTCGAATATTGGTCAAAGAATATAAAATGGAAGAATTCAATCTTAGAATCAATATTTAGCTGCCTGATCTTATATATGAAAATTTTGAAATATTACACGTTCTGCAGATGGAAATAGGTATAATATAAAATGCAAAACTTATTTTCAGATATTTTCCAGGAGTTTATAGAATTTTCTATTGATGTAACTTCGTTCGTATGGATTGAATGCTGTTTACAACATACATAAGAAAATTTAATTCATGGTTTCAAGAAGCTGATAGGAATAAGAAAAACCGAAGAGGAATAAATTTGGTTTATTATCAAGAGAATAATATTAGTGCAATTGCACAAAACATGAACAAATATAGAAGCTCCATCAACAATTTATTTTAAGAATTCAGAAACGTATGATACGAAGAAATGGACAGGAATCATACCAATATTGACCTCTGCGGGTGTCGTCGTTTTCTTTGAGAGACATCCAAAGGTGAATTTTGCAATAGGATCCTCCAAAATGAACTTGATGTTAATGGCACTGTAAGGAGTGTCCGGTAAGTTTCCAGTAAGTCAGGCAACCATGTGTTACGCTCCAGAAAGAAGGCGCGTCTGCTTTGATTGAAGCCCATTAGAAAATGCATTTAATGGACTAAGGAAAATATAACTTGAACTAAGGAATAATGGAAAAAGGTCATTTTCTCTAACTTCTTTCTTTTCTTTTTCGTTTTATCTGCCATATCCTTTTAGGACGTAGGCGATCATGACTCTCCACCTCCCTCTATCTCTTGCAGCTTTCAACAAGTTCCTTCCCCCTGTTACCTCCCCCAGACCACATTCTGTCATACACTTGCTCAAGTCCGCCAGGTATGTCACGCGTTGTTTTCCCTTGTTTCTCTTTCCCTCTATTCGACTCGTGAGTATCAGATTCTCCAGGTCATCCTTCCTCATTATGTGTCCTAGAAACTTCTGCTGCCTCTTCCTGATGTTAAATATAAGCCTCCTCCTTGTTTGCAACCGCTCTAAGACCTCATCGTTGTTTACACGCTTTGTCCAGGTCCATTATATCCTTAGCATCCTTCTGTAGAACCACATCTCTGTCACCTCGAGTCTCTTCTTCATCTTTGAGGAAATCGTCCAAAAATGGTTCCAGTGGAATACAACGGTATTGTAACGATATTTGAAAGAGAAACATCCTTTTGCCAGAAGTCCATTTGACAGAGAATGTCATTGTGTGGAAAGGTTTTCAAGTCAAAGATGAAGCTGGATTCGTGGTGATCGAAGGCAAGAAAAACACTTAGAGTGTTAGGGAAGATTCTTTTACTGTTTGCCAATCACCATTGCAAAGGACATTTTGTATTTAAGCAAGAAAACGCAGCCATCCCCAATACTAAGGTCACCAAGGAATTGTTTCAACGCAAGGGCATCACGATTATGGATTATCCTGTAAACTCTCCAGAAAGAAATCTCATTAAGAAATGGAATGTCAGCTTTCGGAAATGTATTTTCGTACTTGAAAGGCAGATAAAAAGAACAATTTAATTTCTGGCATAAACGTTGCTGGGATGAAATTCCGCTTAATATTCTGGAAACCAAGTAAATTCAAATTTTAAAGTGAAAAAGAAAACCTTATGACTATTAATTACGGCTCTTTTCATGTATAATTAAAAAATGATCGTGCTGTTTTATATTTATTTCCACTATGAGAACTCTTGATGAATTTTGCATGCAACTATTCATCGAAAGTATCCAGCTAAGAATTGCCCATTCATTATTATACTTAACGAAGTAGGCAACGCTCTTTGAATAACAGCTGAAATTTACAAGCGATATTTGTGGAATTCCGCGTAATTATTTTCACCACTTCAAACATTAAAAGTTGCATAAAGTACTTTAATCCTCCAATTTAACATTGGAAATAAATTTGCATCAAGTAATATAATTGAATATTAAGGTAACAACGTACATAAGTAAATACATTAGTTCATCTTAAAATACTGTTTCATGTTCGGAATAAAATAAACGAAAAATGGATGGAAACGAAAGCATCATCCAGAACAGACGAGCTATTGTAATAGAGAATACGAATTTGGATGATGACGGCCTTTCACGGGTTAAGTGGTTAAGGCATTGTTCATGAAAGATAAGATCTTGTTACAGAGTAGCTAAGTTAGGTGTTTATGTATTATTTTCCCCTTTGTTGTTGATTGTTGACTGTAATGGGGTTGATATTAACGACATGAAATTAAAATGCATAAAACGTATAATGATAGCCACAATAAAAACTTCAGACACGTGTTGACATAAATAACAAGATTTTGCATTTTCTTTTTGTGATGTGAATTACAAAATATTGGTATGATGTGTGTAAAAATGTTCTCAGTGTCTCTTTTGTTTAAAAGTCAGTGTTTACGTGGTTTGGTTCTGAGAATTTCGTTTGTGAGGATGCGTTTGAAATAGTCAGTTTTCGATCTTCCCGGAGCGCTGGCAGACGTGTGTTTCTGTACAGCTACTCGTCTACTCTACTACTGACTACAGCTATGGGTACCGTAGTCTACAGTACTCTACTGACTCTCTTTTGGTGGAAGGGTCTTTTTATAATGATGAAGAAAGGATGATGTAATATCCTTCTTTTCTATCAACACTAATGACAAGGTTATTTTTAGAATGATGAAATATCATCATCATTCTAGACCATAACAATCTGAAGATATAGGATACAAGTTCAATTATCATCCAAAGCTGTTATTATTAATAGTACTAATAGGTAGTCAACAATACAATGTTGAATTGGAAGAAAGGGATAAAATTAGGAATACTTTAGATGATATCCTGCCTAAATATCGTAGCATTGCTTATTGGAATTCACGCAGCTAAATCAAATGACAGAAGAATAGATAGGCAGCATAGAATTGGATAAAACTAGAAAAAATTACAACAAATGATGAGACGAATTAAAACTAAGCTGATATAATTTAAGAGAATAAAAATCAAATTATTGAAAAACCGAGTAATTCGTCATGATATAAAGTATTCTTCATGGCATTTCTTGGTCCAATGGGGGTGTTACTTAGCGGCGCCCATCTCCTCTTCAAGTTAATCTGTCTGGTTTGACTTGATTTCTTGGTGTCAGCAACAAAGTAAGCTCTGACCTGATTTGTTGGGGAAGGTGGATTCATGCGTTTTTCATGGATATTTACGGCAAATAAACACAAACTAACCGTGACATTTTGCTGTACTGCCGACATTTAGTTCAACTGTACACATTGCATAAATATTAATTTTCATCTGTTCATTTTCTTAGTCTATTTCACACTATTAAAGTAATCACGAAATGAAAGCATAGAAATAAATTCAAAATTACATAAGAAAACATGTGCATATATGTGTATGTGCACGTATAGTGGCATATATGCGTGAACATGTAAATGTACATATATGTATGTATGAAAATATGTATGCATATAAGTGTGTTGGACAGCATAATTTATTCCATTGGGTGCTCGGGTATTATCCACAATCTATAAATCTATAACTCAACTAATTTACATTAATCTTAACGGGCTTAAGTTTAAATCCCCCACCATTTATTAATATTATTAATAATACTGGACACCTGTAATAAAAAAAAACTATTTACTGTGAATCCCAGAAAAAGACACTCCGGGGCTTTTTAGAAGAAACACCACATAGTAGGAACTGATATTAAATCACAAACGATAAGTCCTGGCTACCACATATTAAGAACTGATTTTAAACTACAAACAAGTCCTGGCCATAAATAAACTCCAACCGCATACTGCTTCCCTCACCAATCACAAACACAACAGAGACCCACTCTCATTAACAAGGCGTCTACAAGAGGAGGACTGACATTGAAAATAAATTTAAAACAATGTTCCGAGATAGACACTTAGAGACTGATGATAGCCGTATCTAGTCATGCTATCAATAGAAGTAGAGTTTTCGAATCTAGGCAGGACAGTGATTGCTGATGGTAATGTGTAAGCAAAACAGTAAACTTGATGCATAATATGACATGATGCCATTTATTTCCACTCACTTAAACGTCTGGGCTAAGCCGCATTCAGCAGGAAATCTCTCTCTTCTGAGGATAATTCTTTGTGGAAGAATTAAATTCGAAAACTGGAGGAAGGAATTGTTTACTTTTTTATTACAGATTCATTAGAAAATTAAAAAAAAATTATCCTACTTCATCTCCTCTCAGTATAAAGAGAGAAAAAGGATGTTTAGCTTATCCATTTAGGTAATGATTATTTTTCATCCCGTGGATTCGAAAAGAAAAATGATTCAGACAGACGACAGGAAGACTCTGTTGTTATAGCAACTGAAATAATTTGCAACGAAAATGTGTTGTATTCAAGAAGCTAGGTACCTCCACTATTTCGGCATAAATTTTCGATACCTAAAGTTTAAAATGAATTTTTAAAAATGAAAAAAAAAATATTCTTGAAGATTTCATTTTAGCTTTAATTGAAAGCTAAATGATTAAATTTATTATTTCCAGTAAGTAAAATATTCTGGTGTATTTCTGTTAGAAATTATATAAATTGGAATGTCAAATTTAATTTCGATTTCTTAAAAGCGGCCATTTTCTTAATTTTAAGAAATTTGTAAACAAAACAAATTTATCAATTTTAAAATTCTTCCAAAAAATATATATATTTCTGACACGTTATTTGAGTAAAATTAGAAAATTTAAAGTTAAATTAATCTGATTTGAAATAAATATTACTTACTTATAGCATAAAAAAGTAATTTACAACCATTTATGTAATGATTATCATAGCTTATCTGAGGCGATAATGGATGGCCGATTGAACGACGACGCATTTACCGCAAGTATGGCTGATTAGAATTGATATAAAATTTACGAAATCTAAGTGAACGCACGTTTTTGGTTTTTAACTACCTAGTAATTTTTACAAATGAACATATTTTCCGCAATTATCTAATAATTTATTGACATTTATTTACCCTTCGAAGATGCTTTATGCAAAAATAAAAAAAATAAAATACTATAAAAATTTCTTAAATTAATTTATCTGTAAAAAGACAAAGCGCTGAGATCACGTGACCTTTTCATAATAATGTCACGTTTAGCCTTTCTTAGATGGAAAAATGGAACAAATTAAGTAAAAAAAATATTATTTTAAAAATAGAATATTAATCTTTATTATTAATCTTTTCAATTTTGGATTCGTAAATGTCGTTTCCACTTAATTATTATATCACATCCAGGAAATAGCCCAATACAGAATTTTACACAATTTTAAACTATTAAAAAAAAAGAAAAAAATTTCTTGTAAAATTTCAATATTCATCGGAAAAACTTTACTTCTTCAGACAATAATATCCTTACTATAACTTATTTACAAAAGCAATTAAAAGCTTTTCTAATTAAATAATGTCATAGTTTTATTGCATTCATTATTTTTCAATTCAGTGCAGATTTTCAATTAGAATAGTGCAAGTTTGAAAAAAAGATTAGATGATTTAGATTCTCCAAGGAGTCATACTTTTAACGAATAAAAAAATTCAGGAAACAGAAAGTTTTGCGCAAAATTTTATAAGATTAAGTAAGTGGGGATAACATATGTAAAAAAAAACAAATTTTACCAATATTTTCTAAAAAAAAATTCAAAAGTAATTTCATTCATTTGCCAATAGGTCTTGAAAATTTAATTAAAATAGGACAATTATTTGATTTTTACAAGAATTTCCAAATCAATATGTTTTCAAAGGAAAAAGCGCCAAAAAGTCAATGTTATTATTATGCTACCGCGATGACGTAAACAAAACAACATTTTAACTAAAATTTCGAACGTTTTAGAAGGAATTAAAAAATTTCAAAACATAATTAAAAAATACTTTGGTCTTTCATCTTAATAATAACATAAACATTTTGACGATAATACTTTATTTTTATTAAGTTTGTGGCCCTTTTCATTACGCTATGCTGTTTTCCCGCAAAAAAGTGGAGGTACGTACAAGAAACGATTTTAAAAAGAATTATTAATTGCTTTTTTAATAACACAGACTTCTTATTTCGCAATGATCTCGCTTGAGAATTATTTTGAATTAAGATTTAAAAGACTTTTAGCTCCAGTGATTCAGTAAATTATTATTTTTTTAAATTGAAGTATGTGGGATTTAGAAATATCTAAAGTTTGAGGATGTTTCTTTGTCCTCGGGTCGTAATATTACCAATGTAAACAGAGTTTGCTTCAAATAATCATCTCTGTCTATATCATGAATTGTGTAATTTGAAATAGTTATTGGATTGTTGTGATTGCTATGAGTTTGAAATTGTTATCAGAAGGCTTTAATATTAAGATGGTTAGTTTACGGGCATGTTCACCATATTAATCCACAACAATATAGAATATAGGCATTCAAAACGAATCAATCACAAGGCAATTGAATAAGAAACAACGGTAATTTAGGTTTCAATAAAAAAACAACAGATATTTATGTACAATTAATATACAATTAGAAAACTTGTGGTTTGATAATGCAAGAATTGACCATGTATAAATTAGGTGTCTCATTGATTTACAGTTCAAAATTGTTCATGTGTTAAAGAACTAGTCAAATAGAGTAAAATGGAAAATATTATACAGAAATTTGTGTAGTTTGTGTGCGTGATTAAAGTAGAGTATAAATGTCTTAATTTTCTAGAGTTGTTTACCTTGGATTGTTCTGTTTATCTTTTGTTAAATACAATTTCTATTTTAGTATTGTCTAAGAACACTTTTCTTAGAAAGTTGTAAGTGAATTTTGAGAGAATAATGTTGGTGTTTGAGTTAGCAGTTGACGCGCGAAAAGCTTCTTAAATCAAAATAGTGACACGCGTGGATTCGTGTGGCATCTCTCTGAAGCTAAGTGACTGATTGGTGAATTGGGTCGAAATTGTCCTTTTTATTTGTTTTGGGAATCCAAAGTAGGCTCCAGGGACATGGCGCGAAAAAGGTTTTTCGACAATTGTTACACATTTTGGTGTCGTCTCGACCAATAAAAAGTCGAGATTTGCAATGTGAGGTGTTGATTGGTTAAAACTGATTTTGATGGAAGAGTGTATTTTATCACGGAGGTGAGTAGAAAATATGGACGATTCTATCAGGATGATCAACCCTGGCTAGGTCATAGACGAAAATGTTTCGAATAATCTGTGATATGCTGTGTCTGTCTAGGCACTGTAGTAAGTTATTCTGTATGGTTATCTTCTTTTCAATGCCTATGTCTTGTCTTTGTCAATTAGAAATGCATGATATGCACTCCGACGGCTACTTATTTCTATCGGAAGAAACTAATGTTTGTCGATCAATATAGTTTATTAAAAACGCAATTCCGAGGAGGAAATATTCTGAATATTGCCCATCATTATTAATTTATCGTAAATTATGTCATAGAAACCGACATTTAAAGCATGAAAAATCCTTTTAAAACCTGGGCTCGTTTAATAACGATGGTTAGGAAATATGAAACCCAATACAACGTAGTGAATAACTGGAATTTGTTGTCTACAATTTAATGTAACTCGAGAAAATAAACGAGAAAAATACACACGTATCTTTCGTATACGATTTCAGAATTTCCTATTTACATTTAATATTACGCTATTTTAGAATTAAGCTAGATACAAATGGTGGTCGTCTATGTCGTTTGGATTAATGTTAGCCTACCAGACACATCATTTTCGCATAAAAGATACAGCAGATATTTTTGACTCATTTTATGGGAAGGTAAATGGAGGAGAAGATATAAATCTTAATTAGTATTTGGAACTAAAGAGCTTGAAGTCAACTGACAATAGTCAAGATTAATGTTGAGCATCTTTACATATGTATAAATGCAGTTCCAGAAATTGCTACTTGTTGCTTCCTTTTCGGGATGACTCAGGAATCAAGTATTACCCATGAAACTATCACTTTAAGTTCAGTTATTATCTCAAGAGACATCCTCTTCTGGAACTGGAGTTTTGACTTTCGGACGAAAAAGACGCGAAGCGCTAGAAAATATAAGTTTCTAACCTGATTACCGTTCCTTACGTAAATGACACTAGCTTATGCAAGTCAAAAGATTAAAATATATAATGTAGATAACACGTCTAAATTATGTAGGCCTCATATAAAGGTTGACAATAAGTGTAACATCTTTTTACATTTATTACTTCCAAGAATTATTTATAGGAAACAGTTTTTGGCCAAGTTGTTACTCACGGCAAACCACAATAGCTAGGAAACATTTTCGCTGATATATTTGGTACAAAGACACAGATTTATGACTTTCTAATGATGGAGCACGGCGGAATAATGGATAGTGGCTCGCATCGAAGAATCGGAGAACCGAGTTCGAAATTCAGTCGAATCCATTGCATTCATTTCCTTGGGAAAAGTATGAATCCTCTTCTTCTCCCATGGAAATGAATGTAATGGATGATAGAACCCGGTCCGTCTTGCTATTCACCCATAAAATGGACCGGGTTCTATAGCCTTGGATGGCTGTCTGGTCTACTGCAGAAAGAAATGGTAACATACCGCAGGAAAAAATCTGCCTCGTCAGTCATGTATCGAAAGATACATGATCGCCTAAGCGTGTATCACGCATGGCACGTAACTGACAGAAGGTTATAAGTACTAAGGGAACAGCCTCAGTCAGAATTCGAACTCCAGAGAAATTCCGTCCAGATAACATTTACGGTTCTTGGCACCTTTGAGTCAAAATTATCAATAGAAATATTACGACTTCTGTCCTGTAACAGTTTTTATACGCGTCCATATTTTACTTTTGATTACTGACAACATATTTACCAACATTATGTGCATATATGCTCACAGCAACTTCATGCTGTTACGCTTAAACCTGATAGTAGTATTTTTTTATTGACGTACTAAGTTCAAAGTTATGAAAACTGAAAATTCAAACATTGAACCTGCTGCTGTATTCATATATTTTAACAAATAATATCAACCACGATTTTTTTTATAGACCCCGCCCCTGAGATGATGTGGTATTATGGCGTATGGAGGATTGATTGGCGACGGATGAGTTTTTATGGTGAATGAGGAAACTGTAACGAGTGAATGGGTCGTGAATCCGATTAGCTAGGTATAAGATAGTTAGTGAAGACCAGCCTCAACCCATTCCCCCTTTTCGGCCTTGTGCCATAATTGTATTAATTTACAATAAATCTCAATATCAACCACAGATGAAGATTTAAGAAGACACAAAAGCCGTGTCCAAGGATTTCTTAAAGCATTCTAAAAATTTGAAACTTATGGACGTTACTATAATTGCTGTTTCAAACCAAGGAGTTATTTTAAATAATCTCCACCCATCAGGGCTTAAACACCATATTAAATTATTTAATAGGTTTTCAAAATTAATGTTTCAAATCACTGACGTAATATTTTTTTTTTTACTTCTTTGAGTTTATTTTTTAATTTTTTAAATATAATTTTACCCCAAGCAAAGAAATAATGTCTTGCTTAGGGGTAAAATTATTTAATTTAAAAAAAACAAACAAACTTGTGAGTGGCAAAACTGATTTTCTATGATGATTAAAAGATAGTAGTTTTGTTTTGTTTTGGAGGCGTTAAAATTTAAAATTTCTTGTTCCAGTTAACAAGTGATTGGAGGTGATTTTCGGGAGCGGTTGCCAGTTTTATTTTGTCGGGCCGATCGGACTTACTATTAAGATTGCGCAAATAGATGTGTCCTTATCATAAATAGGGAGTTGGCAACTGATGACATTGGAAAGGTCGGTGATTAAAATAAGAAACAACGTAGGTTCAAGGATAGAGTCGGGGGTTTCGGGGTGGGGGGCTGCATTGATGTGAAAAGATCTTGAAGCAGGGCTGTTCGATGCGACTTTCATTTCACGATTTGTTAAGAACGATTGGATTGTCAAATATTCGTCAAGAGACTCAATAACGCTTGAGCGTGTAGAGATGGCCAGCATGTCAAACGCCTTCGAGATGTCTAAAGCCACAGCCCGAGCCTAGCCGTTCTTAACTAAAGCTTGAATTCGGTAATAAGCGTTAACACATCGTTGGTCGACCTAGAGAATCAAAAGCTATATTATTTATATGAAAGAAAGACACGTGTAGTGAGATGCTTAACTAATTCAGAATTTATTAACGCCTCTAGTATTTTATCAAAAAGAAGTAAAAGAATAATAAGACGATAATTCAAGAGTTCAGAAGGTTCACCAGGTTCACAAAGTTCTCCATAGGATTCCTAATAAGAATAAAAGCAAGACATTTGTTATAGAGTTTGTAGAGGAAAGGAGCCAATTCGGGAGCACATTTCCTAAGGATGATTGTTGTCGAGTCTGTATGCTTTGTGGACTCATAGTTTAAAGATGATACCAGAGACTATGGACGAATTATTTGCATATCGCTCAGAAGAGATTTTGTCCAATGAGGGGGGATGCTCCTGTTGTGTCGAGAGAGGAGTTGGAAAAGAATTTCCGAGCAAAGCATTTTGCTATATCAGCCGTAGATGATAACACTTCAGACTGATTAAAGAGAGGAGGGATTAAGGATTTACTCTTGTCCAACACACTCTTACAGAGCCGCCGGTAATCTCGAGAACCAAACTTGTGAGAGGTTATATAATGCCTCATTCTATCAGCGACTTAGCCATGTTGCCGATACGTTTACACTCATTAAAAACGGGTGCAATTAGGCGTCTGTTATGATCTGTTGGTATATAGCGGGGAGGAGTGATCCCTGTGGGCACAAACAGGCAGGAGTGATCCAAGAAAGAGATTGCAGTTTCAGTTGCTATTTCCGTGTTGGCACGAAAGCTTCGATGCCGACGATAACCAGGAAGAAACCTCGGTGGTATCATTTATTTTTTATTATGATGTGGTATTTAATTTTACTACTTCTGTCCTATAATAGTTGTTACAGTGGCATGAATAATTTGTACGTTGAATATGATGACTATTACGCGACTGAATAAAACTAAAATGATTTCCTGCACATATTGATATTGGATCGATATAATATCGCATCATTCTATTAAAATTCTCGAAACTTGCGTATCACGACCAGGAATCGTAACTTTTGAAATTCTAAAGTTATTTTCATAACTAATTTCTTTTTCCACTATTGTCAAATCGATCAATGCTCTTGTCATTTTCAAAGGAGTATTCACGAGAGGAGATGAAGCCAATATTAACGACAAATTTTAAATAGATTATCTCCGCCTTTTCTTCGTAACTATCATCTAATCAATGAGAACACGTCTTTATTTAAAAATTGAGAAACTATTCAGCGGATTCTTTCCTTATCCATTATTGAAAGTTCGTAAAAAATTAAATCTTAGACAAGCGATGAATAATATATACAACAATCTTTCCAGAATAGCTATCGTACACTATATATATATATATATATATATATAATAAAAATAATATATATATATATAATATATGTATATATGATAATATAAAAATATATAATAATAATAATAATAATAATAATATATATATATATATATATATATATATATATATATATATATATATAAGGATAAGGATCATATTTTTTTTTAGATACAAAAGTATCACGTTTAAGAACAGAATTTTAGGCGCCTTTCGGTCGACACTTCATCTGAAACAGAATCTTCGGCAATAAAAAACAAAGATTCTGATAAGAAAATTTTTGATCAACAACTGATGTTAAGAAATCAATTACCCAATAGGCATATAAGGGGGAAAATAATAATTATTACTAAATATGTTCCTAGCCAGGCAGTAGTTTCCCCGAATAGGGCCAGCCTATATTTCATCTCCCGTGGTCTACACAGTGCAGGATGTTGCATGTTAATAATAATAGACTCCAAGATGTCTAAGTGGAGTCTTGTCCTAGCCCTGTGCATGACAGAAAAGAAATCAGGAGAATAGTTCGTCCTGCAATCGACAGAATTTAATAGGTGCTCACCGATCACAAACTCATGAGTTTGCGAACACCCGGATGTTATAGGCTTGTGTCTTCGCACCTTGCCCGGGACATGCTGAGTGATCCTTATCTCCAACCGTTGGATGGTCTTACCCACATAGTCGATCTCACATCGACATTTATATAACTAAATTTTGTTGACTGGTAGGCAAGACATCCTTACGACAAGATGGGGGAAGCCATTTTGGTAGTAAAAATACTCCGGACCATAACGGCATTAAAACACCGTTTAATAAAATTAGCAATTCTGTCTGCATATGTTTGACTCCCGGGACCGAGCCACGGGAGTCTCACATAAACAGGACACTTAGAGGGTCCATATCTTTTAGACTCTTTGAACTTAATGGTTTTTTGTTCAATGGTAGCTGTCAAAACACATTAAGAGTAACCATCAATAATAAAAGCTGTTTAATTTTCTTCAGCTCGGCGTCGCTTTTACATTCAGAGCACAGCATCAATGCAGAGGTGAGTAAGGGTACTAATAAGATCAATTTTCCTGTGTGCAAAAGAATCCCAAGTTAAGTAAAGCCCAGTCTATTATTATTAACATACATTGTCCTGCCCTGTGTAGACAACGGGAGATGAAATATAGGTTGGCCCTATTCGGGGAAATTACTGCCTGACTAGGAACATATTTAGTAATAATTATTTTTTCCCTTATATGCCTATTGGGTAATTGATTTCTTAATATCAGTTGTTGATAAAAAATTTTCTTATCAGAATCTTTGTTTTATATTGTCGACGATTCTGTTTCTGAGGAAGTGTCGGCCGAAAGGCGCCTAAAATTCTGTTCTTGAACGAAATACTTTTGTATCTATTTTAAGAATAAAAAATGTTAACCTTGTCCTTAAACTTATCTTGTCTTGGTGTGGCATTAAGAAAAATGTGTTTAAATATTTTCGGGATCGTTATGACCATCAGTTTATTACCCTTCTCAATAATTTCATACGATTGAGACGGAAAGTACGGTCCCTTTCGTATAAAATTGAGTTATTGAATTCTTGTTCCCAAAATCATGTCATTCCCGGGAACATTGCGCGGCGTATCTCGAAGGTGAAATGTCGTAACATTTATAATGTTGAGCGAGCTTTCCTTCGTGATGAGATTGTTTATTTTTCTGAGCTACTCAACTCAGCAAGAACCCATTAACGGGTTGTATGGGGTAAAATCTGGCGCACTCTTTCTAAGCTTCGGTTCTCCAAATATCTTTCTGGTGGCGATGTCTATTTTGATAATAGAAACAAGGCTAATGAATTCGCTTATTTAAATTCCCTGATTAAAAGGAAGTTTTCTTTCTTATGTCGCCACAGACAGACATATTATTAATTTGTCTCATTATTTTTGCCCGAGTCTGATAAGTTGGTCCTGTCCCGGGGTTTGGAGTTCTGTATCTCCGCTAGGAATATTGAAAAGGTAGAGGTTTTCAGTAATTTTGAAATGCTCTTTGTTCTGTTGTCGAAACATCTGCCAAATTCTGAGGAGCATTTGCTTTGTTTTAAAGCACTACAGAAAGACTTAGCGTACAGCTCCGTCAATTCCTCTATTGATTCTTGTGGCTTCCCTTGGCAGAGGAACCATTTTCAAGTGGCCAAACAATTGAAAGAAAGACAGACATTTATATTACTAAGCCTGACAAAGGTGCGGTTGTCGTAATATTAAATTATTCCAACTATATTAACAAAATGCTATCTATTCTAAATGATAGTAGTAAGTTTCGGAAAATTGCAGACAAGTCACTTGTGACGATACTTTAAAAACCGACGTTCCATTATAGAAGAGATTCTTGGCACTTCATAAAAGTAAAATTCTGTTTAAAGAAGTTTATAATAATATCCGTCCCGTAGACTCCCAAGGTCCTCGGATGTATGGGTTGCCGAAAATACATAAATTTTGTCCATGTTGGGTTCAGCCCAACATAATTTGGCTAAGTGGCTTAACGAAGTTCTAGGACATATTTTAGTATTCAATTCAGTTTGCTGATTATATGCGCAAACAGATACCAAAACAGATTTTCGTATCGTTCGATATAGCTAGTCTGTTCACTAATGTTCCTCTGGATGAAACAATAGAGATCTGTGCGGACATTTTGTATCTTGTCCCTGTAACCACTCCATCAATCCCTGAGAGTGTATTTGTTGAGTTGATGGGGACGGCTACGAAGTCTGTCTCCTTCAGCTTTGACAATTGCATGTATCAACAGATAGATGGGGTAGCGATGGGTAGTCCTTTGGGTCCTCTGTTGGCCAACATTTTTGTCGGCTTTCACGAGAAACAGCTTTTTAATAAGATTAATAAACCTTATTGTTACTTCCGCTATGTGGACGACACCTTTACGTCTTTCTCATCTTTGAGTAAAGCGGAAGAGTTTTTCTCTTAGCTTAATAATCTTCATCCTTTTCTAAAATATACAATGGAAATAGAAAAGAATAATCGTCTTCCTTTCTTGGATGTACTGGTGGAGAGAACTCCTGTGAGCTTTCTTACCAGTGTTTATGATAAACCCACTTTTTCTGGGCTTCACTTAACGTGGGATTCTTTTGCCCTCAGACCCATGAAAATTAATCTTATTAGTACCCTTACTCACCTCTGCATTGATGTTGTGCCCTGAATGTAAACTCGACGCCGAGCTGAAGAAAATTAAACAGCTTTTATTATTGAATGGTTACCCTGAATGTGTTTTGACAGCTACCATTGAACAAAAAACCATTAAGTTCAATGAGTCTAAAAGATATGGACCCTCTAAGTGTCCTGTTTATGTGAGACTCCCGTGGCTCGGTCCCGGGAGTCAAACATATGCAGACAGAATTGCTAATTTTAAACGTTGTTTTAATGCCGTTATGGTCCGGAGTATTTTTACTACCAAAATGGCTTCCCCCATCTTGTCGTAAGGATGTCTTGCCTACCAGTCAACAAAATTTAGTTATATAAATGTCGATGTGAGATCGACTATGTGGGTAAGACCATCCAACGGTTGGAGATAAGGATCACTCAGCATGTTCCGGGCAAGGTGCGAAGACACAAGCCTATAACATCCGGGTGTTCGCAAACTCATGAGTTTGTGATCGGTGAGCACCTATTAAATTCTGTCGATTGCAGGACGAACTATTCTCCTGATTTCTTTTCTGTCATGCACAGGGCTAGGACAAGATTCCACTTAGACATCTTGGAGTCTATTATTATTAACATGCAACATCCTGCCCTGTGTAGACCACGGGAGATGAAATATAGTTTGGCCCTATTCGGGGAAACTACTGCCTGGCTAGGAACATATTTAGTAATAATTATTATTTTCCCCCTTATATGCCTATTGGGTAATTGATTTCTTAACATCAGTTGTTGATCAAAAATTTCTTATCAGAATCTTTGTTTTATATTGCCGTAGTTTCTGTTTCCGAGGAAGTGTCGACCGAAAGGCGCCTAAAATTCTGTTCTTGAACGAAATACTTTTGTATCTATTTTAAGAATAAAAAATGTTATCCTTGTCCGTAAAGTTATCTTGTCTTGGTATGGCAACAAGTAAAATCTATCTATCTATCTATCTATCTCTTTCTCTCTTTTTCACTCTCTCTCTCTCTCCATATATATATATATATATATATATATATATATATATAGTCAAACCTAATGAGCCAGACAAACCTACGTATATATAGACGTCTATATATACGCCGTTTTACTGTTGCCTCTTTAGCCAGCCGACCCTGACGATCTGCCTAAGTGAAACCTTGGTAGGTTTGTCTGGCTCATTAGGTTTGACTAGGTTTGCTCTACGTTTGTATTGAGCTCTTTAGTTAGTTGTTTACTCGTATCGGGTTTTTTTCTTTGGTCCTTGAACCTGTATCTGTGCAATTATTTTCGACAGACTTTCATGTTCCTGGCTCTTTCTTTTTTTAAAACCTTTTTTTCCCTTCGTGATTGATTTGGCTATTGTTAAATCAAGAATTCGAAGGTTTTTCGACACGAGTATAGTTACCTATATATATATATATATATATATATATATATATATAAGGAAAAGATTATAATTGTTCCAACGTGAGAAGAATGTGTATTTTAAAAAAGAGAAACCGCAAGCATTTTTGCTGATAATGTGGATTTGATTTAGTGTATATAAGGAAAATTATTCCTTTAAAAATTGATTACTTTAATTTGTCTGAAGAAGGTCACGAGACCGGAAACTCGTGTAGCAAAAATATGAAGAATAAAATATAATACATACTCTAAAACAAATCCACATTATAACCAAAAAGTTTTGCGGTATCCCTTTATACACACACACACACACACACACACACACACACACACACACACACACACACACACACACACACATATATATATATATATATGTATATATATTTGTATGTGCGTGCGTGCGCATGTGTGTGTTTAGATGTGTGTGTGTGTTAGGTTATACTGTACATTTTATATTCTTTTATAGCGTTCACTACAACGATCAATGCAGTGTATGGCGTTTAGAAAACTACGAAAGGCGAACTTTATTTCAATGAGAAATAAACTTCTAAATAATAAATAATAAATGGAATAATATTTTGTCTTGACTCGTGTCTAAGATAATTACGTTTTTCTCTATTTTTGCCAGAAGTTACTTATCCAGCACGGGGATAAAGTAAGGACATGGAATGCTGATTTTCAAAGCCTGTTCTTCTCACTAGGTGCAACACAATCTTTTTGGCTTCATTGCCTCCTTTTTGTACTTGCAAGCAAAGTAAATATAGGAAATTAGTATATTTCAAACTACCAAATGAAGGAAACGGTGACAGTCATTGTGACATTGGAGATGAATGATATGAGATAAAAAAAATCATCTTTCATTTGCGTTATGGCTGAATAAGTTCATACGTTTACATCGCAAAAGACTGTTTTATAACAAGTGAAAAATAAATAAATAAATAAACCCCCCATACTTTAATGCTGATTTTCAAGTCAGACAGGAAAACACTGTCAAATTTCCCTCGGTTTATCTTTTCGCCATCGTAAACTAAGATGGTTGATAAATAATTCACTATATAAAAGTGAATGTATATATGCATGTATTCAAGTTTCAAGTTGTAGGTCACAGATCTGGATGTTAAAAGCAAAAGTTTAGCATAAGGTAGCGATTCTCAATTTTTTTAAGCAACGGCAAATGAAAATATCACGGCAGATTTATCAAAATTTTTATAAGGTATACATTTAAATGTTATGAAATAAAATCATAAATTTTAATCAAATCCACGCACACAAATATGAACTTACTTTATTTAAGCGTTTCTATTCAACTATTTGTTCAGCTGATTTAGTGTGAAACCTGGGCCTGGTGATTTCCCGCGTTTTCTTCAATGTTTCATTAAATGTGCAATACACAGACCGCCATTTCTTTTTCAGTTCAGCGTAGTCTTTCTCGATTTTTATTTTTATTTAAGTTTTAAAATTCATAATTCACATGAATAAGAATGTTGAATAGAATTAGAGGAAAAATGGTTAAGATCCATTTATTTATTCAAATATAGGAACATTTTAAAAAAATTTTTAAAATAAAAGATACTTTTTAAAAAAATGAATTTTAAAAGAAAGTATTTAAAATAACATAATCGTGGAATAGTGAAAAGGATTATTTGAAAAAATTTTTTTTAATAATTATTCTTTTATTCAAATACTAACGCTATAACATTAACACACACACACACACACAAACACACACACACACACACACACACACATATATATATATATATATATATATATATATATATATATATATATATATATGCCGTGACAATATTTCGCGGCACACTTAAGAGGATGGCGCGGCTCACTAGTGTGCCGAGTCAAGGCGGGTGAGAATCACTGACGTAAGGGGATATCTTTTCAAAACGAAAATCAGAGGCTATGCAACTTTTTTCTGTTTGATTTTTGTTTTACCAATTTTTTTCTTATTTTATTAAATGACTTTAAGTACAGGATGTGCCTGGTACTTGATTATGCTATAAAGAGAAAACAAAGATATTCAATAGAAAAAATCAGTATCTCTTCAAAAGACTGTACACATATTTGACTAAGAAGAAAACGGAAAATAAATAAGTTAAAATAACTTATAAAATAGTTAATAAAAATCATCCTCAACCTCGATGGAGCGTGCTAGGAGCTTTTCGTTCATGTTTGAACTCTGAAAAAAATCTTCGGTATTGTGGAGCAGTTGGTTGGTTTCCCTCTCGACGACGCCCCAGACGTAAAGAGTCCATAGGAGAAACATTAGTAGTGCTAGAAAGCCATACATTGAGAGGTAAGGTGAAGGTTTTTAAGTCACCTACGCCTGGGTTATCGGAACCATGTGGGAAGTAGCAGTGTCCTGCTGGAGCAAGTATAACTTCCCCTCAGCCATCTCTCTACCCAGGACTTAAATACCGTGTACAACAGCTTGATGGCGGCGGTATTGGCTCTCATCGACTTGGTAGGGTAATGTTTGACGATGTTGTGAGAAAATTAAATAAGAGTAAAGTAACCGAAAATATTGGTTTCGCCTAATGTCGTTAGGTGGCGCTGTTGAAGCCTATACAAAGGCAAACATTTTCTACCTCACTCTCTTTCCCCTTTTTTGCTCCAAGATGTGAACCACGTGGTAATTACGTTCCCACCGGGGAATTTTAGTTTCCCCGGTTCATTGACAATTAATCTCTCTTCCCACTTTACAAAACCTCAACCTTTGAAGGAAGCCGAGCTTTCTTTTTGGTTGTTCCAAATCAGCGCAAGGCTGACAAGCGCATGCATAGATAACTATACTGATTTATTATTACTTCTAGACCAAGAGAAAGAAAACGAACATCCCATAAGCATACTTTAATCTCTAAGTGATGAAGTAAATAGAAAGTTTTCTTTGCTTGTTCCAACTCTGCGCAAGGCTGACTTGAGCTCGATCACGAATACGATACATATAGTTACCTACCATAACTTCTGAACCAGAAAGAGGACGGACATACCCAACTTTGTTTCATTACAATCACCATAAAAAGAATAAAAGTCCGTAGTAGAAACCCAAGTGATTGTGTGGTTCTTTTTTGTTTATCATATGTGAACACTCATTTTCAACTAAGATACAAAGGCAACAACCTGTTAACTTCCACAATTTCCACGACATGCTGGATAAACTCGGTCATCATCACAACGTCCGACTGTTTTGAATTGTTTTTCTTGACCACAAATGACGCAGGTAAAAATAGAATACTTTTCTGAATGAATAAGCTGCGATAATTCTGATCGAATCAATATTACTGGATCTAATGTAGACTGTCAGCATTTTTTAAGCAACTTATATAACGTATACTTAACACGTGTGATTGTACTTATTTTAAGTATATATAAACCCGGGCAAGTCCGGGCATTTCTGCTAGTTAGTAGATAAATACCAAACGAGATCAATATCAATTGGTTCAATAATATACAGTTAAAATGATTATAAATTATTTTAAGGTATGGCTTTAATTGGCTTTATGGCAAAATGCAAGCAGGCGGCGTAGCATAAATGTAAATTCTAAAAGGATTCAATCCAAACAGAAGGAACTGAAAGAAAAGAGAAAATTTAAATGTAGTTTTACTTCTTGATTTTTATTTAATTTTTGCGAAATCGACTTCGTGTTTATTGTTTCCGAACATTGCTTGCTGAAGATAGACAATCACTTTCCTATTGAATTCCTTTAATATTCAAATAGATACGTTGGCACACAGAGTAGTACACAAGCAGAACAAAGTCTCACGTACACCCACAGAATGATAGATGATTGCATTTATGAATGAGTTTATGTGTGTACGTGTGTGTGTGTTTGAATATTTGTGTGTAGAGATCGGGTCTAATCTGTATGTCTGTACATATCTCACTGCTTCCATTTGACTTTCTCCCCCTCTCTCTCTCACTCTTTATATATATATATATATATATATATATATATATATATATATATATATGAAGAAATATAATTTTAAGGTATGCTATATTCTGGGGATAAAGTGCTCAATATCAGACATAGAGCGTATGTAAATATAAAAGTGAACATTGAAGTAAACACTCAAAGGCGATAGACTGACTGTTGCATGCTAAACGCAATCATATATATATATATTTTTATATATATATATATATACGTATGCAGGTGCAAGCACACACAAACACAGACATAATATATATATATATATATATATATATATATATATATATATATATATAAGGAGAGAGAGAGAGACGAGGGGAGAGAGAAAGGAGTAAATAGATTACGCTCTGAAATATTCTAAGCTCGGTTGATATATATATATATATATATATATATATATATATATATATATATATATATATATGTGTGTGTGTGTGTGTGTGTGTGTGTGTGTGTGTATGTATGTATGTATATATATATATTTCAATGGATTTCTTATGCAGCATATATATAATAGTGAAAGTAAGAGAAAAAGACGGGTGTTTAGGGAAAGGATATAGAGAAGGACGGGGATCAGGATCAAGGCATCAGAAGATGTCGATTGATATTACACTTGAATATTTGAAGATTATAGCTATCAGGGAAGCAAGTAGGAGGAAGGGAGTTCCCATCTCTGTCCCATAATGATTGTTCCATTTTTGCACAAATTTCATAGACTCAACGGAACAATCATTATGGGACAGAGGTAGAATAATATAGAAGAATGGCTGGTTTAATAATCAGATTAAATTGAATGAAGAGAGGAAACATTTTTTTAAGCATTTCACCCCAAGCAAGTCGGGTGTGCCACTAGCACCCAAGGGGTTACAGAGAGTGAGAGCAAGAGTAAAGAGGGGTGTTTGAGGAAAGGATATAGAGAAGGACGGGGATCAGGATCAAGGCATCAGAAGATGTCGATTGATATTACACTTGAATATTTGAAGATTATAGCTATCAGGGAAGCAAGTAGGAGGAAGGGAGTTCCCATCTCTGTCCCATAATGATTGTTCCATTTTTGCACAAATTTCATAGACTCAATGGAACAATCATTATGGGACAGAGGTAGAATAATATAGAAGAATGGCTGGTTTAATAATCAGATTAAATTGAATGAAGAGAGGAAACATTTTTTTAAGCATTTCACCCCAAGCAAGTCGGGTGTGCCACTAGCACCCAAGGGGTTACAGAGAGTGAGAGGAAGAGTAAAGAGGGGTGTTTGAGGAAAGGATATAGAGAAGGACGGGGATCAGGATCAAGGCATCAGAAGATGTCGATTGATATTACACTTGAATATTTGAAGATTATAGCTATCAGGGAAGCAAGTAGGAGGAAGGGAGTTCTCATCTCTGTCCCATAATGATTGTTCCATTTTTGCACAAATTTCATAGACTCAATGGAACAATCATTATGGGACAGAGGTAGAATAATATAGAAGAATGGCTGGTTTAATAATCAGATTAAATTGAATGAAGAGAGGAAACATTTTTTTAAGCATTTCACCCCAAGCAAGTCGGGTGTGCCACTAGCACCCAAGGGGTTACAGAGAGTGAGAGCAAGAGTAAAGAGGGGTGTTTGAGGAAAGGATCTAGAGAAGGACGGGGATCAGGATCAAGGCATCAGAAGATGTCGATTGACATTACACTTGAATATTTGCAGATTATAGCTATCAGGGAAGCAAGAGGGAGGAAGGGAGTTCCCATCTCTGTCCCATAATGATTGTTCCATTTTTGCACAAATTTCATAGACTCAATGGAACAATCATTATGGGACAGAGGTAGAATAATATAGAAGAATGGCTGGTTTAATAATCAGATTAAATTGAATGAAGAGAGGAAACATTTTTTTAAGCATTTCACCCCAAGCAAGTCGGGTGTGCCACTAGCACCCAAGGGGTTACAGAGAGTGAGAGCAAGAGTAAAGAGGGGTGTTTGAGGAAAGGATATAGAGAAGGACGGGGATCAGGATCAAGGCATCAGAAGATGTCGATTGATATTACACTTGAATATTTGAAGATTATAGCTATCAGGGAAGCAAGTAGGAGGAAGGGAGTTCCCATCTCTGTCCCATAATGATTGTTCCATTTTTGCACAAATTTCATAGACTCAATGGAACAATCATTATGGGACAGAGGTAGAATAATATAGAAGAATGGCTGGTTTAATAATCAGATTAAATTGAATGAAGAGAGGAAACATTTTTTTAAGCATTTCACCGCAAGCAAGTCGGGTGTGCCACTAGCACCCAAGGGGTTACAGAGAGTGAGAGGAAGAGTAAAGAGGGGTGTTTGAGGAAAGGATATAGAGAAGGACGGGGATCAGGATCAAGGCATCAGAAGATGTCGATTGATATTACACTTGAATATTTGAAGATTATAGCTATCAGGGAAGCAAGTAGGAGGAAGGGAGTTCCCATCTCTGTCCCATAATGATTGTTCCATTTTTGCACAAATTTCATAGACTCAATGGAACAATCATTATGGGACAGAGGTAGAATAATATAGAAGAATGGCTGGTTTAATAATCAGATTAAATTGAATGAAGAGAGGAAACATTTTTTTAAGCATTTCACCCCAAGCAAGTCGGGTGTGCCACTAGCACCCAAGGGGTTACAGAGAGTGAGAGCAAGAGTAAAGAGGGGTGTTTGAGGAAAGGATATAGAGAAGGACGGGGATCAGGATCAAGGCATCAGAAGATGTCGATTGATATTACATTTGAATATTTGAAGATTATAGCTATCAGGGAAGCAAGTAGGAGGAAGGGAGTTCCCATCTCTGTCCCATAATGATTGTTCCATTTTTGCACAAATTTCATAGACTCAATGGAACAATCATTATGGGACAGAGGTAGAATAATATAGAAGAATGGCTGGTTTAATAATCAGATTAAATTGAATGAAGAGAGGAAACATTTTTTTAAGCATTTCACCCCAAGCAAGTCGGGTGTGCCACTAGCACCCAAGGGGTTACAGAGAGTGAGAGCAAGAGTAAAGAGGCGTGTTTGAGGAAAGGATATAGAGAAGGACGGGGATCAGGATCAAGGCATCAGAAGATGTCGATTGATATTACATTTGAATATTTGAAGATTATAGCTATCAGGGAAGCAAGTAGGAGGAAGGGAGTTCCCATCTCTGTCCCATAATGATTGTTCCATTTTTGCACAAATTTCATAGACTCAATGGAACAATCATTATGGGACAGAGGTAGAATAATATAGAAGAATGGCTGGTTTAATAATCAGATTAAATTGAATGAAGAGAGGAAACATTTTTTTAAGCATTTCACCCCAAGCAAGTCGGGTGTGCCACTAGCACCCAAGGGGTTACAGAGAGTGAGAGCAAGAGTAAAGAGGGGTGTTTGAGGAAAGGATATAGAGAAGGACGGGGATCAGGATCAAGGCATCAGAAGATGTCGATTGATATTACATTTGAATATTTGAAGATTATAGCTATCAGGGAAGCAAGTAGGAGGAAGGGAGTTCCCATCTCTGTCCCATAATGATTGTTCCATTTTTGCACAAATTTCATAGACTCAATGGAACAATCATTATGGGAAAGAGGTAGAATAATATAGAAGAATGGCTGGTTTAATAATCAGATTAAATTGAATGAAGAGAGGAAACATTTTTTTAAGCATTTCACCCCAAGCAAGTCGGGTGTGCCACTAGCACCCAAGGGGTTACAGAGAGTGAGAGCAAGAGTAAAGAGGGGTGTTTGAGGAAAGGATATAGAGAAGGACGGGGATCAGGATCAAGGCATCAGAAGATGTCGATTGATATTACACTTGAATATTTGAAGATTATAGCTATCAGGGAAGCAAGTAGGAGGAAGGGAGTTCTCATCTCTGTCCCATAATGATTGTTCCATTTTTGCACAAATTTCATAGACTCAATGGAACAATCATTATGGGACAGAGGTAGAATAATATAGAAGAATGGCTGGTTTAATAATCAGATTAAATTGAATGAAGAGAGGAAACATTTTTTTAAGCATTTCACCCCAAGCAAGTCGGGTGTGCCACTAGCACCCAAGGGGTTACAGAGAGTGAGAGCAAGAGTAAAGAGGGGTGTTTGAGGAAAGGATCTAGAGAAGGACGGGGATCAGGATCAAGGCATCAGAAGATGTCGATTGACATTACACTTGAATATTTGCAGATTATAGCTATCAGGGAAGCAAGAGGGAGGAAGGGAGTTCCCATCTCTGTCCCATAATGATTGTTCCATTTTTGCACAAATTTCATAGACTCAATGGAACAATCATTATGGGACAGAGGTAGAATAATATAGAAGAATGGCTGGTTTAATAATCAGATTAAATTGAATGAAGAGAGGAAACATTTTTTTAAGCATTTCACCCCAAGCAAGTCGGGTGTGCCACTAGCACCCAAGGGGTTACAGAGAGTGAGAGCAAGAGTAAAGAGGGGTGTTTGAGGAAAGGATATAGAGAAGGACGGGGATCAGGATCAAGGCATCAGAAGATGTCGATTGATATTACACTTGAATATTTGAAGATTATAGCTATCAGGGAAGCAAGTAGGAGGAAGGGAGTTCCCATCTCTGTCCCATAATGATTGTTCCATTTTTGCACAAATTTCATAGACTCAATGGAACAATCATTATGGGACAGAGGTAGAATAATATAGAAGAATGGCTGGTTTAATAATCAGATTAAATTGAATGAAGAGAGGAAACATTTTTTTAAGCATTTCACCGCAAGCAAGTCGGGTGTGCCACTAGCACCCAAGGGGTTACAGAGAGTGAGAGGAAGAGTAAAGAGGGGTGTTTGAGGAAAGGATATAGAGAAGGACGGGGATCAGGATCAAGGCATCAGAAGATGTCGATTGATATTACACTTGAATATTTGAAGATTATAGCTATCAGGGAAGCAAGTAGGAGGAAGGGAGTTCCCATCTCTGTCCCATAATGATTGTTCCATTTTTGCACAAATTTCATAGACTCAATGGAACAATCATTATGGGACAGAGGTAGAATAATATAGAAGAATGGCTGGTTTAATAATCAGATTAAATTGAATGAAGAGAGGAAACATTTTTTTAAGCATTTCACCCCAAGCAAGTCGGGTGTGCCACTAGCACCCAAGGGGTTACAGAGAGTGAGAGCAAGAGTAAAGAGGCGTGTTTGAGGAAAGGATATAGAGAAGGACGGGGATCAGGATCAAGGCATCAGAAGATGTCGATTGATATTACACTTGAATATTTGAAGGTTATAGCTATCAGGGAAGCAAGTAGGAGGAAGGGAGTTCCCATCTCTGTCCCATAATGATTGTTCCATTTTTGCACAAATTTCATAGACTCAATGGAACAATCATTATGGGACAGAGGTAGAATAATATAGAAGAATGGCTGGTTTAATAATCAGATTAAATTGAATGAAGAGAGGAAACATTTTTTTAAGCATTTCACCCCAAGCAAGTCGGGTGTGCCACTAGCACCCAAGGGGTTACAGAGAGTGAGAGCAAGAGTAAAGAGGGGTGTTTGAGGAAAGGATATAGAGAAGGACGGGGATCAGGATCAAGGCATCAGAAGATGTCGATTGATATTACATTTGAATATTTGAAGATTATAGCTATCAGGGAAGCAAGTAGGAGGAAGGGAGTTCCCATCTCTGTCCCATAATGATTGTTCCATTTTTGCACAAATTTCATAGACTCAATGGAACAATCATTATGGGACAGAGGTAGAATAATATAGAAGAATGGCTGGTTTAATAATCAGATTAAATTGAATGAAGAGAGGAAACATTTTTTTAAGCATTTCACCCCAAGCAAGTCGGGTGTGCCACTAGCACCCAAGGGGTTACAGAGAGTGAGAGCAAGAGTAAAGAGGGGTGTTTGAGGAAAGGATATAGAGAAGGACGGGGATCAGGATCAAGGCATCAGAAGATGTCGATTGATATTACATTTGAATATTTGAAGATTATAGCTATCAGGGAAGCAAGTAGGAGGAAGGGAGTTCCCATCTCTGTCTCATAATGATTGTTCCATTTTTGCACAAATTTCATAGACTCAATGGAACAATCATTATGGGACAGAGGTAGAATAATATAGAAGAATGGCTGGTTTAATAATCAGATTAAATTGAATGAAGAGAGGAAACATTTTTTTAAGCATTTCACCCCAAGCAAGTCGGGTGTGCCACTAGCACCCAAGGGGTTACAGAGAGTGAGAGCAAGAGTAAAGAGGCGTGTTTGAGGAAAGGATATAGAGAAGGACGGGGATCAGGATCAAGGCATCAGAAGATGTCGATTGATATTACATTTGAATATTTGAAGATTATAGCTATCAGGGAAGCAAGTAGGAGGAAGGGAGTTCCCATCTCTGTCCCATAATGATTGTTCCATTTTTGCACAAATTTCATAGACTCAATGGAACAATCATTATGGGACAGAGGTAGAATAATATAGAAGAATGGCTGGTTTAATAATCAGATTAAATTGAATGAAGAGAGGAAACATTTTTTTAAGCATTTCACCCCAAGCAAGTCGGGTGTGCCACTAGCACCCAAGGGGTTACAGAGAGTGAGAGCAAGAGTAAAGAGGGGTGTTTGAGGAAAGGATATAGAGAAGGACGGGGATCAGGATCAAGGCATCAGAAGATGTCGATTGATATTACATTTGAATATTTGAAGATTATAGCTATCAGGGAAGCAAGTAGGAGGAAGGGAGTTCCCATCTCTGTCCCATAATGATTGTTCCATTTTTGCACAAATTTCATAGACTCAATGGAACAATCATTATGGGACAGAGGTAGAATAATATAGAAGAATGGCTGGTTTAATAATCAGATTAAATTGAATGAAGAGAGGAAACATTTTTTTAAGCATTTCACCCCAAGCAAGTCGGGTGTGCCACTAGCACCCAAGGGGTTACAGAGAGTGAGAGCAAGAGTAAAGAGGGGTGTTTGAGGAAAGGATATAGAGAAGGACGGGGATCAGGATCAAGGCATCAGAAGATGTCGATTGATATTACACTTGAATATTTGAAGATTATAGCTATCAGGGAAGCAAGTAGGAGGAAGGGAGTTCCCATCTCTGTCCCATAATGATTGTTCCATTTTTGCACAAATTTCATAGACTCAATGGAACAATCATTATGGGACAGAGGTAGAATAATATAGAAGAATGGCTGGTTTAATAATCAGATTAAATTGAATGAAGAGAGGAAACATTTTTTTAAGCATTTCACCCCAAGCAAGTCGGGTGTGCCACTAGCACCCAAGGGGTTACAGAGAGTGAGAGCAAGAGTAAAGAGGGGTGTTTGAGGAAAGGATCTAGAGAAGGACGGGGATCAGGATCAAGGCATCAGAAGATGTCGATTGATATTACATTTGAATATTTGAAGATTATAGCTATCAGGGAAGCAAGTAGGAGGAAGGGAGTTCCCATCTCTGTCCCATAATGATTGTTCCATTTTTGCACAAATTTCATAGACTCAATGGAACAATCATTATGGGACAGAGGTAGAATAATATAGAAGAATGGCTGGTTTAATAATCAGATTAAATTGAATGAAGAGAGGAAACATTTTTTTAAGCATTTCACCCCAAGCAAGTCGGGTGTGCCACTAGCACCCAAGGGGTTACAGAGAGTGAGAGCAAGAGTAAAGAGGGGTGTTTGAGGAAAGGATATAGAGAAGGACGGGGATCAGGATCAAGGCATCAGAAGATGTCGATTGATATTACACTTGAATATTTGAAGATTATAGCTATCAGGGAAGCAAGTAGGAGGAAGGGAGTTCCCATCTCTGTCCCATAATGATTGTTCCATTTTTGCACAAATTTCATAGACTCAATGGAACAATCATTATGGGACAGAGGTAGAATAATATAGAAGAATGGCTGGTTTAATAATCAGATTAAATTGAATGAAGAGAGGAAACATTTTTTTAAGCATTTCACCCCAAGCAAGTCGGGTGTGCCACTAGCACCCAAGGGGTTACAGAGAGTGAGAGCAAGAGTAAAGAGGGGTGTTTGAGGAAAGGATATAGAGAAGGACGGGGATCAGGATCAAGGCATCAGAAGATGTCGATTGATATTACATTTGAATATTTGAAGATTATAGCTATCAGGGAAGCAAGTAGGAGGAAGGGAGTTCCCATCTCTGTCCCATAATGATTGTTCCATTTTTGCACAAATTTCATAGACTCAATGGAACAATCATTATGGGACAGAGGTAGAATAATATAGAAGAATGGCTGGTTTAATAATCAGATTAAATTGAATGAAGAGAGGAAACATTTTTTTAAGCATTTCACCCCAAGCAAGTCGGGTGTGCCACTAGCACCCAAGGGGTTACAGAGAGTGAGAGCAAGAGTAAAGAGGGGTGTTTGAGGAAAGGATATAGAGAAGGACGGGGATCAGGATCAAGGCATCAGAAGATGTCGATTGATATTACACTTGAATATTTGAAGATTATAGCTATCAGGGAAGCAAGTAGGAGGAAGGGAGTTCCCATCTCTGTCCCATAATGATTGTTCCATTTTTGCACAAATTTCATAGACTCAATGGAACAATCATTATGGGACAGAGGTAGAATAATATAGAAGAATGGCTGGTTTAATAATCAGATTAAATTGAATGAAGAGAGGAAACATTTTTTTAAGCATTTCACCCCAAGCAAGTCGGGTGTGCCACTAGCACCCAAGGGGTTACAGAGAGTGAGAGCAAGAGTAAAGAGGGGTGTTTGAGGAAAGGATCTAGAGAAGGACGGGGATCAGGATCAAGGCATCAGAAGATGTCGATTGATATTACATTTGAATATTTGAAGATTATAGCTATCAGGGAAGCAAGTAGGAGGAAGGGAGTTCCCATCTCTGTCCCATAATGATTGTTCCATTTTTGCACAAATTTCATAGACTCAATGGAACAATCATTATGGGACAGAGGTAGAATAATATAGAAGAATGGCTGGTTTAATAATCAGATTAAATTGAATGAAGAGAGGAAACATTTTTTTAAGCATTTCACCCCAAGCAAGTCGGGTGTGCCACTAGCACCCAAGGGGTTACAGAGAGTGAGAGCAAGAGTAAAGAGGGGTGTTTGAGGAAAGGATATAGAGAAGGACGGGGATCAGGATCAAGGCATCAGAAGATGTCGATTACATTGAAATTTTTTAAGTTTATAGTTATCAGGGTATCAAGTAAGAGGAAATGAGTTCCACTGTCGGGAAGTGCTAGGGAATAAGCTGTTGGAGTAGAAGAGGTGGTTACATTAAACTGTTTCGATAGTAAAAGGGTGGGAGCGGAGATGCCAACCCAGTAGTACGCTTAAATTCATACGTTTGGGACACCAGTGAAAATAGCTTGTCAGAGTAGTTGTCATGAAAATATGTGTAGAAAAGACAGAAGGAAGCCGCATCACATATGTGGGAAAGTGACTGGAGTTGAGGAACCAGGTGAGGACCTATCACATTGCATATCCGTCTTTGGATTTTGTCAAGAACCTCGTGATGAACAGCAGAGGCACCAGACCACATATGGCAACAGTGTTCAATGAAGGATGAATGGTAGATTTGTAGATTTGAAGGATGTACTAACAACACAGAGAACCAACTTTCGTTGCGGTAGATGTAGCTATTGATTCAACGTGGTTGTTCCACGTCCGGTCAGAGGAAAACGTGAGACCACGAAGGCGCAGAAAGACGTTCTCGTGAAGTTGAGCATCAGCCGTGCTGTTTACGAGGAAGGGAGGTTTCTCTATGGTGGGTAAATGAAAGCAGTTTCATTTTGGTGGCATTAAAATTTACAAGCCATTTCCTGCCTTAGTCAAATTTATATATTTACATAAAATATATTCACATAATATATTATATATACTTTTTTTATATATAATATATTAATGCATACACACACATGCACACACACACACACACACACACACACACACACACACACACACACACACACAAACACACACACACACACACACACTCATATATATATAAGATATTGCACATAGAGTGCTGGTGTCAGTAAAATAGCGCTCGATATAATATAAAAGACCTATTAAGTATATATTAATAAATGCACATTGTTTTCGTTGTGCGTGAATCTCCGAGTCAGGAAATATTTCGGTTGAGCTCTGTTGGTTTGAGGTGTGAGTTTGTAAACAGTGACTATTTAAGCTAATATAGCATGACTCTTCGGCAGAATTGCGTCACTGTCAGTCACTGTGTGTTTATCTAAATCTAATAATAAACACGCTAAAATTCACCTTCATCCCTGCCGTGAGCCGACGGCTTAGTGGTAGAAGTTCCGACTGACGCCAATTCAGTCGGGTTTCGATCCTAGCTAGAGGCAACCGGACGTCTATCCACACTGATGAGCTGCGAAACAGTCTGTCTGTGGATGACAAAAATAATTATATATATATATGTGTGTGTGGTCTGTTCATGTGTGTGTATATATATATATATATATATATATATATATATATATATATATATATATATATATATATATATATATATATATATAAAGATGAACAGGTCAGCGGTCGTGAATTTTGAATGTTGGGAGAGGGTTGCAATATGGATCCACTTAAGGTAATCACAATGTTCTCTGAATGTAGGTTTTCTGTTGGATTTTCCTTCCCTTAAGCCGATGAAAAATGTCTGTTTCCCTTGTAAGGATTAATCTGAGAGTATGATTGTAATTGAAGCTGTAATGATGGTATAATCTTCGTCTTATCGCCGTACATTTATTACTACTTTGTTCACGTAATTGATTCGTTTTCATCTTCTTCCTTACTTTCACCCCATGCCACATTAGAATTTAGGTGACTATCGATACTCACCAATGAAATATGCTGCATTATTTTTGTAAACTTTTGTCGATAACTTTTTGGTGTAACAAAGTAGATATATAAACTAAATGCATCCAGATCGGAATGTTCGACCAGGAGTTAATGAAGTAAGTGTCCAATATGCCAGCTTTTTTAAAAATCTTTTTTTAACAATATCATAAAATTAGATTGCAAATACTAAGTTAACAAGAGCGAACATATACTTCTTTGATCTTAGGAAAAAATGTCGATCCGTACGTAAATAAAATGATCATTTTTTGACCGTATTAAATAGTTTTTTTTTTTTTTTTAATGATTTCACCCTAAGCAAGGTAACAGAACCACTAAGACGCAACGGGTTACTGAGTTTGAAGGAATATAAGAAAAACATTATTAAGGAGCGAGAACAGTACGAGAGTAGAAATTAAGAAGACAGAAGATAACGATTGACATTGCGTTTAAATTTTTGAAGATCCAACTTGACTGGAAAGCAAGAAGTAGGAATATAGTTCCACAAGTGTTATAGTGAAAGACACCTAGATAATAGACTCTCCCACCTATTATAAGTAGGAGTCAGGAGTAGTCGAGAGAAGGAGTAGTGTTCAGCGACCACAACTCGATTACCCTGCGTAACACTTTATTACAAGTTCCTAACGTTTCTGTACGGTTAACCTATTTAGGACGCATTTAGTCCGACTACAAGTTCTATTGTGGAAATAACTCCACAACAACAAGCGATAAGTGCAATAAAAGAAAGTTACGGTTCTATCTAACCACTTCGACGGTAAAATGATGATATATTGCTGCCAATGTAATATTGCGTTGAAAATCATGTAGTTTAATTACTATCGAGGAAAGTTCACCAGAACAACTAAGATGAAAGTTTCCATGGGAAAGGCACAAGGAAGCAACATTAACTGAAGACGAGATACCAGATCAGGACCAATGACATTACAGATTCATCTTTGGATTTTATCAAGGATCTTTTAATATATAACAGGAGCACCAGACCATATGTGGCATCTTCATTCTCAGCTTGGACGAATGGTAGACTTGTAAATATTTAAGATAGATTCAGGCGAGATAGATTGTCTAGCACGACAGCTAACTAAACTAGCAGCAGACCTAGCAAATGCCGCGGTATAATCTTTTCACTTTATGTCAGCGGAAAACGTTAGCCCGAGAAGGCTCAACGAGTCATTCTCCTGAAAGCTAGTATCAGCTATGCTGATGGAGGATAGAAAGGGTTCTCTCAGACGATTAACAGAGAGCAGTTTCATTTTGGAGGCGTTCAAATTCGGGGAGGGAACAAAAGGTAATTATCAACCTTTGTTCGAGATATTCACGTGGGTGGGTCATGTGACAATCGCTAAGTGACGTCACTTCATACAGTCACACAAGTGGTCACTCATTCATTCGGTCTATAGTAGTAAAACGAAGCAGCCGTTTGTTTAGATTGGGCCTCTCGGCTCCTGCTGGGGCTAAATCTGCTTCACCCAGCAGCTTACAGGTCCATGATGGTGTTTTTGTTGTTTTTTTTTAAATATATCTTCCCCAGATATAGAAAGAGACTTTCCCAAGATAGCAGTCCCCAATTTGTGAAAATCCAAGACTCGCCGTTTGAAGTTCGCTGAATATGTCCTCGTTTGGGGCATAGTAGATAAATCCAGTTCGCTTGAATCTGAAGTCCTAACCATGACTTCTCCAGA
>OZ038482.1:16853568-16916068 GCA_964036315.1 Acanthosepion esculentum | reverse complement strand
AAGAAAAAGAAACAAAGAAAGAAAGAATAATTCATTGAATTGTATTTCATGCAATAAGAGAGAAAGAGTAGTAATAATATTCCTTGTTTTCTTAGTCGCAATTGTAGTAGTAATAGTGGCACTTCTCGTAATAGTAGTAGTAGTCATAGTGGCGGCAGTGGTGGCAAAGTTCTTAATATTTCGGGTTGAAGAGAAGTCGTAGTAATCGTAGTGATAGTGGTAGTTCTGTTTGGTATTGTGAGCAGTGGAACACTGTGGAACGGAGTAGACCCTCAAAGACACACATATACGCGCGTACCACAAGCACCTGCTGCTGCTATTGTCGGAGTTGGGGGTGGTGGTATCCCTTTAAATTACTTGTGTCTTGGTGTGTCTGTCGATATAGTCAGTCATGCCGAATCTACTCACTGACCGTCTCTTTAATCCAAATAATAGAAACGTCAGGACAGGCCTGGTCATATTTGGAGGTATACTCATTCATCTCTCCTTGGGGACAGCCTACACTTTCGGTAAGAAAACTGTATATTTCAATCAAAGAAGAAAGCAGAGAGAGAGAGAGAGAGAGAGAGAGAGAGAGAGAGAGAGAGAGAGGGAGAGAGAGAGAGGGGGGGATAAAAAAGAGATTGTATGCAAAAAAAGAAAAGGAGAAGAAACCTTTAAAAAAAGTAAAGAAAGAGAGAGTGAGAGAAAATAAAAAGAAAATAGTTTTCGAGATAAGCAGAGAGAAAGTGACGAGTAAGAGAGAAAGAGAGAGTAAGGATGTAAAAGAGAGAATGAAAGAAAAATGTGAAAAAGAAAATTATTCTTTAAGATTTTTTTAGCATGATTTTTTAAATGGTGAAAAAAAAAATAATCACGAACGCTTACATTCCCTCGTTGTTAGCATCACACACACACACACACACACACACACACACGCACGCACGCAAACTATTAAACAAAAAACTAAGACCATAATGAATCCTTATCGAAAAAAAAATGTTGCAGTATAGTATCATGTACAATTGTTGATTTTTTTGGTATATTACTCATTTAAGCAACTAGGTGATTTTTGTTTAATATTTACAGATATTTTTAATTTTATATCAAGAAATGTATAAATTTGAACGTATAAATGCACACATACTTATACCAACTGAAGACACGCATTCTCACACGCGTATGTGCATGACACGACTATATAATTATTTAATATTTGCACATAGACGTACGCATGTATGCTGTGTTGTGTACAATACATAAATGCGTGTTCATTGAACACTTGTTATCAAGCATTAATTATGTATACACATTATTATGTACGTACTGTAACACACTTTTAAAAGCATTTTCTTTTTAACACAGAGAATCTGAAAAAATATCAAATCTCTTTTCAATCTATTTATAATTTATCTATCAATTTGTTCATATCTCAAGCTGTTCAAATCTCTATCTATCTATCTATCTATCTATCTATCTATCTATCTATCTGTCTGTCTGTCCATCTATCTATCTATCTATCTATCTATCTATCTATCTGTCTGTCTGTCCATCTATCTATCTATCTATCTATCTATCTATCTATCTATCTATCTATCTATCTATCTATCTATATTCTTTGTCTGTTGTATACATTGTAATTCATTTGCCTCCTCTGTACTTCTGCAATTATTTGTATGAATAGCGTGGTTTCCTTCGTGAGACTTTTTTTTTTACACATATGCACGTACTGATGCGTATGCGTATCACTCAGTAAATAAATACCAAACGTTGTCTGCATGTGTACACATATTAATGCATTTATTAAAAAAAACAAAACAAAACTGTTAACAAACGCGCTGAAAGATTAAAAAATGAAAGACTGCAATATCGTATGATCATTCATAAATGAACGAATATATCTGAGACTTTTTCGTAATTTTTAATAATTGTAATTACTGATTTGCTTAATTGATTTTTTTAACTTAATTAATTTGGGAGATTAATAATCACAATATCTTTGATGACAACCAGCAACGATTTACTTCTTAACTTATCTCTATACGGACAGAAATTCTGAGTTTAAATTTGCATTTCTTACAAATGCCAATTTTCTTCTTTCCGGTTTTACTTATCTCGTACAATCCAAGAATTATTCGCACATCCTGACAGTTATTAGTACCTACATTTTCTTACCTACAAATCGTGTGACTTCTACTAATTCAAATGATGAACAATTCTAACATTTCTTTAGATATAGTCTTCAATTCTTCAGATCTGTTTCTTTTTCTGTCATCTTTATAAAATATTAAAAACGGGATTATATTGGTATCAGTCGTGACTAAATGTAGATGATTTTAATAATTTTCCCTTCTTTGACTTTAGTTTTTTTAATTAATTTCAAATTAGAATTGATTTTTTTTCTGTACATAGTAGAGTACAGGTTGCCTAAGAATCTTGTTCGTCTTCCGCATTATATATTTAAAGGCAACTTTTTTAACGTTATGGAAGCTTTTAAGTGGGACTAAATCTCTTTCCTTACTCACCTTTGTTTACGATACTTCTTGGCTTTCATAGTAAGAGTAAGATGGTGTGTTACCTCCCCTTTTTATTTAAAAACCAGACGAAGAAAATGTAGACTTCCTGGAATTATTATTATTACTATTATTATTATTATTATTATTATTATTATTATTATTATTGTTGTTGTTGTTGCTATTATTATTGTTGTTGTTGCTTTTTCGTCGTCATTATCATTATTATACTGTATATTTATTTTCAACTTATGCAATAATTACCTTACTAATTAAGATGTCTCAGTATTTTCATTTGCATCTTTCACTGTTAAATCAGTTTTTGTTGACTTATGTTTTGAGTCTACCATTTCGATGGGCACATGTCTGCTGAACATGTGTGTTGAGTGTGTATGTGTGTGCGACTGTGTATGTCTATGTATGCATGTATTAGGTCTGCACAGCTAAAACTCCTGCATTTTCAAGCAGTATGTATAAAGAAAGTGAAAGTGAAAGTAGAAATTAATTCACCTCTTCCCTTTGCTTTAACTCTCTTTCTTCCTTTCCCCCCTTTTTTTTACTTCCTATTTCTCCACCTCCGCGTGTGCTGTTAGTATGTATTGTATACAATAATAAAACTTGCTCTTCGTCCGGATGTTAGACTGAAAAGGCTTTACACAGTTTCTGTTTCTTTTGTAAGCCCCACAAGTAATCTTCCATTAGAATGAATAAAAGCAGGAACTAAATATGGCAAAATTAAAAATAAAACCATGTTAAGCAAAACAAGAAATTTTCAAAGCACTGATTATTTTCTTCTTACATTGTTCAATAACTGGTTCTTTATTTTTTTTAATTAAAATGAATGAAAAATATGAAATAGCTATTTCATATAATTCACAAGATATTCTACCATCTTGATGAATGAATACAGTTTTAATAAAAACAATAATAATGAAGTAAAATGGAATAATAATAATAATAATAATAATAATAATAATAATAATAATGACAATAATAATAATGACAATAATAATAATGACAATAATAATAATAATAACAACAACAACAACAGAATACTGAGGAAAGTGCTTAAGTACTGGGATGATTTACTGTTCTCTGAAAGCAATATGCTATAAACGAAGTGAAACTCTATATAAATAATAGTAATAATGGAAAATATGTTGATATAGTTACTTTAACTTTGCCAAATTATTTTGAAACATTTGGCTACAGTATTTGTTCTAGTGACAGCACATTCTTAGTAGTGGAGCACTATGCTCAGTATTGTTATTATTATTATTATTACATTAACTGGTATTTAGTGACTTTTAAGTGAGAGATCAAGTGATAGCATATTTTTCAAAAACTCAGCACACTCCTCAGTATTCTCTTGTTGATGTTAATATTATTATTATTATTATTATTATTATTATTATTATTATTATTATTATTACATTAACTGGTATTTAGTGACTTTTAAGTGAGAGATCAAGTGATAGCATATTTTTCAAAAACTCAGCACTCTCCTCAGTATTCTCTTGTTGATGTTAATATTATTATTATTATTATTATTATTATTATTATTATTATTATTACATTAACTGGTATTTAGTGACTTTTAAGTGAGAGATCAAGTGATAGCATATTTTTCAAAAACTCAGCACTCTCCTCAGTATTCTCTTGTTGATGTTAATATTATTATTATTATTATTATTATTATTATTATTACATTAACTGGTATTTAGTGACTTTTAAGTGAGAGATCAAGTGATAGCATATTTTTCAAAAACTCAGCACTCTCCTCAGTATTCTCTTGTTGATGTTAATATTATTATTATTATTATTATTATTATTATTATTATTATTACATTAACTGGTATTTAGTGACTTTTAAGTGAGAGATCAAGTGATAGCATATTTTTCAAAATCTCAGCACTCTCCTCAGTATTCTCTTGTTGATGTTAATATTATTATTATTATTATTATTATTATTATTATTATTACATTAACTGGTATTTAGTAACTTTTAAGTGAGAGATCAAGTGATAGCATATTTTTCAAAAACTCAGCACTCTCCTCAGTATTCTCTTGTTGATGTTAATATTATTATTATTATCATTATTATTATTATTATTATTACATTAACTGGTATTTAGTGACTTTTAAGTGAGAGATCAAGTGATAGCATATTTTTCAAAAACTCAGCACTCTCCTCAGTATTCTCTTGTTGATGTTAATATTATTATTATTATTATTATTATTATTATTATTACATTAACTGGTATTTAGTGACTTTTAAGTGAGAGATCAAGTGATAGCATATTTTTCAAAAACTCAGCACTCTCCTCAGTATTCTCTTGTTGATGTTAATATTATTATTATTATCATTATTATTATTATTATTACATTAACTGGTATTTAGTGACTTTTAAGTGAGAGATCAAGTGATAGCATATTTTTCAAAAACTCAGCACTCTCCTCAGTATTCTCTTGTTGATGTTAATATTATTATTATTATCATTATTATTATTATTATTATTACATTAACTGGTATTTAGTGACTTTTAAGTGAGAGATCAAGTGATAGCATATTTTTCAAAAACTCAGCACTCTCCTCAGTATTCTCTTGTTGATGTTAATATTATTATTATTATTATTATTATTATTATTATTACATTAACTGGTATTTAGTGACTTTTAAGTGAGAGATCAAGTGATAGCATATTTTTCAAAAACTCAGCACTCTCCTCAGTATTCTCTTGTTGATGTTAATATTATTATTATTATTATTATTATTATTACATTAACTGGTATTTAGTGACTTTTAAGTGAGAGATCAAGTGATAGCATATTTTTCAAAAACTCAGCACTCTCCTCAGTATTCTCTTGTTGATGTTAATATTATTATTATTATTATTATTATTATTATTATTACATTAACTGGTATTTAGTGACTTTTAAGTGAGAGATCAAGTGATAGCATATTTTTCAAAAACTCAGCACTCTCCTCAGTATTCTCTTGTTGATGTTAATATTATTATTATTATTATTATTATTATTATTATTACATTAACTGGTATTTAGTGACTTTTAAGTGAGAGATCAAGTGATAGCATATTTTTCAAAAACTCAGCACTCTCCTCAGTATTCTCTTGTTGATGTTAATATTATTATTATTATTATTATTATTATTATTATTACATTAACTGGTATTTAGTGACTTTTAAGTGAGAGATCAAGTGATAGCATATTTTTCAAAAACTCAGCACTCTCCTCAGTATTCTCTTGTTGATGTTAATATTATTATTATTATTATTATTATTATTATTATTACATTAACTGGTATTTAGTGACTTTTAAGTGAGAGATCAAGTGATAGCATATTTTTCAAAAACTCAGCACTCTCCTCAGTATTCTCTTGTTGATGTTAATATTATTATTATTATCATTATTATTATTATTATTACATTAACTGGTATTTAGTGACTTTTAAGTGAGAGATCAAGTGATAGCATATTTTTCAAAAACTCAGCACTCTCCTCAGTATTCTCTTGTTGATGTTAATATTATTATTATTATTATTATTATTATTATTATTACATTAACTGGTATTTAGTGACTTTTAAGTGAGAGATCAAGTGATAGCATATTTTTCAAAAACTCAGCACTCTCCTCAGTATTCTCTTGTTGATGTTAATATTATTATTATTATTATTATTATTATTATTATTATTATTATTATTATTATTATTATTATTACATTAACTGGTATTTAGTGACTTTTAAGTGAGAGATCAAGTGATAGCATATTTTTCAAAAACTCAGCACTCTCCTCAGTATTCTCTTGTTGATGTTAATATTATTATTATTATTATTATTATTATTATTATTATTATTATTATTACATTAACTGGTATTTAGTGACTTTTAAGTGAGAGATCAAGTGATAGCATATTTTTCAAAAACTCAGCACTCTCCTCAGTATTCTCTTGTTGATGTTAATATTATTATTATTATTATTATTATTATTATTATTACATTAACTGGTATTTAGTGACTTTTAAGTGAGAGATCAAGTGATAGCATATTTTTCAAAAACTCAGCACTCTCCTCAGTATTCTCTTGTTGATGTTAATATTATTATTATTATTATTATTATTATTATTATTATTATTACATTAACTGGTATTTAGTGACTTTTAAGTGAGAGATCAAGTGATAGCATATTTTTCAAAAACTCAGCACTCTCCTCAGTATTCTCTTGTTGATGTTAATATTATTATTATTATTATTATTATTATTATTATTATTATTATTACATTAACTGGTATTTAGTGACTTTTAAGTGAGAGATCAAGTGATAGCATATTTTTCAAAAACTCAGCACTCTCCTCAGTATTCTCTTGTTGATGTTAATATTATTATTATTATTATTATTATTACATTAACTGGTATTTAGTGACTTTTAAGTGAGAGATCAAGTGATAGCATATTTTTCAAAAACTCAGCACTCTCCTCAGTATTCTCTTGTTGATGTTAATATTATTATTATTATTATTATTATTATTATTATTATTATTACATTAACTGGTATTTAGTGACTTTTAAGTGAGAGATCAAGTGATAGCATATTTTTCAAAAACTCAGCACTCTCCTCAGTATTCTCTTGTTGATGTTAATATTATTATTATTATTATTATTATTATTATTATTATTATTACATTAACTGGTATTTAGTGACTTTTAAGTGAGAGATCAAGTGATAGCATATTTTTCAAAAACTCAGCACTCTCCTCAGTATTCTCTTGTTGATGTTAATATTATTATTATTATTATTATTATTACATTAACTGGTATTTAGTGACTTTTAAGTGAGAGATCAAGTGATAGCATATTTTTCAAAAACTCAGCACTCTCCTCAGTATTCTCTTGTTGATGTTAATATTATTATTATTATTATTATTATTATTATTATTATTACATTAACTGGTATTTAGTGACTTTTAAGTGAGAGATCAAGTGATAGCATATTTTTCAAAAACTCAGCACTCTCCTCAGTATTCTCTTGTTGATGTTAATATTATTATTATTATTATTATTATTATTATTATTATTATTACATTAACTGGTATTTAGTGACTTTTAAGTGAGAGATCAAGTGATAGCATATTTTTCAAAAACTCAGCACTCTCCTCAGTATTCTCTTGTTGATGTTAATATTATTATTATTATTATTATTATTATTATTATTATTATTACATTAACTGGTATTTAGTGACTTTTAAGTGAGAGATCAAGTGATAGCATATTTTTCAAAAACTCAGCACTCTCCTCAGTATTCTCTTGTTGATGTTAATATTATTATTATTATTATTATTATTATTATTATTATTATTACATTAACTGGTATTTAGTGACTTTTAAGTGAGAGATCAAGTGATAGCATATTTTTCAAAAACTCAGCACTCTCCTCAGTATTCTCTTGTTGATGTTAATATTATTATTATTATTATTATTATTACATTAACTGGTATTTAGTGACTTTTAAGTGAGAGATCAAGTGATAGCATATTTTTCAAAAACTCAGCACTCTCCTCAGTATTCTCTTGTTGATGTTAATATTATTATTATTATTATTATTATTATTATTATTATTATTATTATTATTATTATTATTATTATTACATTAACTGGTATTTAGTGACTTTTAAGTGAGAGATCAAGTGATAGCATATTTTTCAAAAACTCAGCACTCTCCTCAGTATTCTCTTGTTGATGTTAATATTATTATTATTATTATTATTATTATTATTATTATTATTACATTAACTGGTATTTAGTGACTTTTAAGTGAGAGATCAAGTGATAGCATATTTTTCAAAAACTCAGCACTCTCCTCAGTATTCTCTTGTTGATGTTAATATTATTATTATTATTATTATTATTATTATCACATTAACTGGTATTTAGTGACTTTTAAGTGAGAGAACAAGTGATAGCATATTTTTCAAAAACTCAGCACTCTCCTCAGTATTCTCTTGTTGATGTTATTATTATTATTATTATTATTATAAATTAAGATTCTATGAACATCCCTAAACTTCTTAAAATAAATATCAAAAGAAATATGAATATAAATTAATATTTATTATAAAATAAAGAAGGTGGAGTCTTGATGAGACTTGTTGTAGCTTGATCTCAAGTTTATTTTTATTATTATTAGAGAAGAGGAAGAGAATACAAATACAACATAAACACTATTCCAACTTCTATTTACATTATTAGTACTACTAACATTCATGCTACTAATGATAATAATACAGAATAAAACTGAGGGAGGGGTTACTTTTAGCTATTCTACTACTAAATATAATAAAATACATTTAAAAATAGTCATATTATATGTACTTACACATAAGTAACATTTTCTACTTGAGATCAAGCAACACCAAGTTTTATCATGCCTCCACCTTCTTCATTATTCTTGACAATGCATTATTGGTATTTATGTACATTGAGTTTTCACACCAGTAGTATCTGATTGTTTTTATTGGAGGTCAAGTGACAGTAAGTATCCTCACTTCTCTTGCACTCTAGGTATTCAAGCTGATTCAGTATAAGGAAAAATTAATGTAGAAAAGAAGTAATAATAATAATAGTAAAATGCAAAGAAGAAAACAGAATAAAAAGATTTGTTGTCCTTTGGCACTCCTCAACAACGGCGGCCAGTTATTACTGCTATATAAATTCATATAATGATAATATATAATAATGAAGAAATTAATGAGGAAATAATAATAATAATAATGATAAGGATAATAATAATAATAATAATGATAATAATAATAATAATAAGAAGAAGAAGAAGAAGAAGATATTCGAAAAACTGTCAAAATACAAGGACCTTGAAATCGAAATCTCAAAAATGTGGCACATGGGAACATCAACAATTCCTGTTGTAGTTGGAGCCCTTGGACTGGTTGGAAAAGATTCCAGTAGGCTGATTGAAGGGATCCCTGGAAGTCCATGCCTCAAAGAGATACAAAAAATTGTTCTGACAAGTACAGCCCACACTTTACGAAGGGCTTTATCTATGTAATTTTTTTTTTTTTTTTTTTTTCAGTGGAAAGTGTCATGATGCCATTTCTAACCTTAGGTCCCTGGGCGGGACCCGGAAAGAAATGTGTAAACGCCAGATATCAAAGGAAATAAAATAATAATAATAATAATAATAACAACAGATTACTTTTGAGAGTCCAGGAGTATTAAGAACTTGTTGTCACTTGATTGCTAGCAAGAACCACTACATACTACTGATGTGAAAATTCATATAAATATAATAATAGAATACTGAAGAGGATGTGACGACTTACTGTCACTTGATCTCCAGTGAAAACCATCAGATACTGATGTGAATATTCATTAATGGCAGTAATAACTAATAATTAGTAGTAAAAAGATTTAATTAGTCATAACAGTACTGATGAAGTCGGTTACCATCATTGCTTTTTTCTTGCTTTATGAGCAAACTCAGGTCTTAGATGAATTCGTAAAAGAAATGTTTGGGATTAAATAGAATAACATGAAAATAAATTACGAAGAATATTTCTTTTCATTTTTGTTTCCATTCATGCCTAAACTTTGCTTTCTTTTCGGCTTAAAATCCATCAATCCAATTGAAGTTCACCTTTTAATCGCCTCACATTAGGCTGCCAGGTGAGATTAGATCAACAAAGCCGTTATGATGACAACAAAAGAAAATGTATGAGATAAAAATCGACCTTATGATAACATTATGCAATTATAATGGCAAACTTTTCATACTTTGCCTTTAATACAGTCACTTCCTCTCACTGTTGTCTAGAGTCTTCAGATGAACTATCATCGCTATTTCCTGATTCATTCTGACTATTATCTTCATCTTGATTATAATTTGAATGTTTTGGACAATATATATTCTACGGACTGCCTTAAGATTATTCCACAAGTTATTCAGATGACAAAGTTCATCTTTATTGTTTTGACCAATACCTTGATGCATGCTTCAGCCTCCTTCATGCTTTGCCTCAGCCTCCAAGATGCTGTATTATCACTATTTAGTTAATTATTCACATTAGTACCCTCATATTTCTTGCTTCAGTCATCACATTTTCCTTCGGTCTTCAGATATTGTTTAAACATTTAAAAACCATTGCTATTAATTATAGAGATTAATGCCATGTTCATGGAAATGTGGCCAAGTGGTTAGAATGTTTGCATTCTGACCATAAGACTCAAGTTCAAATTGCGCTTTAATCGATTTGTCAGGAAGGAGACTTCCTGATGTTATCGAACAGGTGGGGTCGTTCCCAGGGTGCAGCACCTTTGGAAAGTGCCTGAAAACTATACCATGGGTTAACCCAAGCCTAGTGAGTGAAATTCAGTACATGGAATCCTTGGGGGGCCATTGGTAGTTGTGCTAGCACAAAGTCACAAGTCATCATGGCTGAGGGCTTGAGCGTGCTGGCCTTGTTCAAATTGTTGATCATGCTAGATAACACGCTCTTTCCCAGAAATTGTAACTACTCCGCATAATTACAGTATAAACCACAGGTGGGCTCTGTGGGTGTTGAATAAACACAAGTGTGCCTGAGCTAGCACCAGCAACAGGGATTGGCTAGCCACTCTAGTAGACAGGTATCCTCGAATACGACTGGCCAGCTATACATACATGTATACAATGCCATGTTCTACAAGATGCATTTGCTCTAGAAACATCATATGCCAAAGCTGGAAGGCTACCAAAAGTGATATTGTTTACTGAACTGTTCATGAGTTAACAAGATTGATGAGAGTGACAGAAAAGTGACCTTAAAGAAAGTTTTTAGCTTTTATGTTAATGACTATCACCAATGGACAAACATAAGCTACTGAAAAGTAAATGTAGAGTCTGTCCTTTAGGCTACATGCCTACCCTTTATATTTTGTTTAGAAAACCCAGAGAATCAGAATTAAGGAGAAAGGACACTGCTGATAAAACCTGATTATTAGAAAAAATAATCCTTATACATTTCCCACAGCAGTTAGATGGTATCATACGTTTACTGTTTCTGCTTCATCAGCCATCAGGAAGCCTCATTTTATAACACCTCAGATTTTTGTCATTGAAGCCAAAGCTAATAATTTAAATATAAAATGTACGGATACATTTCTGACCAGTAATTTGATCAGGTCCGCGGTTGAGCTGGGGTCTGTCGCCCAGGATGCAGAGATAAAAAAAATAGTTAAATATTCTTCTCTTGCTGATAGATTTTTTTTACTCCTGTGGCAGTGGAGACTTCAGGGGTTATTGGCCCTCGTTCGATGGCATTCATTTGGAGGATTGGCGTGATTGCATCTCGATTAAGGGATGAGCCTCGTGGAATGGAGTGGCTCTTGCATGTTTCACTGGCGATGGTTCAATGTAATGCTTTCTCCATCATTGTGGCTGGCAGAGGATAGCAAAAAAAAAAAAATTGTTTATCGTTACTTTGTTCAAACTTCTTTTATAATTTAAACTAGAATTTTCTTTACTATTTTGCACCTGTCCTTTTTATTGATGTCTACCTGTAATTTGCATTCATTGAATTTCATGCTATTTGTGCCCTTCTTCTATGACCAAAATTGGTACAATTTACAGATCTAAGTGTCAAAGATTCAGAATTAAATATTTGAGTGTATTAAAAATATTCGAATTTTGTATTTTTCTGTATGTTGTCTGAAACTGAAATAATGCTCGACATATGGTATTTTTCAATGATCCTAGATATTCTGAAAGTTTTCAAATGTTCGTGCTCAGGTTCTCATCTACCTTAGGTCTTAAAGTTTCATAATTGACAACTGAGGGTTGCCCACTTCTTAGTTTTATTTCAAGGGTCAACTTACCCCCTTTAAAGTGTTTTGAGCATTACAATCAGATAATGTTTCATTTCTTTCCATTTTGTGAATTATATGAACTGCATTAGTGTCTTTGTGACAGAGTTCAAAATGTTGCTTCAAAATTGCTAGAATCTTAAGACAACAAAAGTTACTGCTGAATAATATATATATATATATATATATATATATAAAGTGAACATTGAAGACAACACTCAGAGGTGACAGTCTGTTTCATACTGGATGCAATCGTCAGGCCTGAAACAGCCTGTCGCCTCTGAGTGTGGACTTCAATGTTCACTTTTATATTTATATTTACATATGCTCTATCTCTGATACTGTGCACTTTATCCCATAAATATAGCACACCTTAAAACTATATTTCTTCATATACATATATATATATGTATGTATGTATATTTAGACAGCATATGTTCATTCAAACACATTTTATTGAATAATATAGATATAGTTTTTCTTAAGTACTTTTGATCTTTTTCCAAGATAATCTTCAGTGGTAAATTACACAGACAAACTTTTGTAACTGATAAAATTCTTGAGGCCCTCTATATCAAAATCAACCAACCAACACTCAACAAAATTTATTACAAATACAGCAACAACATATTAAAGTGCATATAACATTTAATGTCATTTTACATTTCTACCCATTTCCAGTCAGTTCTCTTAGATTGAAGCACAAAATTTCATAGCTACAATGGATGAATTTAAAATTTTAAAATCATTATAGAGTATGTATTTTTAAAAACCATCATCATCACCAAATGCCAATTTTATTCCAGTTACAATAAATTTGTCTTTGTAATTTACCCCTGAAGATAATCTTGGAAAAGGTGAAAAGTACTTGGGTTAAGAAATACTATGGTCCTTCCTTGATGAATTTCATCTAACATTGATTAGAAAACTGGAAAAGATCAGCATAAAAATAACTAGAAACAATATGTTTATATTATGCAATGAAACATTATATATATATATATAATTAATACACAATAAAATCCAAAATTACCTCATATGGGGAATAAACTTATTTCAACTGACAAAAAAATAAAATTCGTCAGTCTTATTCAACCTTAGCATATTTTTATTTTGTTGTCGGTTGAAATAACCTTATTCACCATATCAGGTGATTTTAATAATAAATACATTGAACTCTTTTTGTGGATAAGTTTTAATATTTTATATTACTAGGATCCATTTGGATTATATACCAACAGATCTATTACCTTTACTATATATATATATATATATATATATATATATGTGTGTGTGTGTAAATAATGATAATGATATTATTTGGTAATCTCTATGGATAATTCCAAAGAGGATATAATCCAGAGAACTCAGTGTAAAAACAGACCAAACATTAATTAAGAAATATATATATATATTATATGCTCAGTACTTAGTAGAAAGTGGTCAATATCAATGATAGAACTAACATATTCAGTTGTATGGATATTACTTTCATGATTGGCCAGTCTCACTTTCATTGTCAAGGAACACAAACTAATATTCATACAACTGAATATATATATATATATATATATATATATATATATATATATATTAAACATGCAGTAAACTTATGGCCTTTAGATGTTTATATGAAATAAGCTTTTGCTAAAAAACAAAAATACATTTAATAAACCCCAGCAAATGGAGAATATATTGTATTAAATAGCAGATAGAGGAATCTAATCAGAATAATTCCTTGAATAATCTCATGCAATTTTCATTGAAATGATTTTCTTCTTCTTCTTCTTCTTCCAGGCTCTTAGAGAAACAGCAGCCAAATCTTTATGTTAGAATGTGTGTGTATATGTATGTGAAACTGTTAAGCTTAGGAAAAGCTTTGATATATCAACCGGCGCGACAGCAGAGTCTTAAGATGCATCTTTGCGTCATCCTCTCCTGGCACATGCTCCTTTGCCACTTACCATTTTCTTGGTCCATTTTTATATTATTCTATGACAAGATAAGAAGAATTTATACACTCCTTCTGCCAGGGATGCTGATATTGCAGGATCCATCTGTCTTCAGAGACACAGCATCTTTGAAAGAGAGGAAGGAAACTGTGTCATTTTATACTTGCACCGTTGTTCGAATTACAATTGTGTTGGAACTAACAGATTCCTCTGACTGAATGACATTTCTTCAATTTGATGTTAGTTTTTCATCTACTTAATAAATATAACTAAGTATGATGTAGCTTCTACTTTTTGTTCTTTCTTTTCCACTTATATATCTCTTCTTTTTCTTCTTTGCTTCTCCTCTTCTGTTCTTATTATTCAAATTTGAAATTGTTATTTTCTTCTTCTTCTTCTTCTTCTTCTTCTTCTTTAGTTCATTTTCATTATTTAAATTTTTCTTCATTTTTCTTAATTCTTTTTTTCCTTTATTAAAATTTTTTGCTGCATTTTTCTTTCATTTTCTTTCCTTTTTCTAAATTTTTTTCTTCTTTTCTCCTTATTTATCATCATCATCACCACCACCACCACCACCACCACCACCACCACTACCACCACCACCATCACTACCACCACCACCACCGCCACCATCACTACCACCACCACCGCCACCACCACCACCACCACTGCCACCTCATTTCTTTATCTCTCCTTTTTCCCCATACTTGTCATTTACAATTCTTTTTCTCCTTCCTCTTTTTCCTTCATCTGTCCTTCCATTTTTCCTTCCCTACTTCCCTCTTTTATTCTCTTTCTTTCAGTTTTTCTTTCTACCTTTTTCTCCTTCCTTCCTTCCTTCCGTCCTTCCTTTTTCCTTTCCTCCTTTTTCCTTTCTTTTACTTTTTCCTTCACTCTTCTAGTCCATCTTAATTTTCTCTCCTATTGTGTTAATCATTTCATTCATTTAGCACTTGAAATGTCGGGCATTTTTATTTTGTTATTATTTTCTTTCCTTCTTTACATCAGCTTTTTTCCTCCACTTTTTAAAGCCAAACAGCAGAAAAATAAAAGTCTATCATTCAATCAAATCTATTATATAAAATTATATAAAATTATAATAACTGCATCATTCAACATGAATTTTTCTAACTCTTGCTAATTATTATTTTACATTGTTGTCATAATTTTTAGAAGTAAAGGTAGTGTAACAGCTATCAGTGTTGAATGTGGAATTGGAAAGCCGAGTTCAAATTATGACATCTACTCTGTTGCATTCACTTTCACACAAATCCCTTTTTGAAAAGTATGAATCCATCTCTAGTCTTGGGTGGAATCTAGTCTAGAAAATAGACAACCCTGAATATGAATAGCAGGGTACAATAGGCACTTTTGTCTCGTGTGACAACTAGTCACAGAGAAGGATGACCATGAATTCCAAACCATCGAACAGGCAATGAGAATATCTGTCTATATCTCTGAGATGAGGTATTATGATTACTTACATTATTTACATTATTCGGACTGTCATCCTCATCTTCATTGCCATATTCACAACGTTTCAGCCTCTATATTTCTGAGATGAGGTATTATGATTACTTGCATCATTTACATTACATGGACTGTTATCCTCATCTTCATTGCCATATTCACAACGTTTCAGCCGTTGTATGCTCCAGTCTTCTTCAGGTGATTGGAATTTCAAACTGATCTCTTTGTTTTGTCCGCTAGGGTAGACTGTTCTAGTTCCACATGCCGTGCCTCTTCCAGATGTCTTAGTTATTTCCAGTGACTACACTCAAAGAGTTGTGAGTTTAATGCCAGGCCGCAACCAGTGGTGAACCAAAACCGTGGAGATTTGAGTTAAAGGGAAATAACTGCGACATCCGGAAGAGGCATGGCATGTGGAACTAGAACAATTTACCCTGGTGGACGAAATGAAGGGTTTGGTTTGAAATTCCAATCACCTGAAGAAAGCCAGTGCATACAATGGCCAAAGGATTGTGAATATGGCAATAAAGATGAGGATAACAGTCCGAGTAATGTAAATAAAGCAGGCAATGAGAAATTGCTCCACTATCTATGCTAGAGAAATGTATGACAATTCACAGATGATAAAGAAAAGTGATCTGTAGAGATCCGTGATTGCTTCCATGTCCTGAATGAAGATGGCATTATACAAAAAAGTTACAATTTTACTTTTCAATAGCAAGGAGCCATCAAAGTGGATATTTAGATTTCATGTTGATCCGTTCTCAACCATTGTCCGATTTTGTTGATGTTACATCTTTTCCTCTTAGTCAGTCCTGAGCATTAGTTTTTGGCAGTGTTTTTGTTTTTATTGAAACACAGGAATGATCACATCTTCTCTGCAGAATGTAAAAATGTCTAAAAAGAAATGAACTATTTTTACACATGACTGACATTGATTTGTGGCCAGAAAATATTTGCTGTTTTGTTATTTTTTGTTTTTTCAAGCATGAGAGTTTTTGTGTAGTGATGTAAAATATTATAATAAAAATATTATAATAAAAATATTATAATAATATTTTGCTCTATGTTGTATTGAGCAATTTTAAAAAGGAAAATTTTAAGAACTGTGGATTATTAATCTGTCTGTTCTTTCTCTTTATTTATATATATATATATTATATATGATAAATAGAATAAAGGAATCAATCTTATTTACATATATATAATAAAAAATATAATAAAAAAAGGCTTAAACACTAATATTCCATGCTTATAATTTATTACATTGGAATCATAATCATAATCCAATTCATCAGACTGATGGTTCGATGAATTGGATCATGATTACGATTCCAATGTAATAAATTATAACCATGGAATATTAGTGTTTAAGCCTTTTTATTATATTCTTACTCTGTCCTGGACATTGAGTTCTACCTGGATTCTGCCCTCTTGGAAATTTATATATATATATATATATATACATATACATATATATATATATATATATATATATATATATATATATATATATACATATATATATATATATATATATATACATATATATATATATATATATATATATATATATATATATATATATATATGTATATATTTTATATATATATATATGTGTGTGTATATTGACCACTAATATTATCAATATACATATATGTATATATATATATATATATATATATATATATATATATATATATATACATATATACATATATATATATATATATATATATATATATATATATATGATAATATATGCTTAATAATCTTGGTTCAAACCCAAACAGATGCCTAAACAGATGTCCTTGCTCAAAACAACTCCCTAAAATCTCTCCAAATGAGCAAAGATCAGAATTTTGGTTGAGATTTTTCATCTTGGTCATGCCTATGGTACCCTATGTATACATATATGTCTCCCTGCTTATTTGTTTTTGTTTACATATGTACATATGTAGTTGCAATCACTTGCATTCTTTGGGAGATAGAGATTTGATTCCCTGTGAAGATCAAACTCATTTTCTCATAAATGGTTTATCATACAATCTTGCTAATCAGTACTTTATATCAAGGAAGCCAAAAAGAAACATGATCTGGCCAAGGGTTTCAATCATGAGGCACCTTGTAAGGATTGAACCACAAAAATTGGAATCAGTGAACAAGTTTAGTTTGTTAACCATTGCACTATAATAAATATTTTCTCTGTGTAAATGTAAATTTTATGTTAGACACAATCTTTTTCTAGAAAGTATCAAATTAAACACCGTGGAGAATAAGTCTGTAATGTTGATTTTTCCTGATTTTGCAACCAGATTTCAATGTCTAAGTTCCCAAATGAATTTCTTTGCAAATTATTGCTGTATTTTTATATGCTCAGCATTATATCTGTTTTATTTCTCTTCTTTAGTTATTCATGAATTTAACTCAAATAGAATTTTCCAAATTTTGGTTTCTTTTTTATCCTCCCCCCCTCAAAAAAAAAAATTAGAAAAGACTTTCTCCTGTTTTGCGTTTTTTTATAAAATATGCTTGTCATAAAATGTATTTCTTTGCCTCGTCAAGTACAGATTTAGTTTGATAGACAATCAGCCTTGTCTCACTTATTTTTTCATTGGATGACATTTTATTAAAAAGTAATTTTTGTGTTTTACTATATTTGCACAAGAGTGATAGAAAATGTATACTTCTCTCTCCTTAACTCAATTCCTATATTTGACTCTTTCTTTCTTTGTTCTCTTCATTTACTTTCTCCTTCTTTCTCTTACTTTTACTCTCATTATTATGTTCTCTGTCACTCTTTTTTCATATATGTATACACACACACACACACACACATATATATATATATATATATATATATATATATATATATTGGTACACCAAAGTATTCAACCAGTGTTATTTGTATTAATCTGCATTTCATTTGATGACATTATATTTTTATACCCAATATTTAAATCTGTTTAAGATGTGAATTAACAATAAATAAGAGAGAATTGGTATTATTATTTATTTTATTTACAAAATAATAACCTTTGCATAAGCATTCAACCTTCAGTGCAAAAACTAAATTTGGCAGTAATTTAAATTATATTACTAACTAAAATTTAGCTATTCTCATATCCACTGCTCAAAATCTCTTTAGAAGTTTCTATACAAATTAATTTTACAAATTAAACATTTATTTAGACCACTGACATTTTTGAACTGTTGTCCTCATATTCATTGTCATCTTTACAATGTTTCAGCCATTGTATGCTCTGGCCTTCTTCAGGTGATATACGTTGGAATTTCAAATCGAAATGGTACAGTGGATAAAAGTGTTGGTTGAAGTAATCCAGTGACTTGACTCAAAGAGTTGTGAGTTCAATACCAGGTCACAGCAGAGGTGAATAAAAACTTGGAGAGTTGAGTTGCTAAAGTTGAATTAACTGAAACTGAAATATCTAGAAAAAAAATGACATGTGGATCTTTAGCTATCTACCTGGTGGATAATATCAAGGGTTCGGTTTGAAATTCCAATGTATATCACCTGAAGAAAGCTGGAGGTACAACAGATGAAACATTGCGAATATGACAATAAAGATAAGGACAACAGTCTGAACAATGTAAATAGTGTAAATAGTTACAATACCTCATCTCAGAAATATAGACAGATGTTGAAGGTGAATATGGCAATAAAGATAAGAACAACAGCCCGAACAATGTCAATAGTGTAAATAGTTACAATACCTCATTTCAGAAATATAGACAGATTTTAAACATTTATGTATTTTTGAAATCATGATGAAAATCTAAGATTTCTCAGAGGAACTGAAAAAGAAACAAAAAGAATCTCGCAATGCTACATTTAAAGGAAAACACAAAACAACGTGAAAAATAAATGTGAAACATGTAAAGCATGGAAGTAGACAGTTTATTTTATGAAGCAGGTACATGGAAATTCACCAGGACTGAGGAGAAAATATATTTTCCAAAATATCAATCTATTCTTTGAAAGAACATTTTAACCTCTACCATTCAGCATAGAATTCATGAGCAATTCATCTTCTAAAAAAGCAACAACCTAAAAACATATGGAAAATCACCTGAGAGTGGTTTAAGAGTAAGTTTAAGCAAATTAAAAGATTTAATCCTTAATCCAATTGAACATTTGTAACATGAACTTAAAATTACTTTTCATAAACAGATATAATTGAATCTAGATAATTTGAAGGGATTCGGTATAGATATGATTGAATCTAGATAATTTGAAAGGATTCAACATAGATATCATGGAATCTAGATAATTTGAAGGGGTTCGGCATAGATATCATAGAATCTAGATAATTTGAAAATATTCAGCATAGATATCATTGAATATAGATGATTTGAAGGGATTCAGTATAGATATGATTGAATCTAGATAATTTGAAAGGATTCGGCATAGATATGATTGAATCTAGATAATTTGAAAATATTCAGCATAGATATCATTGAATATAGATGATTTGAAAGGATTCAGCATAGATATCATTTAATATAGATTATTTGAAAGGATTCAGCATAGATTTCATTGAATATAGATGATTTGAAGGGATTCAGTATAGATATCATTGAATATAGATAATTTGAAAGAATTCAGCATAGATATCATTGAATATAGATGATTTGAAGGGATTCAGCATAGATATCATTGAATATAGATGATTTGAAGGGATTCAGTATAGATATTATGGAATATAGATGATTTGAAGGGATTCAGCATAGATATCATTGAATGGGTGATGTTTCATTGGAAAAATACGAAAAAGTAAATAATAATGAAATTCGTTTGGTTTCAATTAATTTTCACAAATGTGCACACTATAACATATACAATATCTATCCACACATATATATCTCAACAAATTATACAATATCCTATGTGTGTGTGCATGGATATATCAATAAGTCTATAGCCTGATGAGAAAGAAAACATTTTATTTTAAACAAAAGATATTTATTTTTCCATATAATTTCTTTTCTTGAAAATGACCTTAATTTATTTGTAAATATTAATCACATGGATTGGACATTATACATTGAAAATTTCAGATAAAAAATTAATGATAACTACATGTCTATTTATAGAGTTATTGATGCATTTATATATGTATATGTGTGTATATATATGTATATATATACAATTATTGATATATATATATATATATATATATATATATATATAAAATACTCACACATATTAGCTCTCGATAAAATAATTTAATTGGTCGAGCACTGTGGGGAGTAAGGAATGAATTTGTAAACACTAACTTTTACTACTGATTGATTTCTCTGAGTGACTGGTGTATTTATGAAAAAATAAATACGCAAAAATTCGCCTTTCTCTCTACGGGGCGTCGTTGGCCTAGGTTAGAATCTCTGATACCAAATCGGTTAGGTTTCGGTCCCGGCCTGAAGCAATCGGATGTCTAGTCACACTGATGATACAGCGATAACAGCCTGTCTGTGGATGATGACACGCACACACGCACACACACACACACACACACACACACACACACACATATATATATATATATATATATATATATATGAAGAAATATAGTCTTTAAGTGTGCTATATTTATGGGATAAAGTGCTTAATATCAGAGATAGAGCGTGTGTAAATATAAAAGTGAACATAGAAGTCAACATTTAGAGGCGACAGTCTGTTTCATGCTAGATGCAATCGTCAGGCCACGAGTGCTGTTATTTTTCTAGGCTATTGATATATACGGGTCAGTGTTACATTGTGAGTAGTCTATTTTGGCAGATATTTTACCGGAAGTCGTTTATTTGTTTATTTATTTATTTGGGTCAAATTATTTTGCTTGTTTTTATTTAATTTATTTTTGTTTTTTTATCCTTTATATTTATTTTATTTTTATTTCTTATTTTGATCGGTGTTTTTATTAACGTATTAAAAATGTTTTTATATAGCTTATTGTGGGTAGTCTATTATATATATGTATATATATATATATCAATAATTATATTGCAATATATCCTTTCCCCTACAGGTGGGATGTGGCTCTTTTGCTATTTCCACGAAAAGTGCTTGGATAAACTAGATTCCCCGGTGCCGTCTATTCAAACTTTCATGCAAGAACACGCGATATCACTTACATTGTAGCAAACCACCTACATTCCCTCTGTATCATTGATGAGAAGTCAGTTCCCCTCTAACAGCTTCTTCCCCGTGAAACCACCGCTCTGTGGAACCGACTCCCAACAGTATGTTTCTCTTATCACTACCTTCTTAACCTGTTCAAGGCTAGGGTTAGCCGTTATCTTTCACTCCTTTCTGCACAAACTGCTTCTACCTCGAGTGTCCCACCGGGCCTTGTGAAGGGTAAACCTTACTGTCAAATATATATACAGTGAGTCCTCTGTATTCGCGGGGGTTAGGAACCAGAACCGGCCACGAATAGTTAGAATCCGCGAATACTTGTAACACCCACCCTCCAAAAAAGTACTTATAAGTACCTATTTTGATTGTTAAAACCCCATCCTAAACACTTTAGAAACATTTCAGACTCTTTTTTAAAAAATAGTATTGGTGACCATTTCATTTGGTGTAAATTTTCTTTCATACGTACAATAACCGTTTTTAATTACGCATAGATCGATACAACCATTGAAAATACTGTGTGGCAAGGTGTAGCGGGGTCCGAGACGAATGACGGGTCAACATTATGAATGTGAAGGATGACCAATCAGATGTAACGGACTCCACCACAATTATTTAACTTTGACTAGGAAAGACGTGGAAAAGAACACGCAAAGTCACTATCCAATGTGGCGATCACGATGTAATTCATACATGACGTAAAATAGCACATAGTATAAAATACAAGACTGAACATAATGGTTCAAAACATAACAATTGATTTTATTTGTTCTGATGTACATGCAAATAAGCTGAAGGTTTGTTAGAGTCACGTCTCTTAGATTTGGGAAATATTTGTACCTGAGCTCATAAAGTTGGATTAATTATTAAACTGTAGTTTAGAAGAATAAAGTTCCTGTTGCATGTTAGGAATTGTGTATTGGAAAAGTTGGTAAGATTTCAGAAAAGTTAAGAGTTCGTACTTGCGTGAATGTTGATAATGTTCTTTAACGTCTGACCGCATGGTCTAGACAGGAGTTCTTGAAGGTTACATTTTGGCATCAAGGAATAAGACGCAAGAGTGACGAAAAAGAGACGGTGGAAGAGAGAAAAAAAAGAGACAGAGAACCACTCGTGTTTTGTTTATATAAGATGGTGTATCACGTGACTGGCTCAAAACTTACTGCACGGGAAATGTCATTCCTCGCGTGCAGGCGATTTGATTGGTCGGAATTGACCAATCATCGAGCTAGTTTTGAGGAGATTAGCCAATGAATGCTTGTTGTACGACCTCTATGTATGTATGTATGTGATGGTGATGATAATCACCACAAAGGCATAAAATATAAAGATTAAAACATATTCTAAAAACAGAACTGTGATGATGCCCTCTGACTTAACATAAGCCACTTTTATGACCCTAGCCACAGCCCCCAACAAAGAACAAAGCCCAATCACTACACATGTTTTTGCATTTGTTTTTTTTTTACAATTAAGATGTACAATCCTAAGTCACTTAAAAAACAGGAAAATAATACAAGAATATTTTAAATATGTTCTATAAAATACGCGAATCGAGGGACTTCTCAGCGATTAATTTGTACATATGTCCTTCAGAAAAAACCCGCGAATATTCGAGGTTTCCGCGAATAACAAGTACATATGTTCTAAAGAAAAATCCGCGAATGTGTGAAGCCGCGAATAAGCGGGACCTCACGGTATATATATATATATATATATATATATATATATATATATATATATATATATATATAATAACAATAATAATAATGGACTCTCCCATCGTTTTCAATGTATGAGTGTCTTTCAGTTCAGTTTTTTAAGTTTATGTCTTGTATGAGGCAACAATCTTGAACGCAGAACTGAACTGTAGACGACCCACACAGAAGATTTGTTTAGAGTGGTGAAGACTTGTGTAGAACCAGTCATACTTTTTTTGAAGAGCCGAAGGTTTTGAATTCAGAGTTGTCCTCCTAGACCAGTTGCCATCCAAGCCTATAGGTTCCAGTCGAATCCATTACATTCACTTACGTGCTAATATCCTTGGGAAAGGTATGAATTCTCTTCTCTCCCAGCTATGGGTAAATAGCAGGACAGACTGGGTTATATATATATATATATATATATATATATATATATATATATATATATATATATATATATATATATATATATATATATTGGTTTACAGGTCTGAGGATTGAAGCCATGTTTTATCATCTTCAATGAAATAAAATATCACCATTGGTTTTTTTTAAGTGTTTGTTTGTCATTATATAATAATATTTGCTCTGTCTTTTGACATAGAGCTCTCAAAGGATCTATATCCTCTTGGAAATTCCATACGGATTACCAATAATTTTATTATTAATATATGTGTGTATATATATATATATATATATATATATATATATATATATATAGTCAAACCTAATGAGCCAGACAAACCTACCAAGGTTTCACTTAGGCAGATCGTCAGGGTGACCCTGACGATCTGCCTAAGTGAAACCTTGGTAGGTTTGTCTGGCTCATTAGGTTTGACTAGGTTTGCTCTACGTTTGTATCGAGCTCTTTAGTTAGTTGTTTACTCGTATCCGGGTTTTTTCTTTGGGCCTTGAACCTGTAACTGTGCGATTATTTTCGACAGACTTTCATGTTCCTGGCTCTTTCTTTCTTAAAACCTTTTTTTTCCCTTCGATATTGATTTGGCTATTGTTAAATCAAGAATTCGAAGGTTTTCGACACGAGTATAGTTACCTATATATATATATATATACACCAATGATAAACCAACAGTTCACAAATATTTGTTGTAAGTTCAGTACTTATCAGGTACTTTTTTTATGCTGACCTTGTGCCAAACTAAGCTAAACTTTGTAAATATCTGTGGAGTGAGTGTCTGTTCTTAAATTTGAAGTATTCTGTTATTTAGTTTTATAGTGTGTTTTATCCTACCGAGATGCTTTTTCTGTTTTGGCCTTGTGCCAGGCTAAACTAAGCTCTGTTGACATCTCCATGTATTCTGTGCAATTTTAAGCAAAATCATCTCACAGACCAGTGTAGTGAGTTTGATCATTGCCTGGCACATCACCAGACAAAGTAATGTTGAGAAAGTATCTACCTGGAATGTATCAAGGAAATAGAAAAACATCTGATCTGCAGCGGGTATTACAGGTGCTCTAGAATGAAAAGGAATTGCGCAGACTCAGAAAGACATGTGCCAACAATGTGCTTTGTTCTTGGAATTTTCCTTTTTTTTTCTCTGTAGAATTTCTGCTACGACCTTGGATTTATCTCAGGTAGAGAAGGACTGCAATGATGCAGAGAGAAAATTTGATGCCAGCAAGCCTATTCTTAAGCAAGCATGCATGAATAAAACTATATGAATGCACAGTTATATGCACGTGTGTCTATCCATGCAAACACACATGCATTCATTGATATATATTTTTTTTTATATTTTCTATATACATACATAAATTTTCATGCACCCTCACACACATACACAAATATAAGTAGTTATAGCTATATCAATAAGTCCGTATGCTAATGTGGAAATAAGCATTTATTTTACAGAACAATATACACGATACCAAATTTTATTAGGAAAGTTTTCATAATAAAATTACTCTCAACTAACTGATGTTGGAAACATTTCAGGATATATTTATGTGGCCCTGTGAATTTCAGATTTGGATATCAAACATTATTAAAAATACTTGTTACAACTTGTCTGGAAGTTATCGGATGTTTTGATTTTTTAAAATTTAATTTAATTTGTGTTGATCAATTCACCCCAAGTAAGGCAATAAAGCCAACTAAGACGAAATGGATTGCTGAGTGTGAGAGAATTTGAGAGACAAAATAATGATTGACACTGCAGTTCAATTTTTGAAGATTAAAGTTGTCTGTGAAGCAAGAAGCTGAAAGAAAGTTCCACAAGCAAGAAGTGTGAGAAAAAGAAACTGTTAGCGTAGAGCATACAGATACATCTAGCCATTTCCACTGTAAAATGATGAGACCTTATCACCAATTTAGTACTGCATTTACATTCATAAAGTCTATGAAAAGTAATATTTATTTTGTTTTAATAAAAAATGTGGCACAAAACCAAAAAGAGAATAAGGGAAGGTTGGTCTTCAATCTGCATTATCTTAAACTTAGCTAGCCATGATTAATGACCCAAGCAGTATTCCTTACATCAAAATAACACATTATTACTTACCATTCTTACTACAGTCACCATAATACCTCAAAGTCTCTATGTAGTCCTAACTAGTTCCCCTATGTATAATTTGTCTGTGGGAAGGGAGGGTAACATAACAACATTTAAAAATGAAACTGTAATGAATATTTACAATGAATACAATTTATATACAAGAAACTAAACAAAATAGTACCATAGAGGAAAGTTAATTTGATCAATTTCCAAGTAACTATTTATAGAAAAGGCAAAGGGAAACTATTTTAAGGCAGTGGGAAAGTGATGGAACCTGAGATGCCTGGTCAAAAACAATAACATTACAGATTCTTCTTTGAATTTTATAAAGAATCTCTAAATATACAGCAGAAGCACCAGAGCAGATGGGACAGCAATATTCAAAGCATGGATGGATAGTAGACTTATAAATATGTAAAAGAAAACTTGTCTAGCACAATACAGTGAATCAACTTTCATAGCAGCAGATTTAACAATTGTTTCAATATAATTTTTCCACTTTATATCAGTGTGAAACATTAGAACAAGAAGATGCAATGAGTCACTCTCCTGGAAGTTAGCATCAGCTGTGCTAATGGAATGCAGAGCAGTCTCATTTTAGAGGTGTTAAAGATAACAAGCCATTCCTTGCCCCAGTTAACAACATATTGTAGGTCATTTTTTAGATTAGTTGCCAATTTGACTTTATCAAACTGATCAGGCTTACCATTAAGACAAGAGTAAATAGTTGTACCATCAGCATAGATAGTAAATTGAGAAATTATGCCATCAGGAAGGTTGTTGATGAAAATTAAGAAGAATATAGCATCATGGATAAAACTCTGGGAGAAATCTGCATTAATGCAAAAAGATCTAGAAGAGTTGCCATTCAAGACAACTTTCTTTTTGCAATTTTATAAGAAAGACTGAAAGTTCAAAAATTTATCCAGAAATACCATAACTTTTCAACTTGTGAAGAAGACCAATAAGCAAATATATGTCAAATGCCTTTGAGATGTGTCCAAAGCAACAGCCAGAGCTTCACTAGTCTTATGTAAAGATTGATAGACCCTTTTAGCAATAATCATTAATATATTAACAGTTGATCTAAAGAAGTGAAAGCCATATTGCTTAGCTGAAAGGAGACCCTGTGAGATGAGATGCTTAACCAATTCAGAGTTGATTAGATCATGTAGTACATTGCCAAAAACAGGTAGAAGAATTTCCAACAAGTGGGAAAGTAGGAAGTAGGAAGATATTTATTGTAGAGTTCAGAGAGATAAGGAGCACATTTGTTAAGAACTATTGCAGGAATGACTTCAAATCCACAGCTTTGTGTGGATCAAAAGTTAGAAATGGTAGCAGTTATACACAAATCACTCACAAGAGACACACTAGTAAAGCGTGCGATGGATAAATTGTCATCTAAATTATGCAAAAATGCAAATAACACTGACATCTCATTTAAACAGATATATTTACCAAAATTACACAAAAATATATTGAAATACTAAACAGTAAATTTATTCAATAAAATCATTGTTGACTTTAACCACAGCCTCCAGATGACTTCAGAATCTCCTGCACTTCTTCTGGCCATCTCCTTGTTTAAGATGCTGAATGCTGCCATAATCCTTACCTTCAGTTCATCTTTGGTGTTAAAAGGAGTTTTGTTGGACCCTCACTAACTGCATCCCACACATAATAATAAAGGGAGTTGCAGTCTGGGGAGTTAGGTGGCCAGATGTAAGCGGTGACATGGTTGCAGAAATTGTCTGACAGCCAAGATTGGGTTCTCCTGCTTGTGTGGTATGGTACAAAGTCCTGTTGCCAGATGAACTGTCTTCCAGCAGCCACCTTTTTTGACCCAGGGCAGCACTACCTCCTCAAGACACTTGATGTAGGCCTTCATGTTGAGCCTGTGACCCTCTCAGGAGTTCTTTTCTTATCAGATTGATCAGAGTGAGTTTTCAAAGCTGCTGTACCTTCGTAATCACCATTGGACTCATCCGACTCTTTTTGAATCCTCTGCACTGTCCTCAGATTGACACCCAAACACACTGAAATGTTTTTGTTATATTTATATACCATACCTATGAACACTAATGGGTATGTCCCAGTCCTCATAAATACATTGGATACTATTGTAAGTGGGGGTAATATACTGTCTAAGTAGTCCACCACCAGCAGTGGTTTACCTATTTCACGCCGCTGTCGAGTATTGTATTTTGTTGATGTTATAAAGATTACCATTTCATTTCCAACCTCTGTTTTGGTTATTCCTCATTCAGTAATCTTTTCTAGGTTATGACAGTTTTATTGGAGTGAATTGCATCATGGTTCTCTTTTTCTCACAGATGGTGCCCAACTGACCCTACTATACTGTGCAGTCGATTGAATCATAAACAAATAACCTGCATTTACAAAATTAAAAATATAAATTGGCGACAATTTATCTATCGCACTATGTAAAATGTCTTCTTAGACTTTTGTTCTAGCAAAAATCTGGAGCCATTATTTACACCTTAGTTAAAAAAAAAAGACTGTTGTTTTAATCATCATCATCATCATCATTATTATTCCAGTGACCAGTTGTGGTCATAGGGTTGCTGTACAACTGAGCAGCTGGCCAGTTACTTCTACATATCTGGGTTGAAAGCTGAAGTATTCATTTATGCATTGCATGTCTTGGGCAAGTTGACCTTGTTGACCATGTTCCCCATAGTCTATGAATATAGAATCCAGCGCAGTACGTAATCTGTTCAATGAAACAACGTTAAAGATTAACACTCACGAGTCAGACACTCTACTGAATCTGACTATATCACCAATACCACCAGCAGCTGTTCCGTAATTCTTCAGTCTTCAATATCAAAGGCTGGCAGTGAATATTCCAGAAAAAACATGGGTGCCTTTATACACGTCGTAATGAATATTTTGAGCCTTCTGATTGGTTAAATCTTCTATTGGTGAACTATAAAATGAGTCAGCTCATTTTGGCTGGCTCACTAGTACACCAAAGTACCCCAAAACTCCAACAGACCTGTTGGAACCATCAGTCTTCAGGACAAACCACAGCCACTCCCACAGCTTTGGTCATGGACACATAGCCATTGATTTCAATGGAGGAATCCACCACCCTGGCTGTTGACTTCAGTCTAAATAGCTCTCTTCCCATGTCATTTCATCACTACAATTGCTGCATACATAACTATGAAACATAGTCTTAATGCTATGAACCTAGTACTTCATTGTGCTAGATGGCCATTGACCCTACAAGAAGGTTCATCCATCCTTTGACATGCCTAGTGGGTGGGGAAGGAATTATCAGCAATGGCCCAGATATATGGCAAGTAGTACAAGGTTACATGATATCAGTAGCTCATGTAGAGTGTCCTAAAATAAATGATTTTGAATGCTGGTTTTCAAATAAAGCAATAACATTGGTTCAACACGATTTTCCCATTACTTATTCTTATCATTTTCATCTTATGCCAGACTCAGCTAAACTTAGCATACATCTATAAACTGAGTTCAAATTGCAGCAGAAATTGCAGGAATGGTCTTCACTTGGCATTAATGCCCATTGGAAAGTTATGAATCCATCTCTCTCCCCACTTATGGGTAAAATAGTAAAGCAGACAAAGCTAGGGGGACAACTGTGAATTCAAAACCACTTACCAGAAAGGGGGTTAGTTGAACCCATTTGTAGGGTCAGCAGTCTGTGAGAACATAAGAAGGATATTTTTGCATTGGTCTGGCTGAAACTGATGTTCCATTTTACCACTGGATTTGTTTGGACATGTGTAACCTCTTGATTATCTAAATCCACTCTGATACATGTATTATCTAAATCATAATCTTATCATAATCATAATCTTAATCTTAATCTTAATCATAATCATAAATTACCTAAATCCACTCAGATACATGTTATTTCTGGAAAGCAACCATCATCATCATTTGGCATGGATAGCATATGATATTTCTATATTTTATATTTGTTAAACACAAAATTAATTTTTCAATCATTTGATGGTTTTTTGTCATCAAACAGACACTGAGTTTTATTTTAATGTTTTATCATTATGATAATTAATTAATTAATTAATGGAAAGAGATTGACTTAGATTGGTAGATGTGGGTATGTCAGATGTATTAGTTGGTTTTATGCAATGTAAAGAATTATGAACTTGCTAAGGAATGTATACACTTGTGAAGGCCGGCTAATATAATTGGAAATAGGATTGCCCAATCAGAGAGTCAATATGTCTCCCTCTTTTTCTCTGTGTATATATATATATATATATATATATATATATATATATATGTATATACACACACACACACACACACACACACACACACACACATATATATATATATACACACACACACACACACACACACACACACACACATATATATATATATATATATATATATATATATCCATGCACATACACTGATTTGCCAAAACATGACCAGAGACATGTAAGAATGACAGCTACAGTCTCATGACAAATGTGCATCATAATCAGAGGTATATAATCAGATAACTTAACCCCAACAACTTCATTTTGATGTGTTGAATCTTGCACTAATAGGCAATGAGAAAAATTTGAGTATTTTTGATAAAAAGCAAAATTGTTATGAGAAAATTCAAGAGATTGAATATGTCTCCCTCTTCTCTCTCTCTCTCTCTCTCTCTCTCTCTCTCTATATATATATATATATATATATATCCACACACATACACTAATGTGCCAATACATGACCAGAGACATGTAAGAATGACAGCTACAGTCTCATGACAAATGTGCATCAGAATCAAAGGTATATAATCAGATAACTTAACCCCAACAACTTCATTTTGATGTGTTGAATCTTGCACTAATAGGTAATAAGAAAAATTTGAGTAATAGGCAAAATTGTTATGAGGAAAAGTCAAGTTCTGAGCATTTCCAAAATAGCACGGTTTGTGGGTCACCCACATTCAGTTAATGGGGGTGACTATCAATCATAGTTTAAGGCATTGAATGCTCAACGCTTACGCAGGTTAAAATTGAATAGAGACTTTCCAGCCAAATAATCAAAGTGAAGGAAGGAATGTGTTACAACACACAGTACATTGTAGGCCATTTAGAGTTTCTAATCAATAATCATCATTGTAAATGTGTTCAGTGAGCTTCTAAGTGTCAGAAATTAACCATATATCAATAGAAAAACGTCACCAGGTTTGATTCTTTTCACATTTTCCTTTATTAAGTGGATAACACTGTTATTCTGAGGAAGTGATAATGCAGCAGCACTGTATGAGAAAGCAATAAGCCAATAGAGACAATGATCTGCTTTGCATTATTCATCTAGAAGATACTTTGTCAGGTACAATCAACCTCAGCTGCATTGATGACAAAATACACTGCTTCATGTTCAGATAATTAGACCATGAAAAAACAATGCCTGCCTCAATTGATACTAACACTTACTGCTCAAAAAGGGTAGTCATAAAAATCTTTATAGCATTCAGTTCATCCTTGTATTTCAGGCAACAGAAATGTAGTTCTACAGAAGGATGCTGAGAATTCCATGGCCTGAACATAAACAACAGGAAAGTTTTAAAAAATGGCAATGAAAAGGAGACATTTCCTTAGACATTTCATGGAGAAATAATGAGAAAAGAGACCTTGGATAATTTGACACTAACCGGACTTACTGAAGCAGTGATTAACCGACCTAATAAGTTTGTGTAAGTAGACAATAGAGAATGTGAAGGATTTTAAGAGGACAAATATTGATTAGAGCTATAATACACTATTTACATTATTCGGTCTGTTGTCCTCATCTTTGCTGCCATATTTATTACAACATTTCAGCCGTTGTACGCTCTGGCCTTCTTCAGGTGGTTGGAATGTCGAACTGAACCAATTAACAGGAGATAACTGATAACTAAAATTCGTTAGACATGGCATGTGGAACTAGAACAGTCTACCCCAGCGAGCAAAATCAAGGGTTCAGTTCGACATTCCAACCACCTGAAGAAGGCCAGAGTGTACAATGGCCAAAACATAGTAATAAATATGGCGACAAAGATGAGGACAATAGTCTGAATAATCTAAATAGTGTACATAATACCTCATCTCAGAAATATAGACAGATACTGAAGGGCCGAAATGTTGTAATAAATATGGCGACAAAGATGAGGACAATAGTCCGAATAATGTAAATAGTGTACATAATACCTCATCTCAGAAATATAGACAGATACTGAAGGGCCGAAATGTTGTAATAAATATGGCGACAAAGATGAGGACAATAGTCCGAATAATGTAAATAGTGTACATAATACCTCATCTCAGAAATATAGACAAATACTGAAAGGCCGAAACGTTGTAATAAATATGGTGACAAAGATGAGGACAATAGTTTGAATAATGTAAATAGTGTACATAATACCTCATCTCAGAAATATAGACAGATACTGAAGGGCCAAAACATTGTAATAAATATGGCGACAAAGATGAGGACAATAGTCCGAATAATGTAAATAGTGTACATAATACCTCATCTCAGAAATATAGACAAATACTAGAGCTATAATGTATAAGAAGTTGAGGATAGGATCGTTCACATCCTGAAGGGACAAAGCACATAGAAATAGAAGAAAAGAACATAGCATCACATACAGGTGTAAACTCCCTACATATATGTACGGGTGCATTAATATCTACACAGCCCGACTCATACTTTCACACATACATGCATCTATGCGTGCACCTTCTAATACTTTTAATAATACATTTTTTTATGATCTTAAACTATTGGTTCTTATTGACGACACCTTAGCCAAGGTTTTTTTCTGTTGTTGAGAAATTTTTCCATCTTTTTCCTCACTGAACTGAGCTTCTGCCTCAGCATTCACACCAAGTGACAGGCTTTAAGCATGTTAGCCTTTATATCCTTATGTTTGCCTGCAGATGTGAACGAATCTTTTCGTGCAAGTTGAGGTTGACTTTAAGTATCAGGATGAGAAAACTGACAGTGAAATCAAAATAAAAATAATGACAGCAGAATAAATGAATAAGTGAATCCCATGCCAAGAGAAAGAATGTGAAGGAATAAACCCCTTGCAAGGTTCAAATTAATACTTGGATCAAAAGGACTTTAGCTTGAACCTATACACTTTTTGTTGCAGGAATAAAAATGCATGAATATATATATATATATATATGTGTGTGTGTGTGGTGGGGGTGTATATATATTATGTAACTATTGCATATATTGAAGTATACTATGTCAAACTTCCCAAAATCTGGCAAAACAGCAGAATTTATTTTAGAATTCTTTCTTGGTCTTATATAAAACTTTTCAGCACACTTCAATATACAGGGGTTGGACAAAATAATTGAAACACTTGTTAAATTCAAAGAAAATTTGTTTAATATGTAGTTGGTCCTCCTTTAGACTCACATACAGCTTTAATATGTCTAGGAATGGAATCATACAGCTTCCTGACTTCATCCAGAGGAATTTTCAGCCATTCTTCCATTAACACCTGCTCCAGCTCTTTAAGACACGACGGTGGAGGATAGCGGCTCCTAACTTGTCACTCCAAAATGCACCACAAATGTTCAATAATATTGATATCTGGAGATTGGGGAGGCCACTCCATGTGTTCTAGCTCACTTTCATGCTCTTCATACCAATTCATAACCACTCGAGCGGTATGTATTGGAGCATTATCGTCTTGGAAGATGCAGTCACCATCAGGGAATAAAGTCTGGGCCATTGGATGAACATGATCTCCCAAAATGTTCAGGTAATCTTTGCTGTTGATTCTACCATGCAGGGCAACTATTGGACTGAGACATTTCCATGATATGGTGGCCCAAACTATCACTGATCCACCTCCATGCTTCACTGTTGGAAGAAGGCAGTCAGGGTTGTAAGCTTCTTTGGGCTGACTCAACACATAAACTCACCCTAAATTTGGGAAAAGAGAAAAACTCGACTTCTCTGAGAATATGAATTGCTTCCAGGCATTGTGATCTCTGCACCACTTCAACCTCTTCTGAATGTTGCGAGTGGAGAGAAGAGGTTTCCTTATTGCTGCTCTTCCATGATATGCAGCCTTAAAGAGCTCATGACGAACAGTTTTAGTAGAAACTAGACTATTCAGATGATCATTCAACTCAGCAGTCACATTGGCCTCAGTAGTCTGATGATTTTTTGCCACATTGCGTTTCAATGCATGTCGGTCCCTGTCAGTAAGTTTGAAAATCCAGCCTGAATTGCTATGGTTGCTAGAGGTTTTACCCTGTTTCTTGAATTGCATCATAGTTCTTTATATGGTAACTCTTGAAAAACCAAACAGTTCATTAATTTGAGGTTGGACAAAATAATAATATATATATATAAATATTACCAATTTGAGACTGTTAGGGACAATTCCAAAGAGGACATTAATCCAGGGAGAGCTCAATGTAAACTACAGAGCATTATAATAAATAATAATAAAGATTTTATTCTTAAGAGATGAATATGTAGATATTCATGAAATAAATTATAATCAAAATTAATCTTTAAGGTTTATTCTTGATTATTATATATATATATATATATATATATATATATATATATATATATATATATATATATGTATGTGTATATATATATATATATATATATATATATATATATATATATGTGTGTGTATGTGTGTGTGAGTATGTGTATGTAAGCATTGCTCCAGAAATAATATCCTACTATTCTATTAAGTTTGTCCATAACATGGAGTTGAATGTTGGTAGTATGGCAGTAAAGGTTGAGCCTACCTAATAATAACTCATAATTCTTTTCACCTTGTTACAGATAGCTGAGTAGTGTCACTGAATTCCTCCATGTAGAAAAAATAACTTCTTAGCATTTGATAACAACAGAATGTTAGAAATTGTGAGAAAGTTAAACATAAATCACCAAAATTGGTTAAAGACATGAAAACAAACTGACACATTTAAGTAAAATGTGTAAATTGAGCAAAGAAATACATAAAAACTATTTTCTCAACAGTATTTTTAGTGATGAATGTAGAGTTAGATTGGATAGATCTAATGGTTGATCTATAGATTGGATGGACCTGATGGTTGGTCTATAGAATGGATGGACCTGATGGTTGGTCTATAGAATAGATGGGCCTAATGGTTGGTCTATAGAATAGATGAACTAGATGGCTGGTCTATAGATTGGATGGACCTGATGGCTGGTCTATAGATTGGATGGACCAGATGGCAGGTCTATAGACTGGATGAACCTGATGGCTGGCCTATAGATTGGATGGACCAGATGGATGGTCTATAAATTGGATGAACCTGACGGCTGGTCTATAGAATGGATGAACAAGATGGCCGGTATATAGATTGGATGAACCTGATGGCTGGTCTATAGATTGGATGAACATGATGGCTGGTCTATAGATTGGATGGACCAGATGGCTGGTCTATAGATTGGATGGACCAGATGGCTGGTCTATAGATTGGATGAACCTGATGACTGGTCTATAGATTGGATGACAACAGTAGGATGGTGAGAATAATGTTTTGAGCAAGTGAAATTATAGAACTATTGTCAAGATAAATGAAAAAAATTCTTGGATAAAATGACTTTTGAGTGGTTCATGTTACAACTAAAATTGCTTATTTTATTCTAATGTCAATTTGTTTTTTATTATATAGTTTGGGAGATTCTTGTTGATTAGTGTCTTTTTTATATTTTTAAGTTCATTATAAAATATTGTGTTTGAAAAAGATCGTAAATATGCTGCATTTATTAAATTACTTAGGATCAATATTTTGCATTTAGAGAAGCATTCACTATTATTGTAAGTAAGAATGGAACTGTTTGTTGTTTTTTGAAAATGCAAGTTTTAAAACTAATATTATTTGAGTGAAGACATCTAAAAAGGTAATTTTTATTACTGATGTTAAGTTCATATGTGAATTTAAGAAGTAAATTATTTTCTAAAACTGATCTTAAATTTCTAACTTTGTCTACATTTTTAGTTAATATAAATAAATAATTATCATAACAGGCATAATTATTTATTTAGGGAATTTTTAAAGTTTCTTTTTTTAAATTTGACATTCTGATAATGTTGGAGGGAACATTGCAAAAGATTCAATCCCAATGGTGAAGCCTGTTGGTGGATGTCATTTTATAGGGTTGCATTTATGCATCAGGTATCTGGAAACTCACCATTATAGAGGAGAAAATAGATTCAATAAAATATCAATCCATTCTTTCAAAGAATCTTTTCCCCTTGGCCATCCAGTTTTGTAGGCAATTCTAAAAAGACAATAACCGAAAACATGCTTCAAAAACAACCTCAGAATTGATTCGGAGCAAAATTAGGGTAATGAAAAGCTTTTCTCAATTGCCTGTTTTTAATCCAATTGAATATTTGTGGAATGAATTGAAAATTGCTTTTCATAAACAGAAGTCAATGAATTTAAATGTTTTGGAATGATTCTGCATAGAAGAATGGTTGAACATATGCTGAGAGTTGCAGAAGCCTGACAAATGGCTAAATGAAATATCTGTTCAACATGATCAGAGCCCCCAACTAACACTTACTTGAGGAGGTTGAATATTTATGCAAAAGTTATAATAAAATATTGATAGTTTTAGTTTAGTTTTTTCCTTCCGCTTGTGCTGTTAGGTATCGTGAGGAGACATCGTCATCTGTCAGCAGCAAGGCAAATGGCTAGGAGGAGAGATATCTCGTCAGCTCTGAGAGTTCTGCCACTGAGTGAGGTGTCTGAAACACTTGATCGTCTGTTGTTTGATATGTTGTATGATTGGTATTGTTCCTACCATATTTCTTATTGCCTCATACCTATCTTTTCTCACCTGGTCTTGTTCACTGCTTTCCTCAGGCATTTCATCTCACAAGTGATCAGTTTCCACTCAAATGTTTTTGTTAGGGGCCATGTCTGGCACTTGTATATCAGCATTGATAGGAAGATGGCGTTGATGAGATTTGCCTTGGTGTTCATGGAAATGCTAAGATATTGTACTGATGCAGGGAGACACAGTCATCTGTCAGCAACAAGGTGAGTGGCCTGGAGGAGAGATATCTTGTGGGCTCTGAGAGTGTCTGTTGCTGAGTCACTCAAGCATCTCCTTGGTCTGCCTCTTGCTCTTCAGCTAGAGTACCTGAGAGTGTATGCTCATAGGGTTGGCTAGTTGATAAGCATACGAGTGAGGGGTCCGAACCACTTGATCATCTGTTGTTCGATGTGTTGTATTGCTCCTACCACATCTCTTATTGCTTCATACCTATCTTTTCTCACCTGGTCTTGTTCACTGCTTTCCTCAGGCATTTCATCTCACAAGTGATCAGTTTCCTTTTTTTGTTAGGGGCCATGTCTGGCACTTGTATATCAGCATTGGTAGGAAGATGGCGTTGATGAGATTTGCCTTGGTGCTCATGGAAATGCTAGAATGTTTTAGAAGAGGAGCAAGCTGGTAACTGTGTTGGCTTTCTGACATCTGGTCTCAATTTCTCTGTCTCGTTTCAGTAAATATGCTGCCCAGATATTTGACGTCACTGGTTTACTTTAGCTGGGTCCCATTGATGTCAAAATATTAAATATTGATAATTGTGCAAATAAAATCATTAATAATATTGTTTCTTGTTAATGATCAATTTATATATTGAACAGTTTTTCTAACACACAGTTAGTAAATCTCATTAATAACATTCTAAAAATAAGGAAAATTATATACACAACTCTCCCTCTTGAAGGTATTTGAAGTGTTTAATATTTGTTAATTCCAAATCTTGAATTTTTGTTATGAATTCAGGGTGGCTTCCATCACTGCTTTTATTTCAATTACAGATCATTGTTTCTATTTTTGAAAAGTTTATCTTGAGTCCTATTACTTAGAACACTAAGTAGATGATGTGAAATTTTTTCAAGATCATTTTTATTCCAACTATGAATATATCTGTCATAAGCATAGCCCCTAACATCATCAATACCTTAAGAGGTAAAACAGAAACATTGTTTCCTCTTAATAGATTCATTTGTGATGTGGTAAGAATGCTTAAATAATCAATACCCATCTCTTCACATCTCTGCTTGTTTATATGCAAGGCGTAGTCTAGGAAGAGATTAAATAGACTGGAGGTCTCATTTCACCCTTGTCTTACTCCTGATGAGGTTTTAAATCTTTCAGTTCTGGGACCTTCAAACATGTTCAACTCTGTAGAGCCACATAGTTCCTCTGTCAAATCTAGACATTCAATGGAGTCAGAACTTGGGAGATGATTTTTAATAGATAAGAAGAGATAGTCAGTATTGATGTGGTTGTATGCTGCTATGAGGTCAGCAGAGCAGGTATACATTTTTTTTGTTGGAGAGGTAAGCAGTCTCATTCAGTTGTTTGATTATATATATATATATATATATATATATATATATATATATATGTATATATATATATAAGCCATCATTATATCTCTTACCAGAATGAAAACCAATAGTGACTGGTTGTTTTGCACATTCAGTAATTATCACATACACATACATATAATTATTATTAGTAATAGAATAAATCGGTACTCAAAGTTTCATGGGATTTTTTAGATCCAAACCGTAGATTTCCTAACAAGTTAAGTCAATTTATTTAAAGATTGCTTTTATCTTTTTTCTCTAAAAGACAAAAACTTATCTTTATGATGATGCAAAATGTCTGAGGCACAGTGGAGTAGTGGATAGCAGTTCGGATTGAGAAATCGGAGAACCAAGTTCAAATTCCAGTTGAATCTATTACATTCACTTACATGCTAATACCCTTGGGAAAGCTTTGAATCCCCTTCTTCTCGCCCCAGCTATGGGTAAATAGCATGACAGACCGGGTTCTATAGCCTTGGATGGCAACTAGTTTACCGCAGAAAGAAATGGTAACCTACTGTGGGAAAAAATCTGCCTCGTCAGTCATGTATCATAAGACACATGATCGCCTACCTGTGTATCATGCATGGCACATAACTGACTGACTGAAGATGTCTGAAACAATTCTGCTAATGCTGTAAAATTAATGTGCAAGATGAAATTTTGAATAAGTTCAGTTAAACTTAAACCATTATTTTACAGAGTTTGAATACAAACATTTCAGAGTATTTGGAGGTCAATCTGATGACATTGCAGAAGATTCGAAAAGGGTTGGATGAGTCTAAGGGTGATTATGAAGGTTTTTGGAGTGATCCCTAGTGACGGTGACATTATGCCTCCATTCATCTTCCTACAGGGCCTCAGACTCAACAAAGAGGTCTACATAAAATGCTTTGGGGAGGTAGTGCTGTCCTGAGTCAAGAGGTGGCTGCTGGAAGACCCTATGCAACAGGACTCTGCACCATATCACACAAGCAGGAGAACCCAGTCATGGCTGTCAGACAATTTCTGCAACCACATCACCCCTTACATCTGGCCACATAACTCCCCAAACTGCAACCCCCTAGATTACTATGAGTGAGGTGCAGTTGAATGAGAGACCAACAAAACTCCTTTTAACACCAAAGATGAACTGAAGGTAAGGATTATGGCAGCATCCACCAACTTAAACAAAGAGACTGTCAAGAAGAAGTGCAGGAGATTCTAAAGTCATTTACAGGCTGTGGTTGAAGCCAATGGTGATTTTATTGAATAAATTTACTGTTTAGTATTTCAATATATTTTTGTGTCCTTTTGGTAAATATATCTGTTAAAATGAGATGTCAGTGTTATTTTTGTGCAATTTAGATGACATTGCATCCTGTATATACATATATATTTATGAAATCTGTATATACATTTATAAATGTGTAATCATTTTAAATCCAGGTGAATGCGATTTAAGTTTCAGGTAGAACTTGCATTTCAGATGTTGTTCACTTGCTAAAAGCAACCATCTCAGAAAAAGATGTCAAATAACTTTAATAATTTCTCATTCACATTTTTTATGGTATTGATGTCTCAAAATTTGAAATGTAAAGCTTGTCACCAAACAATTTATCATTCTGTCTGCTTAGATTAAAATCAAATATTTATTATAGACAGAATAAAGTTCATATGAGAAGCAAATGTTTTATATACACACGGAGTGCTATTATATGTATATTATATAAATAAACACAGTTACAACATAAAAACACATTCTAATCATGAAAAAATCTTTTGCTTTACAAAACAAATATTCATTTTTCAACATAATCTTCTTCCTTGGCAATGCACTTAATAAAATGCTTCTCTATTAATCATATACATTGAACATTTCAGACCCAAATTCACCAAATAAATGTTAGACTATGAACTTATTGAAATAACCTAGAATACTGGCAGTCACCAGGCAGTGTTGATCCATATGTCCACACTGTCTATATATACATAATTATATATATGGCTCGTGCGCATGTGTAGTTACATCAACATAACAAATTTAGTCCAATAAAGCCCTAATGGACGAAATGTGTCACAAGAAAACTTTTTCCACTGTCAGGGTGGCCTGACGATTGCGTCTAGCATGAAACAGACTGTTGCCTCTAAGTGTTGACTTCTATGTTCACTTTTATATTTACATATGCTCTATCTCTGATATTGAGCACTTTATCCAATAAATATAGCACACCGTAAGACTATATTTCTTCATATGTATATATAATACATCTAAAACTTTACATATATATATATATATATATATATATATATATATATATATATATGAACACGCTACCACTCCTTGTCTGAATGATTGGATTTCTCTGTATCCTTGTAAACAGTGAATTATGAATTTTTGCCGTACCTTTAAAACTCAGTAAATTTAAAAATAAGTTACTCCAAAATTCACTTGAGGATGAAATGGAACTAATGTCTTTAATTTAATTATAGAATTAAATTAAAAGCTTTTAGCTTCCATTTTTGAAACATAGTTATTACTGTGTAGTAAAAAAAACATATTTTAAATCAGTTAATATTAATATTAATGCTCTGTAAATTTAAATTGAGCACTATTTTGTAAAAATAAAAATATCTATAAGATCACCGGATTATATATCTTACTGTTCTTTCTTTTTATTTATATATATGTATATATATATATATATGTAAAGTTTTAGATGTATTTGGCAGCAATTTTTCATTTATAGAAGTTTGGTTAAAGACCAGTTCTTTGTTAAGAATATTTTACATTCATTTTTTTTATGTTTTATATCCTTTCTCTAGTTTCTGGTACATATCAATATTTATTATTGATTACTTAATTATTTGTTGTTGATTGTTATTATTACATTTACATGTGTTTATGTCCTTATTCATAGTTTGTTATTACGTTTATTATCTACTTAATTCGTTCCTTTATTTAGATTTGTTAGTATTTTTTGTTTTTTTCAGGGTTTGGTTATCTTACTTGTTTAGTTTAAAGTATTGACTTTGTCAAAATTATATCACATTCTGTGCATTGTGTGCAGTGCATATTTGCATTTGTTGTGGTGCCATTTTATAATGTATTTCGTTTTTAGATTTTGATTTTTAAGTAACATACTAAAAATTTTTTTTGTGTTTGCATTTTGAGATAAGTTCCGATCATTTATTTAGTAATTTGTGTTCTTCTACGAAGGTAATTATAGCTGTTTTTTTTCTCCAGACAAATGTACAGTTGTTTTTAATTTATTTTTGCAGGCTGAGATGCTGTCTTCCTTATTTTCCATGATATTTTCGTATAATTTGTTTTTTGTTTTAATTTCCCACATATGTTTAGAAAGCATTGGGTTGTTCACATATTTATTATTTGTAAAGAATGTTTTTTTGTGCAGTTTCTCTGTTTCAAGGGTCGTTCAACTACTACTGTGTATATTTTTTCTTTGTAATCTAATGATTTTACAATGGCTTGGTATATTATATTATTTTGCAAGCAATTGCCATTTATGGGAGATTTGTTCTTTGCTCTGCAGTTACAGATGGGTTTTGGTTGTGCGGGCGATTTGTTGTTTTTTTGTTTGTGCTTTTTTAATTATTTGTGTCATGTTCTCAGTGAAACTTTAGTTGCTTTTACTGTGTTTTTGTTGAATATCTTGTTGAGAGTGCTTGATACAGGGAAATGTTTGGGTATGAGTTTAATGGATATTTTTCCAATGTTTGTTTTTATGTTTTTTTTTGTACAGTGGGTTGTTTCTTTTCCTGTTGTTTTTTTTGAATATCTTGTTGAGAGTGCTTGATACAGGGAAATGTTTGGGTATGAGTTTAATGGATATTTTTCCAATGTTTGTTTTTATGTTTTTTTTTGTACAGTGGGTTGTTTCTTTTCCTGTTGTTTTTTTTGAATATCTTGTTGAGAGTGCTTGATACAGGGAAATGTTTGGGTATGAGTTTAATGAATATTTTTCCAATGTTTGTTTTTATGTTTTTTTTTGTACAGTGGGTTGTTTCTTTTCCTGTTGTTTTTTTTGAATATCTTGTTGAGAGTGCTTGATACAGGGAAATGTTTGGGTATGAGTTTAATGGATATTTTTCCAATGTTTGTTTTTATGTTTTTTTTTGTACAGTGGGTTGTTTCTTTTCCTGTTGTTTTTTTTGTGCTGTGTGGTGTGTATGTGAGTGTTGCTGGTCATTTCATCGTCTTTCTTGGCTTCATTGAAGATGGTTTAATTGGAAGAATTGTCAGATAACCTACAGCCAATTGATTATATATATATAGAGAGAGAGAGTTCAAAGGCAATGTCGATAAATACAACCATTATTTACCTTTACCTCACTGTCAGAATTTGCTGTTCAATATATAATCCTTAGAGAGTGAATGAAGGTTTTGACATATTTGTTTCTTAAATCCTACCCATAATAACAGAGTCAAATTTTTTCTATATGATTTTGAATCAAATATATGGTAGGCCTAGTTTAGCTTAAAAACCTAATTTAATAAACAACTTAAAATATTTTACTAAATAGGTAGTTTGCAGAAGGTGGAGAAAAGGGTGTAATGTCCCTGGCATCCATATTGCGGTTGGGGTGTAACACACTTAAAAAGTTAAATAAAAATGTAGTTTTTGAATGTGTCTCTGTTAACTTCATTGTACTAGCATTGAAAAGCCCTTGTCACAGGCTGACTCATGGGGGAACACTGGAACCTCATAGTTCAAAAGAGTTCAACTATGATAGAAGCTGAACTTTAACTGCAAATGTCTGCCGAAAAGAAAAATAGAAGGCAATAACAGAACAAACTGTTGAGGTTATATAATTTCTGGCAGAACAGAGGTCATTGTGGAGAAGGAATATTAAGTTTATCAGAGCCAAGGGAGGCAATCAGTGAAAATGCAGGAGACATTTTGGTAGCAATCAGACTTTTGGCCAATTCGGATGTAATCTTAGCTGAACACTCGTGGTGAGGGTGAAAGAGAAACCAAAAAGTATTAGCCATTTTCCCAACAGAACTCAAAATGAAATAATCAATGTTCTTGGTGAAACTCTCAAGAAAAAAATAATTTTCAAAATTAAAAATAAAAAAATATTTTATGATAATGCTGGATTCAACTACAGATATTTTCAATGAAGATCAGTTTTCAGAAATTCTGCATTACGTTCATTTTGATGAAAAAAGAAAAGAAGAAATAAAGAAGGTATATCTGAAATTTTTTCAAATCATTATAAAAGGTCAGTTTGGTAAATCAAATTTTTAGAAAAATTAGAAAAAACAGAATTTCCATTAATGACTGGAGTGTCCAAGCATGGTAATGCATCATTATGGCTAGAGTGATTAGATATGTTCAATAAACATCTTAAACTTAACTCAAAAGCTGTGTTTGTGAATTGTAAGAACAACAGCCTCAATTTGGCATTCGTCCATATAAGTGAGGTACAACCTGTTGTTACATTTTTTTTAGTTCTGGAGAAACTGTTTACTTTTTTTTTTCATCTACTTCTCATTTGGAAATGTTAAAATCATTTTCTGGGTTGTTAAAGACAATGTGATGCAAAATGGAGCTCCCACCATGATAATGTGCAAGTAATCCATGAAAAGTGAGATAATGTTATTGCAAGCATTGAACACCTGTTGGAAGGAGAATTTTCTAGCAAAATTAAATCTGACGTCGGATCACTTGTGAGCTCCATTTAACAGTTATCTTTATTAGATTTACGGCATCCAGTTTTATCACCAGTGGGGAAAGTTTCAAAACGTTTGCAAGATCCAAAAATAAAGTTCCACAAATATTCTTGTCATCTAAAAGGACTTATTTGAATCTTGAGGATTTCTGCCACAACTGGTCTGGTGCTCCTGCTATTTATTTAGAGATTCTTGATGAAATCCAAAGAAGCATCTGCAATTTCATTGGTCTTGACCTGGCATCTCGGCTTCAGTCACATTACCACCATGGTAACGTAGCTTCCTTTTGCCTTTTCTATAAATACTTTCATGGTAACTGTTCTGATGAACGTTCCTCTATGGTACCTAGACTTTATGAATTCAAGTGCACTACTAGATTGGTGGTAAGATCTCATCATTTTACAATTGAAATGGTTAGATGCAACCTTAAATTCTTTGCTAACAGTTTCTTCTCTTGAAATTCTTGCTTGTGGAACACTTTCCCGGCTTTTTGCTTTCCAGTTAACTTTGATCTTCAAAAAATTAAATTCAGTGCTAATTGTTATCTTCTGTCTTCCTAATTCTTGTTCTTTTATCGTTTCCTCTCCTTAATTGTATTTTTCTTTTTTTTTCACATACTCTCTAACACTCAGTAACCCCTTGCATCTTAGTGGCTTTATTTCCTTTCTTAGGGGTGAAATGATTAAAAAAAAACAAGAAAAAGTGTAATACTTTCAGCTAATGAATATGGAGAATAACAAATATTTGGGTGTTAGAGGCGTACAATCAAGTAGTTGGTCCCAGGCATCCCCAAACATCTGCATGCTACCGTACTTAATGAAGCAAACTCTAATTTAGACACCTTGTAGAACCATTGGAAAATTAACCCAACATAAAATTATGATGAGCAAAATATATTAATATGCCCAAATGTTCCCAAAGAAATTTTTAAGAAACAAATTTTTCAGCAAAATTTTGCCACAAGCCAACTATTTTGCCACAAGACAACTATTCAAGTGTAACGTCAATCAACATCTCCAGTTGCCTTGATCTATCCTCTATCCTTCTCCACATCCTTTCCTCTAACACTCCTATCTGCTCTCACTCCAAATCCTCTGTAACCCCTTACATGCTAGTGGCTTCCAGCCTTGCCTGGGGTGAAAAGCTTAAAAAAAAAATTAAAAAAATAAAAGCCTATATTTTCTTGGTCCACTCCCATAATATAGATCATCTTCTTTTATGTACCATACCTTTCTAGGACGTGGGAGATGATGACTCTCCACTACTTTCTATCCTTTGTAACTCTTAGTAATATTTGTCTTTTCACTATCCGTCCCAATCCCAGTTCTGTCATCCATTTACACAAACTTATGAAGTCGGTTACTCACTGTTTCCCTCTTCTCTTATTTTTTGTAGGTCCCTGCGAGTGTAAAATTTTGCAAGACTTATTCTTCATTATGTGTCCCAGAAATTTCAGTTGTCTCGTTCTGATTTTAAATATGTGTCCTTTTTCTTTCCATTTTCCCTTATACTTCCTCGCTGCTTATATGCTCCATCCATGGTATTCTTAGCATCCTTCTGTAGAACCACATTCCTGATGCCTCAAATTTCTTCTTTATCTGCCCAGCATTAACTGCTATATAAGAAGATTGATATTACATAGCAATTCAGCACTTTTTTCTTTGTTTCTAAGTAAATTTTCCTGTTTTTTAATACATTTAGCTTTCGGGAAGTATCGTTCACTATTCCAATACATCTTCAGATTTGTTGCCACATGTTTCCATTCTTTGCTCTCACTTTAAATTTTGGTACTTGATTTTGAAATCTTCAATTCATAGCTCCCATCTTGAGGTGGTTGAAATGTTGAACTGAATCCTTTATTTCGCTCACTGGGGTAGAACTTGGAACTAGAATAGTCTACCCAAGTGAGTGAAATTAAGGGTTCAGTTCGACATTCCAACAACCTGAAGAAGGCCAGAGCGTACAACGGCTGAAACGTTGTGATAAACATGGCGACAAAGATGAGGACAATAGTCCGAATAATGTAAATAGCGGACAGTTAAATATATATAGTTTCAAAACATATAATAGAGAACTGAAAGGCAGAAATATTAAATATTTGAATGAAAGCTTTATTCTGTAATATACTTTGATCATTTTAATAATTAAATAATAATAATGCAAAATGAAATTTGAGCTCACGTTAGTATAGTAAGCTGAAGGGTGCACATCCTACACATGCCCTACCAAAATATTACCATGCCCCATCGAAATATTACCATGCTCCACCGGTGGGGCATATGCTCCACATTGAGAATCATTGATCCACACACACCCTGACAGATAAAGACTTATATGCTTTTCTTTTTACTGACAATCACTGGTTTGAAATCACAGAATTAATGACTTTTGTGCTAAAACTTTTTTCCAAGTAGGCAGTCGTTAAGCAGTGTGAATTGGAAATGAAGCGGAAACTGCCAGTTGGGAATTGAAATAAAAAGTAGCATGAAAGAAATACTTATCAAAAATGAATATTATCTCAGTTGCATAATAATTGTTACGTTTCCATATTTCATGCACCAAATGCAACAACTATTATAGAACAGAAGTAGTAATATAATTCATTTAAGAAATTCAAAGAACAAGATAGTGCCATTCGCTTTTGGAGAAGTAAAGAATTTAGCTATTAGGTTAAATTTGGATGATTCTACCAGTTGACCACCTTGTTAAGTTGTTGCCACTGAAAACAGGTTGCCAAGGGTAAGGTATACAAGTTCAAATCTAGCCAGAGGCATTATCTATTTCTGATCTGTTATACTTACTAATGATCATAGAATAACAATCTGGAAGTTGCAATAAAAAGTGACAGAAATAATGACAGCTAAGAAATTCAAACAGCTTCACACTGTTACGAATAAGTGTAAAAGAAAGACAAATAGGATAAAAGAAATACTAGTCACAAATAAATATTAACCCTTTGAGTCCTGACCACCGCTTTACTAGTAGAGAAAAATGACGTAATGCCCAGCCATTGGTTGAATGGTGGGTAAACATTTGTAACTATTTTTATATCTACTGCGAAACATTACATACCATTTATTTGCGAATTTTGACTCAGGAGCTCAGGCAGAAAGGTTAGAATTGTTTAGGAATACAGGGCTCAAAGGGTTAATAACATTTTCAGATAAGCACAACAGTTGATCATTTTCTAACATTTTTGAAGTTCATTTAATAAAAACTAAGATGTGTAAATTTTAATTTTATTCATTTCCCAACAAATGGCATTTATAGAAATTATAAAAAAACTAATTTTTTGAATCGTGGACAATTTTACAGATGCATCTAATTTATTTAATCCTTTTTTCATTCTATCGATTGCTGTTATCTCCCAGCTCTGAAATACATGCATTAAAGTGTCTTCTGTAACAGAACAACCTGAAGGAATATTTGCAATTAATTAATGTTTTGATTTCAAATTCACTTTGCATAAATAAGAAAATAGCAACAGAAAAGAGATAAAGCTGTTTAGTATTTTTTTCCCTCTTTTTTTCATGCTATTTATTAGAATATGATGAATCACAGGCCTGAGTGATAAGGTCTAATGCTTTTAATATTAACAAACAAGATTAAAAGTTCCATCTCAAAGAGGACAAAACGCATGGGCTAAGAATAGTTTTTCCTTTTGTTTTATTATTATCCTATATCAGTCATATATGTGCCATGCGTAATACATGCTTAGGTGATCATGTATTTTTTGATACATGACTGACGAGGCAGTTTATTTCCCACAGTAGGTTGCCACTTCTTTCTGTGGTAGACCAGTTGCCGTTCAAGGCTATAGAACCCAGTCTGTTCAGTTATTTACCCATATCTGGGGGGGGGGGAGAAGAAGAGGATTCATACCTTTCTCAAGGGTATGAGCACGTAAGTGAATGTAATGGATTCAACTGGAATTCTAACTCGGATCTCTGATTCCTCAATCCGTACCGCTATCCATTATTCCACCGTTCCTCATATAGATATAGTTTTAATATTTTATATTGATAGGATTCACTTGGATTACTTACACCAGATTTTACATGTGTGTATGTATGTATATATATATATATATGTATATATATATATACATATATATATATGTGGTATAAAATGACAATTGGAAAAATCTTAGATTTTGCCGATGCGTTTCGTCTCCCGACTTTTTCGAGGCAAAAATGAAATCAAAATGTCTTTGTTGTTATAGTTACATTAAAAAAATCCAAATTTAAAAAGATAGATGCTTCTGACTAAGCCTTTTTCTGGTTAATGTAAATTTCCTTTATACTTAGAGATTTTTTTACATTAACCAGAAAAAGGCTTAGACAGAAGCATCTGTCTTTTTAAATTTGGAGTTTTTAATGTAACTATAACAACAAAGACATTTTGATTTCACTTTTGCCTTGAAAAAGTCGCAAGACGAAACGTGTCGGCAAAATCTAAGATTTTTTCCAATTGTCATTTTATACCAATATTGTCTTGTCCACAGAATTGATCTGGGAATTTAACTATATATATATATGTATATAATATATATATATATATATATATATATTACTTTAAACATTATTTTAGGGGATACCCATATTTGAATAAACTCCCTGTTTTTTTTTATAAACTGTGTATTGCATCTATAGTGGAATTTAATAAAACAAGTTTTATTAAGTTCAACTGACAAGGTCTGTGTATTTAACTTTTTAGTATATCCTTCCAATTTCATAATGAGGTGTTGAACACGGGCATTGAAATTATGAATGCAAAGTTCTCCAAAGTTCATTATTTTGTATTATTTTCAAGTCCTTTCGACTATCACTTTGATAAAATTCTATTATGTCAAATTGATACTGGGGATGTTAAAGTATGTTTCATGCAAACTTTTGGAGAAAATAAGTGGGATTAGGGTTGATATTTTAGAGGTTGTTGTGATTTAGCAGTAGATGATATGTCTGTAAGTGAGTGCACAGGGGTTTAAACAGCTGTGTGCAGGAAAGAATTCAAAATAGACTTCTGGGGTTTAGTTTTTACTTTCTATTTGCAAATATTTTCTTGTGTAATCTGTATCAATTTTTCTTGCAAATTTGGTGGCAATTCAAAGAAAATGAATGCTGTATCATGTACCTTGCTTTTTCTTTTCTTTTTCTTTCACGCCATGTCAAAAAAATGTCAGTGTATTTTTCATGTTTGACAAAAGATTCCATTCAGAATGTGAAGACATGCTTTCCATTGTTGGAATGTATTAGTAATATATTTCTGATGTGATGGAATAAACTGCCACTCCCATGAGTGGCGGCACTATAGGTGGTAACCACCTATAAGTATCCGTTAGGACAGCGGACAGCAGATTCGAGCTGGGATCTGTGAGACTAGTGGCCTTCTGGTAGCAGCATGCACACAACTGTATTGACTTGCGACGACCGTGCACATAACTATTACTTCCTTGCTGGGTGTACTGGTTTCTACAATAAACCTGTTACTATTTATCCAGCGTGTTTGTCCATTCCATAATCCTATTACCACGGAATATAATAATTTCATATCAAACGCTTTGTGACTTCATGAATTTTAGTCTGTTTTTAATTTATCTTCTTGTTAACAGGTAATTTTCTTGTTAACAGGTAATTTTCTTGTAATTTCTAGATGTTCAGTTTCTAGCATGGTTGGTATATTTCTTATGTGATAGATGATGGGTTAAAGTGATGCTAGACATGTCTGTCAATGATAAAAATAAAAGCTAGTGGTAGAAAAACATAAAGGTAGTAAACTTGTCGGTAGTCTAAGACTGAATCAAAAAGAGTTAAGTAGTAGCTGTGTGTACTTCATTCCACATGTGTGGAATTTTAATGGTAGAAGGTTACTACTGAGTGCTGTGCATTTATGTGGCATGTTAGCTGGAGACCAAGTAGTCCCATGGAGGGGAAAAAGAAGACACATCTAGTCCCTACATGATCTTGTAAGTGAAGAGAGAAAAAAAGAGAGCAAGAGTTTTCACCCTTATCTTTTATACTGCTTTTTGGCAATGTCATCTAACGGCATTAGGAGAAATTTCCAGGCACACAAGTGGAGTGATACCCAGACTTTAGTGAGTTCATGGTACTATTGCCCTGTATTGGCTCCTAAAATTAGATATTATTAAAACTTTTTTATTATTGGATTCAATATAATCTTTTAATATGTATTTATGTACTGCAAAACTCTGTCTGTCATTGGATTCCTCGTATATTGGCATTCCAATATATGTATATTGGCATTTCAATATATGTATATTGGCATTTCAATATATATATATTGGCATTCCAAAATAAATATATATTATATTGGCATTCCAATATGTATATATATATATATATATATATATATATATATATATATATATATATATATATATATGTATATATTAGCTTTCCTATATATATATATATGTATATATATATATTTTACATACAACGTGTGTTAGCATGTGCGATACCCTGTCTTCATCAGCCGCTGACCAGGGGTATATATATATATACATTGTCATTCCAGTATATATATATATATATATATATGTATATATATATATATATGTATGTATATATATATATATATATATATATATATATATATATATATATTGACATTCTAATATATGTATATTGGCATTTCAATATATATATATTGGCATTTCAATATATATATATATATATATATATATATGTATATTGGCATTCCAATAAATATATGTGTGTGTGTGTGTGTGTGTGTGTGTATGTGTTTGTGTGTGTGTGTGTGTGTGTGTGTGTGTGCACAAATATATAGAAAATAGGAAAGAACTGGTAGGTTAATAATCTGAAGTTCTTGTTCTATTTATTATAGAACTTGTAAAACCTGGGATGACCCAAGCCCTTTATGCCTACATGAAAAACTACACATTATTAAGTTTCTAATAAACGAAAATTTATTAAATCATAAACATGACTTAACGGATTTTTGCCAACATCAACAAATTATTGCCTTGAATAATTAACTTAAAAATTTTAAAATTTCATAATCTATAAACAATTTCAGTTAAAGCAAAATATTTCAACACAATCATAAGATAATAAAATAACCTTTATGAAGTCGTCAAAAACAAATTGTAGTTCAATAAGATTTATTTATATACAAACAACCCTTTTAGAAACAAAAAAAAAAGGTATACAAATATGAACTTAATGGTGTAACAATAATGCCAACTATTCTCTCTTGTTGAAATAGATCAGCTGATATGCGTCAAACTGATGTCATCATTTGCTTGAAAATAGGTACCCCAAGCCTACCTTGACTTAATCTCTTTCCAAAAGTAACTAATATGTTGATACAATATGTTAACACTTATGTCTGTTATTAAGATAATTGGTTTTTATGTTTCCATGTAATTAATATTACGAATGTATATGCTTATAAAGCTCCGTAAATTTCAAGATTAATTATTCCAAAATTCGCTTGAGGATGAAACAAAGCTGATTTTTTAGCTTCTGTTTTTGAAACATGAGAACTCTTATGTAGTGATGGAATAATATTTTTAAAAAATAATTATTATATATGTATATATATATATATATATATATATATATTTGTCATCCACAGACAGACTGTTTCGCTGTTTCACAGCTCATCAGTGTGGCTAGACGTCCGGTTGCCTCTAGCTACGATCGAAACCCGACTGAATTTGCGTCAGTCGGAACTTCTACCCGCTAAGCCATCAGCGTACAGTACGGAATGGAGGTGAATTTTAGCGTGTTTATTTTTAGATTCGGATAAACACACAGTGACTGAGAGTGACTCAATTCTGTCGAAGAGTCGTATTGGCATTCCAATATATGTATATTGGCATTCCAATATATATATATATATTGGCATTCCTGTATATATATATATATATATATATATATATATATATATATATATATATATGTATTGGTATTCCAATATATATATATATAGATGTATTGGTATTCCAATATATATATATATAGATATATTGGCATTCCAATATATGTATATTGGCATTTCAGTATATATATATTGGCATTCTAATATATATATATATATATATATATTGGCATTATATATATATATTGGAATTCCAATATATATATTTCATATTAGTTTTAAGTTATTAGTTATTTTGCCTTGAGTCATTAATTGCATCTTACTGAGTTAATTATGTCTAATTAAATTAATTAATCTTTCTTATGCATAGTTTTTAAGTTTGGACTGTGAATTAATTTTTAATCAATATAGTACAATTTCTTCCTACTTACTTTTTGTGGTTGGCAGGAAATGATATATAACAATCAACAGTGTGACTTTTTCTGCATATCTCTTTGTTTCATTGTTATACATTGTTATACTAAAACAAAAAAAAAATTTATTAAATCATCATTTTGTTTCATTGAACAGAACTTTTGTTACACTAAAACAAAAAACAAAAAATTTATTAAGTCATCGCCACCCTGTATCCCAACTGGAAGCAAACAAACAAGCTTCTTCCCTGCCAGAATTCTGCTATTTCAATAACATGGTATAATTAAGTTGCAAATACTATGTTATGCCGAGCTACTAATATTACACTTGTAATGGATATATTAAGAGCCAGGAACATGAATGTTATACAATAATTTTAATTTAAAATACTGTATCTGATGACATATAAAACATTACCACTCATTTACTTTAATATTATCAGCTAAGTTAAAATAGTACAGAGACTGAGAAAACATTTGTCTATGAGATAGATCCGCTTAACAAATAAGATTGGTGAGACATTTCTCAGATATTTTTTTAGGAAAATGCTATCAAATATAGTAGGTTATATTTGTCATATACTGAATTAGAATTTATAGTTAGTAAATAACTGTTGAAGATAAAATTATACTTTTCAGGTGAGCAAAGAACTTGGAAGATTATGAGGTATCATATTTGATAACATATCATGGCCTATCTTTTCCCCCCAAATCACTAAAAAATATAGACCCTGGGTCATATAGGCAAAATTGAGATATCTGCTAGGCTATTTTTACACTGATGCAGTAACCCTGGCAATAATAGTACCTAACTTAATTTCATGAAACTGTAAACTTAAATGCAGATGGTGGGGGTGGGGCTTTATATGCTATTAAATAGGATGGATATAAATGTCTTATTTTGAGTAGGTTAGATTAAATTAAATTATAAAACTTTGAATTAAGCCTAACCCACTCAAAGAATGAAGAATAGATGCATTATTTTGTTTTCTCAATTACAGGATTTGATTGTTGTTGTTGTTGGAAGAGGATGAAGAAAATTGTTATCGTTTAAAGTGGTAACGAGTGCTTTAAACCAAAGTTCATTATTTCTAAATTCTTGAGTGAAGACATTGTAATTACAAATATAAAACAAACACAATCAAAACAATAAATTAAGTAGCATTATCCTCTCCCCACCACCAGAAAAATGAGGAAAACCAAACAAAATGAGGGGAAATATTATTATTATTATTATTGTTGTTATTATTATTATTTTAGCATTTTGAAACTCATCTTCTTGTTGGCACCACTAATCTCTTATGTCTCTTCACGCCCACACTCTGCCTGTCTCTCTTACTTTCTCACTCACCCTTCACCAGCAAGCACATTATTGCCGAAAATCATCTCACTTAACTACACACTGAATTTTAATTACACTAAACAATGATTTGAGGCAATCAAGAATTATTTCCTTCTTCAAAATTGTGACCTCAAGCCAACTTATCATCTAACGTATCATTCAACTTAACATCCAACTTATCAATCTTAATTTCACTTACAGATTCACTTGATATGAGAAATTGGCACAGGATGATTGAGTTACATTTTTTCAGAATTTCTGGGATAAGGAATTATCATTATTTACACTATTTATATTGGGACTATTGTACTCATTTTTGTTGTTGCTATCACAATGTTTCGGCCATTGTGCCCTCCGGCCTTCCTCAGGTGTATATTCATCTGGATAACCTACATTTATTTAATCTACAGGGGTAGGCAGTTCTCATTCCATCTATTTATCATGTCTGGGGATATCATCTAATTCTTATTTTATTTAGCACTGTTCAGTTATTGCCTGCCCATTTTCACTGAGTACAGGTACACCTTTCCTGACATAGGGATTGAACTCACAATCATGATGTCTCCAAATTCACAAACCAATGCTTTTACTTGTAAGACAATTTCTGGAGTAAACTTAGAGCTTTAAAACCAAATGTCATTGCTGATTAGGTTGCTGTAGCCACTGCTGCTGTTGCTGCAGCCGCTTGCTGTCATGATTTGACTGCTGCTACTAAACATGTTTTGATTACTGTTGCTGCTGCTGCTGCACTTGAAGACTTACTGTCATTTGTCTTTCTTTCTTTAGTAGTGGCTCCCATATTGTATTTATTTCTATGCTAGGTCTACTAAGGAGGTCCTCATATCCTAGCATATGCACTGATTCTTTCAGATATCTAACTCTCCAATGTTCTTCCCTGTCCAGTATTTTCCCCCCATTCCACAGGTGCTAGCAATCACCCATTTCCCTCCATACATGATCAGCCATGCCTGATTTCATCATCTCACTTCTCTCTATGGCTTTTTGATGTTCCTCTAGCCTTAATTTTAGGGAGAAGCTTGTTTTACCATTATATTCTCTGCTGCAGTGCACACAATTCTTGGTCATATTCTCCTCTGTTTTAGGCTTTATTCAGCAGAGATTTCTCCATAGAGTGGAACTGCTTCTGAATATTGTCCTGATATTGTATGGATCCTAGATCTACTGAATCTTTTCCGATAAGCCCTTGACATAAGGTGGCAATTTTCTGATCATCTTCCTTGTCCATTCTGTTCCCACCTGTAGAGTTCAATGTAATAAACAGAGCAAGTAATAATTAATTAACAAATTGAAGACTTCAGAAAATTCCAATCTGTTAATTAATTAATTATATATATATATATATATATATATATATATATATATATATATATATATATATATATATAAGCAAATATGTGGATGTAGATCCAATGGTATGATGAAAAAATATGGAAAAGTCAAAGCAAAATCCGAATATGTATGTTTACAAAATTAAAACAGTAAACTTACATATTCGGATTTTGCTTTGTCTTTTCCATATTTTTTCATCATATATATATAATTAATTATATATATATATATATATATATATATATATATATATATATATATATATATATATATATATATATATATATATATATATATATATATATATTATATTTCATTATAAGACCTCTTACTTATATACTAATCTTAGCTTGACATATGACCAAGTGTGTAATGTAAAGTGAATTGTAGACTCATTACAGGAATAACGACTTACAGGATAAGTTTACTAATAAATGTTGCAGTGGATCAGAATTTCTCTTTTATTCTTTGGATTTTCTGTTGTTATTTTTTGAATTGTTAAACAATTGCACAATATTCCACAAATAGAGTATTGACTTATTAAATTTTGACATTAGGTTATAAGGAGTTACATTATAATATGAACAGGAATACCTCCTTTCTGCTAAGGTGCAAGCCTTCAATATAAATGGCAATAAAGGCAAGAGGCCGTAACCAAGCAAATACATCTGTCGTCATGTACACACAAATTCATGTATACTAAGTCTACTAACTCAAAAAAACAAATATGCACATGTCATCATTCATTCATTATGCTTTTTAATTCCTTGGGGAACACAGGGCCACAACAACACCTTTCTAATGGATGTGGTTCTGGGTGATCCTCTTCAGCTTGTTCCATGTCGTGTTGGCTGCTTTTCTGAGGAATTTCCACTAGAATGTGTCATACGCTCCACTTTGGAGGACTCTTCCTCGGCCAAGTCGTTGTTTGAAGATATCGTTGAGGTTTCTGTAACAAGCTACTTTTAAAGTGAGTAGGTTGTTAGCCTACTGCACAACCCCTAACCTGGAGGACCAGGGTGTATCTTTCATTTGGCTCCTACCTTACAGACCTGTTAAGCTTGGTTGGACCTGCTAAAGGTGAAGCCCCTGCCGACATAGCTCTGGTGGTTGTTGAAGTGTACAAGCTGTCCTACCATGTCAAGGCAACACACTATCAGGATGGAATATGCACCTGTGCAGGGTGAGAAATGATTTGGGAAGTTGTCCCATGCCTGATTGTATATATATATATATATATATATATATATATATATGTATATACTTCAGCATGAAAACTATGCAGATATCAGCAGTTACACTAAACCAGGTATGGGAAACCTTTTCCGAACTGTGGACCACATGAGACACAGTTCATCATAATGTCAGCTGCACTACTAAAAAAAAATCTAGATAATTTTTCGTTATAGATACTGAACCCATTTTCTCAACAAAAGGTGATGTGTATAAGCAGTAGTCTTAGAAAAATGTAGAAAAGTTGATTTTTTTTTTGCTTTGGAGAAAAGATTCTTTCTATAATTAAAAAAAGAACTGAAGAACTTATAATATTATCACTGATGTTTTTAATTTATCTTCTTGTTAACAGGTAATTTTCTTGTTAACAGGTAATTTTCTTGTTAACAGGTAATTTTCTTGTAATTTCTAGATGTACTTATAATATTATCACTGATGACAAAGTAATTAACACACACTGTTGTATGTGATTTGTTTCTCATTTATTCATTTGACAATGCTAAAAAATTTTTTAAAAGAAGTATATTTATTCTCTAGGGAAAAATAATTATAATAAACGTTTCCTGTTTCTGAATCAAAAAGTGTTTACACTTATGATCTTCCTTAGTAGAAATCACCAATCGTTTAAAATGCTGACAATGTTATCTGTAATGAAACATTACAAAATCCAAGAAACATTGTACTTAATCATTGTTTATGCATGTTGCTATGTATGAGAGTGTGTGGGTGAATAAGTGAGAAAAAAAAGAAACAAACAAGATTTTCGTAATGTTATTTTCACCATGAAATTAGATGTGTCATTCAGAATGTCAATCGGGCCACATATGGCCTGAGGACCACAGTTTGCCCATGACTGCACTAAACCTTACAAAAAAAAGGACACAATAATATTTTCACTTGTTTCCCAGAAAGATTCAACATATCTTTTGGTATTCTTTCTGCCTTGTAATATTTTGTTATTCAACACCTTTTCTTTTCTCATCTATTTTCCTTTTATATTAACATTTTATTTTATATTGTCATCTCTACCCAACTTTATTTTATATTGTCATCTCTACCCAACTTAATTTTATATTGTCATCTCTACCCAACTTTATTTTATATTGTCATCTCTACCCAACTTAATTTTATATTGTCATCTCTACCCAACTTAATTTTATATTGTCATCTCTACCCAACTTAATTTTATATTGTCATCTCTACCCAACTTAATTTTATATTGTCATCTCTACCCAACTTAATTTTATATTGTCATCTCTACCCAACTTAATTTTATATTGTCATCTCTACCCAACTTTATTTTATATTGTCATCTCTACCCAACTTAATTTTATATTGTCATCTCTACCCAACTTAATTTTATATTGTCATCTCTACCCAACTTAATTTTATATTGTCATCTCTACCCAACTTAATTTTATATTGTCATCTCTACCCAACTTAATTTTATATTGTCATCTCTACCCAACTTAATTTTATATTGTCATCTCTACCCAACTTTATTTTATATTGTCATCTCTACCCAACTTAATTTTATATTGTCATCTCTACCCAACTTTATTTTATATTGTCATCTCTACCCAACTTTATTTTTAGCTCTGCCACATAAGTTGGTATTTATATAAATATCTGAATTCAACTAAAACTTTAGTAGAAAATCAACATTGCATCTCATTACTTTACTTTATGCTGAAAATATGTTCTTGTTAGTTTTTAAAAAAAAAAAAAACCTTCTATATGATTCAATTTTTTCCCTAAGTTCAAAGGTCACATGTTGGCCTGAAAATCTGGCTGCTTTAGAGGAATAAGAATTGGTTAACTGAACTTCCATCTCACTTCTTAAGTACAGAACTCATCAAATTTGACATTCTCTTCAATTTCTTAGGCTGTAAACTTGTTGAGATGCAATGTTGAAGTTCATGACATTTTCATCTACTGTCTGTGATCTTTTGCATAAATTCATTGGTGTTTGAACAAACAGCAGAAATGGCAGCTTCATGGCTTAGTTTACTCTTTAATTGCTAACTTTGCAAATCAAGAGCAAATGACAAAGCAAAAAAAGTCTCATAAATCTCTGAATTAAAACTTTTCTTTTTGGTCTTTTGTTTTAATTTCTAGACTTTAATTTTAATTTAACTTTTCTTTCACCATATTTTCATGAAATGGAATAGAGTCAATATATGCTTGTGAAAATATTTGAGATCTTATTTTAATCTGAAAGATGAATTATTTACTATGGTTATGTAACATGGTTAGTCAGCATGGTTTGGTAGAATGGGTTGGTAGCATGGTTTGGTAGAATGGTTTTGTAGCATGGTTAGATAGAATGGTTTTGTAGCATGATTAGATAGCATCATTAGGTAGTATGGTTAGATAGCATACGTAAAATGGTTTTGTAACATGTTTAGATAGCATGGTTAGGTAGCATCATTTTGTAGCATGGTTAGATAGCATGGTTATGCAGAATAGTTTTGTAGCATGGTTTTGTAGCATGTTTAGGTAGAATGGTTTTGTATCATGGTTAGGTAGCATGGTTTTGTAGCATCATTAGATAGCATGATTAGGTAGAATGGTTAGGTAACATGGTTAGATAACATGGTTAGGTAGAATGGTTTTGTATCATGGTTAGATAGAATGGTTTTGTAGCATGGTTAGATAGCATTGTTAGGTAGCATGGTTAGATAGCATATGTAAAATGGTTTTGTAGCATGTTTAGATAGTATGGTTAGGTAGCATCGTTTTGTAGCATGGTTAGATAGCATGGTTTTGTAGAATGGTTTTGTGGCATGGTTAGGTAGAATGGTTTTGTAGCATGGTTAAATAGCATGGTTTGGTAGAATGGTTTTGTAGCATGGTTAGGTAGAATGGTTTTGTAGCATGGTTAGGTAGAATGGTTTTGTAGCCGGTTAGATAGCATGGCTAGGTAGAATGGCTTTGTAGCATTGTTAAGTAGCATGGTTGTGTAACATGGTGTTCATCCGAGGAAATTTCATGCCAATAAAGAAACTTTGTTCTAAGAGAAGTGAATATACTGGGCTCATCCCAAATGATACAAAAACAGAATTTGCACTCAGTGTTGCAACAAGCCAGATGTGTCGGTAGGTTGACATGAAAGGTTATCTCATAGCCACCAGATGCATATTCATGACTTACAAGATGTCAGTGGCTGCCTCTGACATGTAAACAGGTGGTTGACCCAGCAGTGCTTAGGATGTGCACATGTAGGACAAATAGATGCTAGAAAATTATATGTACTCCACATCTTCTCAAGAAGGAGATCAAGATTTGGAGAAAACTCCCAAAGTCACACACCTACTTCCCAATATTGAGGAAGTCCAGAGGTGAATTAAAATTCATTTCACTTGTGAGGGATTTAGTCTCATATTCTTTAGTCTGTTAGTATAAGAAATTAAATTCTTGGATATGAGATAAATCCACCAACAACTTTAGTCTGTATAATGATAATGTTACACTTGAATTAATATGGTACAAGGCCACAATTGTGGAGCACACAGTGAGGTTCAATATGAATAAACTCATAATGGACTAACATACTTAACATAATTTTACAGATGGTGCCCAAAATATTTAGCAAGTTCAGTTTAGCAATAATTATTTCTAAAATAATAATATTACAATTCATGAAACTTTTCTGACCGACAAAGGAACAAAGAATATATCAAGAAAGAGCTGTCTCCTTTATTTTATTTTAAAGAACTTGTATGACACAAATTTGGGGTCAAATATAACCAAATTAAAACATTACATACCCTTATTTCTGCTAATGAGGATTGTAGCATGACAAACAAAAGAAAAAAAGTGATACAATTATTTATGTACGGATTGAAACTTTTAACGAAAGTCAGGATATTTGTTCATTTTGACAATGATCAACTTATCAATTCCCAACACTTCTGCTCATGATCAGTGCACGTGTACACCCTGCATGAATTATTATTTGCAAATCAGTTTTGCCATGCTGTTCAAACAGCCAAATGCTGGTGTAAGTGGATATGTCACAGATCTCCTTATGTTGAATCAGGAAAGGATCCATTTATTCATTTTACATTTACTATAGTACGACAAAAGTTCTGGTCAGAGAAAAAGAGAAACATACAGAATATGTCAAAATGTTTGTTATACTTATTTAGTTACTAAGCGAAGGGCAAACATTGTTTACAGGCCCTGGTATTCTGAAGTGGTAACTCATCAAAGTACAGATCAAATTTGATGTTGCTGGGTTCCGCGATTAATTGCAAAATACTGTTTATGAGTAGTTTAGTAAGGAATATTCCTTTGTTCGGAAATATGTGAATATTTTTGGGGGATCAAAATCTGTCTTAAATTAGAGAAAGTAAGATTTGTACAATTTTACACATTTATTGTTTTAGATTAAATTATAAATTTTTGAACATATAAATGAAGCTTACAAAAACCTGGGAAACTGATGTTTCTTTAACTATATTCTGTGATCGACACATTGTAAACTTCAATAATTGAATAGTCCCAAATGAAATTAAGCCTCTAGCAGTCATGAACTGTTAATTCCTGATGATCCTTAGAGTTGGGTATATTGGCATTTTATTTCATATATATACACAGGGTACAAAAGACATTGGATTGAAATTCTTCCTCAATTTATCAATGTCTAAGATTTCTCTCCTCATATTTGCACAGATTACCTGTTTAAGAAATATTGTATTGTATGCCTATCTATCTATCTCATTCTGATCATTATCTATCTATCTATCTATCTATCTCATTCTGATCATTATCTATCTATCTATCTATCTATCTCATTCTGATCATTATCTATCTATCTATCTCATTCTGATCATTATCTATCTATCTATCTATCTATCTCATTCTGATCATTATCTATCTATCTATCTATCTATCTCATTCTGATCATTATCTATCTATCTAGCTATCTATCTATCTCATTCTGATCATTATCTATCTATCTATCTCATTCTGATCATTATCTATCTATCTATCTATCTTGTTCTGATCATTATCTATCTATCTATCTATCTATCTTATTCTGATCATCATCTATCTATCAGTGGTAAAATTCAAAAATTTAAAGAACAGGTTCTCTCAACTACAGGTATAGTAAAGCAATGCGTTCCTTCATTTTTCTATAGTCTATACTTTACCATATAGATATAATTTAGGAATAAAGCAAATTCTTCTTGCACTTATTCAAAAATACCAAAATTAATCTGCATTACATTGCACATTATCATTTTGAAATGAAGACCTTTTTCTGCCTCAGAAGAACTAATAGCATTTGTATTGATAATAGTTTTCGCTTTTTGTACACATTGAAGAATTACAGGGTTAGAGTTACAGGATTCTGAAAGTTTTTCAGTAAATTTTCCACATAGTCATGAAAAGCATAAATGGAATATTGTGATGAGCAATTTTACTGAAGCCATTCAGCTTTTTTCCCATAGCTTTCCAGGGAATAACTATTTCTTGAATATTACAAGTATCTGGCTCTAGCAAGTTCAGCAGTTCATGAAATTTGTATTAAACTTTATTTAATTACCTGGATTTACATCCTCAACCGATTATGTGATGACAATTTGTAGACAATCTAAAATTAGCAGTTTGTTTGCTTGAGTTTCAGCTAGCAGTGGTTTCACTGAGCCCATAAAATTCCAAGAACAGTTTGGCCATATAGAAGCTACAACATTTAATCTGTAAAGCTTTCCATTAAAAAAACAGTGGTGAGCATATTATTTTTATAATCAGTGTTTTTCAGCCTGGACTGATAACCTTATTACATGAACTTTGACATGAGTATCTGTAATCTCTCAAGTTTTGTTATTCACTTGAAGATTTTAAACTAATAAAGAGTAACAGTTATAGTCAACTGAAGAAAGTAGTCAAAAGTTGATAAAAACAATAAATATAAGGATGCTAGATTTTTTTTTTTTTTAAAGCAATTCACCCTAAGCAAGGTGGGAGTGCCACTAGCACACAAGGGGTTACAGAGGATTGAGAACAAGAGTAAGGA
>OZ038482.1:16818568-16848568 GCA_964036315.1 Acanthosepion esculentum | reverse complement strand
GTTGGTTTGTTTGTTCTTATTAATAAGGCTTCCATTATTTTTAGCCTTTTTTGCATGTGGTTGATTTTGAAACAAAAAAATTAAACATTTTATAAAACATCTATCTATCTATCTATCTATCTCAGTCTGTTCATTATCTATCTATCTATCTATCTATCTATCTATCTATCTAGGATTAATACAAATATAAAATTTTTCACTTAGCTCATTAATTTTATATTCAGAACATCTAGGCATGGTGGAGAAATGGAGAGTGGCTTGGATTGAGGAATCAGAGAACTGAGTTCAAACCCCACTTGAATCGATTACATTCAATTATGTGCTAATACCCTTAGGAAAGATATGAATCCTCTTCTTCACCCCCCCCAGCTATGGGTAAATAGCAGGACAGACAGGATTCTATAGCCTTGGATGGCAACTGGTCTACTGCTGAAAGAAATGGCAACCTACTGTGAGAAAAAAAACTGCCCCGTCAGTCATGTATCATGCATGGCACATAACTGACTCTGGAGTTTTGTAGATGAACCTTTGTGTAATTGTTCAGCCCACTCATCAGGAGGTTTCAGCAAATGACTAAAATACATGCAGGTGTATCAGAATACAACAACTGGTCGGCCAGTTTTTATATTCTGGCAGACTTGCATGCCTTTTAGTCTACCATCTGCTATGTCTACTTACACTTATATTTTAGTCAGCATGTGAACTTTTCAACCAATCCTTGTATATATATATATGTGTGTGTGTGTGTGTGTGTGTGTGTGTGTGTATGTATGTGTAGGGTATGTAGAAATTGACCAAATGATTGTTTCTACTGAGTGCTTTCACCTAATCTATTAGTCATATTCAAGGGCTTTGGTTGTGCTCTTGAAAATGGTATAAATTGCTTAGAGACAGATGTATTTTTAATTCCTGAATATGGTCATGGTCATAGTTTATGTAGTTAAGGGTTGTTTTTGTTTGTTTCTATGATGAGAACTTTTGTTATTTATAGATATTTTTGGCAGTTAGAGCCAGGTATATATATATATATAACATTCGGACAGTTTTTATATAATTTATCATCTGAAAAGAAAAACATTATTAGATCGCACGAGAAATTATATAAAAAACTAAATAATATATATATATATATATGTATATAAAAATATATATATATATGTATGTATAAGGGAGAGGTTATAGTTGTTACAACTATTTGTCTGGGGGGTGGAGGTGTAAAGTTGGACTATATATATATAAAGTAAAGTTGGACTATATATACATATATATATATATATATATATATATATACATATCTGTGTGTGTGTGGGGTGGAGGTGTAAAGTCAGACTAACAATTAACAAGACAGAAAACACACTTGGCAAACTGAGTTCAAATTCTGTTTGTATTCACTTCACACTAATCAATTTGGAAAAGGCAAGAATCTGTCTTCTGACTTGTTCAGTCCGAGCAATGTTCTTTGATGTTAGTACAATGTAGCCATATGTTACTTGCAGCAATAACTGGCACTGCCAAAATGCTCCCAGAAATACTGCAGAATACAGCATGGCATCCCAACAATCTAATATGCAATGAGAAAATTTAATTTCACACACACACACACACATAGACATGCACACACACAGACATGCACACCGACATACACACACACGCACGCACATACACACACACACGCGCATGCACACACACACACACACACACACACACACACACACATATATATATATATATCTCCAAGTATAGTATTGGCGCATATGGAATAAATTCCAGTAACCAAAAAATGCTATTCTTAAAAAGTGCTCAAGATAATTTATTTGAAAATTATAACATATTTATTTTATAATTTTCAAATAAATTATATATATATACATATATATATATATATATATATATATATATATATATATATATATATATATATATAATTTATTTGAAAATTATCACATATTTATGTTATAATTTTCGAATAAATTATCTATATATATATATTTATATATGTATATATATATATATATATATATATATATATATATATATGAGTAACTGAGAAAGTTATAAAAGCATATATAAATCCCAAAAGACAATATCTTTATATACAACTGATTCTACATAGATATCTGCATACTTTAGGCAATTGTTGCCATTAGCAGAGAGAGAGAGAGAGAGAGAGAGAGAGAGAGAGAGAGAGAGAGAGAGAGAGAGACATAGCAACAATGTAATATTTATAGATAGGTGAAAATGAATGAAAGGAAGATAACTGAAAATGACATTAATAGATGGTAATTGATGAATGCATAGACAGATAAGTAGGTAGGTAGAAGGATAGAAAAATGAATATATTTACAGTGCACTTTATTTGTATAACAAAATCTGATATCTGCCCAAGAGCTATTATTAGCTTTTTTTTCTATAAAGATAGATATTGAAACGTACATGATTTACTGATCATATAAATATAAATACATTCTGAAGATATTATCAAAAGTCAGTTGGTTAGTACCAATTATATTGTGAAATATTGTTTTGCCTAACATAGGGTATTCATTATCTTTACTGACGTAAGTTATTAATCCATGTTGCATGTGATTTTACTGATGGGATTTTAAGGAATTCATTTTGTTTGACAAACTCAGAAATTATTATTTCCTGCTTTTCATCTGTTTGCATAAACCAAGTTTCAATAATTGCATCTAATGTTGAATCATCATCCGGAATGAAACAGCAAAACAGATTAACAAGTGTAAATCACAGATTATAAGATGATCCAATCCCTATTGGTTTTACGTTTTATAGTTGGGATGAAACATTCATTCATTGTCTTTTCTCATTGTCTGAAAATCTATGACTGATAAGGCAGAATTAATATGGGTAAATACATTCGCCGAAAAAAACTACGGTTATTCTATTCTTTAAAAATTTGTTTATAAAATACTTAATCTTCTATATTCAACACCATATCAAGATTTAGTCAAAAGATTTTCTGATATAGACCAGAAAATATGTTTTTACTAAAACATTAAGTAAAATGCATATAATTTAAAGGAATATCTCCTAAAAAGAATATTCCCAAAAGAGTTCTGACATTGCTATTATTCCCCCATGAAATATTTCATTCAATAATGACAAAATAACTTGCTTTGTCATTTATTTTCAAAATAAAGCAACAACTGAAGAAAGATAAATTTATTTTAAAAAAGCAAGAATAAAAATGTCTGACATCTTTTGCTGATCAGTTTCATTTATCAGTACCAAAATTTACTAAATAATGAAACTTAAAAATACTTTTGGCTAACCTCCTTATTTTTCTACGTACCATGTCCCTTCAAGACATAGGCGTTCATGGCTCTCCACAAATTCCTTATAGCTCTTTGTAAAGCTTATCTTTTTGCTATATCTCTTAATTCCTTTTCTGCCAACCATTTAAGGATGAAATATTAAACCTATCAAAGTGTGGAAGAACTCTTCCAGAGAAAACAACTAGCTAACTCAAGGTTGTGTCTCAATAAAATCACAATGGAGAAGGCAATGCAAAACCACTCTACTATCAAGCCCAAGATCATTCATTGTCTGACCAATACTGAACAGTAAACTGAATAAATCTCATTTGTGCTTTGTGACACTTAGTAAAATAGAGTAATAATTGATTTAGGTTGAAATATTTGACTAATACTAAAAAGAAATCAAGATGACTTTCTCTCCTCTGTTATTTATCAGTAAAACCAACTAATATTTGATTAATGATAAATATTTGATATAATATGATATTTAATATTTGACTAATGATAAAATACTTTTAACAAATACTTAACAGAAGCTTATATAACTTTATTTTTTGCTTGGTGTCATTTTTATTAAAATACAGTATTAATTGATTATTGATAAAAGATTTTAACCAAAATTTAACAGAAACATGTATGGCTTTTTTTCCTACACAGAGTTATAATACAAATATAATAAAAGAGAAAATACTTCAAAGATGGAAGAAATACCCTTGTAAAACTGACCCATGATGAAAGAGGGAAACCTACAACACACAAAAATATGGAAGGACCTGAAATATTAAAGTCTGAAATGAGATCAACCCTGGCCAAAATGAACAAAGCAGCAGAACCAACTGTGATTGAAATAGAGATGCTGGCAGCCTTAGATAATTTCGGCAATGACAAGATTATAGAAATAATAAAAGACATATATAATGGTGGCTACATACAAGAATATCTTAGTAAATACATTTTCATTTTGCTGTTTAAGAACCCAGGGGCAAATTAATTCAAGTTCCATTGGACGATCACCAAAATGAGCCATATAACAAAACTTATGATCCGAATTCTAATGAATGGAGTCTGTGCTACAATTAGACTGGAAATGGTACTGAAACAATAAATGTGATATTTATATCCAGAATGATATCAAAGCAAACATCACAAATGCTGAAGGACATATATCTATGTCCATAGACTACACAAAATCATTTGATAATGTACAACACAAAGAACTATTTGAACTGCTAGGTAAGCTTGACTTAGTTGGGAAATATTTTAGAAAAACCCAGAACTTATAATGGAAGCAAACTGTATTTATATGGACAGAAAATGGATTCAGTAAATGCACAAAAGTAGAAATGAGTGTAAGACAAGGATCTGTCTTCTCACCAGACTTATTCAACTTTTACAGAGAGGTGATCCTGAGAGAACTAGAAGTCCTACCAGGATTTATTATTGGTGGACACAATCTTAACACAAGATATGCAAATGACACAGGAAAGGGAATTGCAGGAACTTCTACACAAGGGAGTAAAGGAAATTTGGAAGAAAGGACTAAACATCAATGTATGAAGATAAAATATATGGTTGTCAGCAAAAGGAACAGCCCCAGATGTTAACTAAAAATTGGAGATGCTAAAATTAAGCAAATACAAAATCTTATTTATCTGAGAAGTGTTATATCAGAGGACAGAAAATCTGACACCACAAACCAAAGGAACATTAGAATAGCGAAAGATGCCTTTCAAAAGCTAAGCAAAGTATTAAGAAACAGTAAGATTTAGTTAGAAACAAAGGAAAAAAGTGCTAAACTGTTCTATAATATCAGTCCTCCTACATCACAGGAAATGCTGAACTCACAGATGAAGAAGAAACTTGAGGCAACTAAAATATGGTTTTACAGAAGGATAATAAGAATAACATGAACCAAACATGTGAGCAACAAGGAAGTTTTAAGGTAAATGGAAACAAAAAGGACACTTATACTTAGTATTAGAAAGAGACAATTGAAGGTTCTTGGACACATAATGAGGAAAGAGAGATTGGAAAATCTGATACTAACAGGGCATATTGAAAGCAGAGGAAGATAACAAGTAGTCTAAAAACAAGCTTCTGTAAATGGATGGTAGAACAAAGATTGGAAGCAATAGTGAAAAAACAAACTGTACTTAGAGCTACAAAGAATAGGATGTTGTGGAGAGCCATGATTTTCTACATTCTAATAGGATATGGCACATAAAAGACATGGTCAGACTTTTGGCCAACAGATATTTAATTGACAGACATTTGGTCAATGCACATTTGGCTGAGAGACATTTGGCCGAACAGACATTTGACAGGCGGACATTTCACCAAAAAAATACAAGTAAAAATAGTAACAAGCAATACTTTTAATTATTTTACTTAGCAGTATTATAAGGTAGAATAGGACTAATAATTACCACTGAATTTCAAGTGATTAAATTACGAAATCTAAATTTAGAGTTAAAAGTTTTCTTATTTCAATATTTGTTTATTTAAATTAGTATTTTAAAAAAATATTTGAGTGTATTTGGTTAAAAAGAAGCACCTAATTATTTAAATTCATATTTAACAGTAAGATAAAAGCTAGTTCATACCTTTTAGATAATGATCATTAAAAGTGAAATTGAAAGATCTTTCATATCATAAAAGCTTAAGATTTTTGCTGCAGTAAAATGTGCTTTTTCTCAAAATACTTAACATCTTACAGTAATATCTGAAGTAAAATATAATATATACAGAATAGATTTTTTAAAATGCCTGTCAAAAAAACAAACTTATAAATTAATACAGTAAATAAATATATCATATAAATATAATGTAGCACATTACGATAAAGAGTGTGACAGACACATGTAAGTATGCCACTACATTTTCAGCTAAATGTCCATTTGGTTAAATGTCCATCAGCCAAATGTCTGTTGGCCAAATGTCCCTCAGCCAAATGCTTGTCAGCCAAATGCCTGTGTAGCCATAAAAGACAAAGAAGTAGTGATGCATGAGAAAATATTGTGACTAATACAGTAACGATTATGGATTTATTTTCTTCTCAATATTATTTATTAGTAAAGTAGAATAATATTTGATTAATGATAAAACACTTCAAGACTGAAGAGAAACGTGAACAGTGCTCTTTCCTGCTCAGTGGCTTTTATTAATAATATAAAATAATAATTGATTAATAATTAAAAAAAAAATGACCTGAACAAGAATTTCTTTTTTTTTTTTTCTTGTTGTCTTCCACTTAGTAAAAGTGGATAATATCTGATTAATGAGATATTTAATTTAATATTTAATATTTGATTAATGATAAAATACTTTTTACAAATACTGAATAGAAACTTTCACATTTTTTTCTCCTGGGTATTTTATTAGGAAAATACAGTAACTTTTAAGAAGGATAAGTGATGAGATATACAACAAAAGCATGACTTTGTAACCAGAAATTGTTTTTACTTATATTTTCATAAATGTTATTTTTATCATTATCTTTGATTGATGAATTGTGTCGCTTTTCTCAGTCGTATAATCCATCTAAGAGGTGAAGGGATGTTCCTAAAATAGAGTTTCTAACAGGTAATTGCAATATATTTCTAGGTATTTGAAGACAAAATCTGGCTAAAAATGTTGATTATATTAGCTTTTACACTAAACTTTGTAAAAGGTGGGGAAATATTTGTTATTTTTGAGGAGTTTCACTAGTGGTTTTCCTTTATTAATATAGAAAACATCAAGGTAAGCTTGATTTATACAGACTTTTTTTGGACTAATTGAAAGTATGAAACATAATATTTAATTAAAAAAGATAAAAATATCAATTTGAACCACTCATTAAATAAATAGAAATGATTTGTACATGAAGTGAAAAAAATAACTCACTTGTCATATCAGCAAATGGATTTTGATTTCTGTTTGATGGCAAAATAATGAAAAATTTTCACAGTGTAATTTCATTAAATCTAGTTTCACTTTCATTTGTCTTTTCTGGGTGTAAAGTTTTCATTTCCATTCCAGACAAAACAAGTCAAGGCTTCTCATGAGAATGAGGCAATAAATTTATTCTGAGTAAAGCTCTTTGACAAAAATAAAGATTTTTGGTAAATATGATTGTCTGATTGCAAAAACAAATAGCCAGGTGTTTAGTTTTATTGTTTGATGATTTGTTTTTTTCATTCCATTTCATTTGTTCTTTCATTTCTTCATTTCTTCATTTCTTCATTTCATTTGTTCTTTCATTTCTTCATTTCTTCATTTCATTTGTTCTTTCATTTCTTCATTTCTTCATTTCAATTGTTCTTTCATTTCTTCATTTCTTCATTTCTTCATTTCATTTCTTCATTTCTTTATTTCTTCATTTCTTCATTTCATTTGTTCTTTCATTTCTTCATTTCTTCATTTCATTTGTTCTTTGACATCATTTTAATCTTAATTTCTTTCTTCCAAATTTCGGTATTTTAATCAATTATGCACAACGAATGCATCAGGCAAAAAAGTTTGGAATCAAAAGAAACCAAATTAAAGAGAAAGTAGTCCAAATATTTGTACTAGTGAACACCACCAAATTTTGCTACTATTACAATTACTAATACTCTTATTGTCTGAGTTGTTAGCCATGATATATCTTGGGATTGATAGTGGACTGGTTTCCCATTGCCTTTTCCACGATGAGCCCAAAGTGCGATTTGCAGGTTGGGAATACTAGAATCAAGCCGGTGTGGAAGTTTAAATATCTGGGAAGCGATTCGACAGAGGACAGTAAGTGTGACACTGACATCCATAGACATATTCATATGGCTAAGGACTCATTCAAAAAGATGAGCAGAGTATTGCAAGACAGGAGGATTTCTTTGGTAAGAAAGAAAAGAGTACGGTCATTTCTTTGGTAACAAAGAAAAGAGTACGGTCATTTCTTTGGTAAGAAAGAAAAGAGTACATGACATCTGTTCTCCTTTACGGCAATGAATGTTGGACAGTCTCCTCAAAGATGAAGAGGAGACTCGAGGTGACGGAGATGTGGTTCTACAGAAGGATGCTGAGGATATCATGGACCAAGCATGTGGGCAACAATGAGGTCTTAGAGAGGATGCAAACAAGCAGGAAGCTTATAACATAAGCTTGTAACATAAGGATGAGGCAGCTGAAGTTTCTGGGACATGTAATGAGAAATTAGGGCCTGGAAAATCTGATACTCACAGGTCAAAAAGAGGGAAAGAGAGACAAGAGAAAATAAGTGGATGACAGAACATAGTCTGGGGAAAGTGGCAGAGGGATGGAACTTGTTGAGAGCTGCAAGGGATAGGGGGAAGTGGGGAGCCATGATCGCCTACATCCTGAAAGGACACAGCACATAAAAAGAAAGAAGAATACTCTTATTATGATTACTATTGTTACAATTTATATCTATGTTAGTACTATTGTTATTATTAATAGTCACAATGACTATTTCTATTTATTAATGTTACTATTACTCTATTAGTTTTATCCATTACATGTGTTACTCTTTTTATTACTAAAACTGTTGCTCCTATTCCAGCTTGGTAGTGAACAATGCAGTGTGTAATAAAGAAAAAAAAACAACAACAAAGCAACCAGAATAATATGTAAATGAAAGATTTCATACAAACAATGCCAAAGTAAATATGTCACTTTTCTTTGCACGAGGACATGATGCGATCTTGCAAAAATAAATAAATACTATCATGAGTTATTTTGTTCATGGAACTAATTGGACAACTTACTAAGTTATCATATTGGTGGCATTGAACAGGTGAAGAAATCATAGCAAATATAGAATTCACCTTCTTTGAGTTGGCAAATTTCTATTTGGATATCAAGGCAGACCTCAATATCAACAGTTTTTCTGAAATTAAAATCAAGAAAAACTAATTAAATTTATGATTTAAGTTGAAAAAAAATCACTAACATGTCCAGAGCCCAAAATTTGATTCAAGCTCTGAAAGAAGAAATCAGAAAAAGATACTTAAATTATGGAAAACCGATATGTCAAAGTGGTGATTGATTATCTTATGAATTATCAATTACCCTTATCAATCAACCAGTTTGGTCATACTGTTGATCAAAACAAAATTTCCAGTGAAATTATAAAAAAAATATGATCTCTGAAATGGAAATGGTTCATCTTTATCTATAGAATATTTTGTGCTTAGATTTTGGCCTGAAAAGTCATGCAGACATTAGATTTGTCAGGCAAGGAATTTATAAAATGAATAGACATCATAAATGTTATAGTTGTTTGGTCTGTGCACTCATCATAAGTCGTCAGAGAAGAAGATTTCAACTTTTAGTCGGGAACGATGCATAAAAGCATCTTCAAATACTTTTGATTTTTTGTTCATTCTAGAAACATTCCAATCATTCAGAAATAGTTTCATTTTCTGTTTGTGAGTTAAATAAAGCAAAATAATCCAATCATTTAAAGTGAAAAGGTTGTTTCATTTTTTTCATTTAATATAATGTACGAGTAGTGTTAGTATATATATATATATATATATATATATATATATATATATATATATTCTCTGATCTTCTTCATGTTGTTTAAACTTCTAAGAACAAGCACTGAATTATTTGGATTCATATCTTTATCTTAATTTATTTTATTTTAATTTTTTTTAAAAACTTTTCACCCCAAGCAAGCCGGGAGTGCCACTAGAATGCAAGGGGTTACAGAGAGTGGGAGCAAGATTAAAGAGGTGTGAAAGAGGAAAGGATGAAGAGAAGGACGAGGAATAGATCAAGGCATCTGGAGATGTTGATTGACATTGCATTTGAATAGTTGGAGATTATAGCTATCAGAGAATCATGTAAGAGGAAGGGAGTTGCACAGATGGGAAGTGCAAGATATGAAGCTATTGGAGTTGAAGAGACAACTACATTTAACCATTTTGACAATGAAAGGGTGGGACTAAGATGCTGATCTAGTGACACGTTTAAATTCATGTAGTTTGGGAACTAGTGAAAATAGCTCATCGGAGCAGTTAGGGTGAAAGTATTTCTAGAAAAGACAGAGGGAGGTGACAACATGTTTGTGAGAGAGTGACTGTAAACGAGATGCCAGATCAGGGCCAACCACATTGCATATTCATCTCTGGATTTGAATCTCTTCATATCTTCTCAGTATTTATACTGTTGTCTATAGTTCTTATTTAATGAATGATTCAAACTAACGTCTTCATCTTTGTTATTACAACCATTGTATCGCTTCTCAGATTTGGCAATATTGTCTGAAATTCTATGAACATATACATCAGCATGCAAAACTTTTGTGCCACCATGGTAAATTAATTACTTTTCTTCATTTTTAAATTAAGAATGATTAGCAAGATGCTTTTCCCAGTGGACTTTATGATCTTTGAGGGACAGAAAACAAGTTTCTGCAATTCCATTAAAGCCCTAAGGTGGGTGAAAGAACACCTGAATAAAAGTGATGCTGAAAAAAGGTCACCAGCAAAAATTTCACTGTTCCACTCTGTTTTTTTTTTTAAGTTAGAAAGGAAATTTTTTTCCCCAATGTTATTTTTGTTATTACAGACAGTAAAAAACCTCAAAGTATGGTGTTAGTAATTAGTGTTGCAGCTTTTGGTTTTAATAATTGCTTTAATTCAATGTAGCATTAAATGGACAAAGTTCAGATTTTCTCACTCGGAATTTTTTCCCATTCTTCTGAGCAGTAATCCCAAAGCTCTTGGAGCTTGCGTGGTTTTTGTTGGAGCATTACTTTCTTCAGTTCCTACCACAATAATTCAATTATATTGAGATCAGGACTTTGTTCTGGTTAGCCTTCCAAAAGTTGAACATCTTTATCCACAAAAAATATTTTTGTTGCACATGGTGAATTTCTCCATATTAATAGTCTGGCAGAATATTATACCATACTAAACCAACATAGTTTTTGCCATTTAAATTTCCATCAACTTTTACTAATTTCTTTTACCATCACTTTTTATGCAACCTTTCACCATTTACGCATCCACCATCATCTGTCCTGGGTATGACAATAAACTACAGCTGCGTCCTGGGTAAGACGATAAACTATCTCTAACAGCAAGGCCTCTGATCAGGAGGTTTTGAGGAACGTGGAACCACCTCTTTATTGCTGGTGTTCCCAGGTCCACCCTGACCTGGGGTGATAACACCTGTTAGGGTCCCAGCTATAGGCAAATAGTTAATCCCCAAACTGGGGTCAAAACACTATGAAAGTGTAAAAACAGGTTTTAATACCAGCAATACATTTTTTAAAGGAAAAATTATTACCAGCAATACATTTTTGATGAAAAAAATATTACCAGCAAAAAATAGGAAAAATATTATCAGCAATAAAAATGTTGTTGGAATGAAATAACCCATTGAGGTTGATATGCCATAAAACAAACCAAACCAAACCAATCCACCATCATCAGATTTTACCGTCTTTGTGGTGAATCTTGCATTGCTTCTTTTTCTCACTGGTTTTCTTACATATTTTCTTGCATTAGAATGAAACTCTATTTCGTATTCATCACTAAAAATTATTTTTATCACCCACCATCATCCCATGCTAGATGTTCTTTAACCATTTCAATCCGTATATATATATATATCTATATATATATATATATATATATATATATATATATATATATATATATATCCAATGCTTTTTGGTTAATGACATTTTCTTACTGCGACATGTCTACACAAATTGTTTTTCATAATACTCTGTATACTTCAGCAACATAATCTTCACTGTTGAGATTGCATTCACTTCTCATTTATCTGGCCATTAATTTTGGATTGCATACAGTCTCAAAATCTTTCTTTCATCTCTCTTGTCTTCCAGTTTTCTTTGCCCTTGAAACACTTCCATTCATAGCAAATGCCTTTTGGATGGTTTGAGCATTGTTTCTGGAACTTCCCAGCTTTCTCTCTTTTAGTTATCTTTCCCTTCAAAGTCATAAACTTCATCTTTGTTTCAGTAGAAATTATAGCCATGATTTTAGAGTAAAAAACAAGCTAATGTTCAATGACTTGCCAAGGTACATTACACTCATGGTAATAAGATCAAACAATTTGTACTTAAAAGAATTGCATATTATCATGACTTTATTATCTCAGATCTTTCATTGGCCCAATAGTTTTGTATGGCCTTTTTTCAGCTTCAAGCTGCTTAAAGCAGTGTATCTTCTGTTACATGGCATCTATGAAAGCAGCTTATTTTCCAGTCATCAAAGTCCATTGACACTGCAGATAAAAGTATAATGCTAATCAATCTTAATAAAAATAAAGGTGTATAATCATTTTATGTAGTTGTATAAAACTTTTGCATGTCAATGTATTTTCATTATTCCATGAATTACTTGAATATTATCATCTTTTTGTTATATTTTTTTTTTAAGCGTATCACCGCAAGCAAGGCTGGAGGCCACTATCACGCAAGGGGTTAAAGAAGGGTTGGAGGAAGAGCAGATAGGAGTGGTAAAGGAGAGGATGTGGAGAAAGAGAAAGACAGTGGGTCGATCAAGGCAAGGGGGTTACAAAATATTTGGAGCGAGAGCAGATAGGAATGAAAGATGAAAGGATGTGGAGAAGGGAAGTGGATAGATCAAGGCAACTGGAGATGTCGATTGACGCTACACTTAAACCGTTGGAGATTGTATTTGTCAGGGAAACAGTTATAGGGAAGGGAGTTCCATAGGCGAGATGTGCGAGACATGAAGCTATTGGAGTAAAAGAGACGTCTACATCTAACAGTTTCAATGGTGAAGGGGTGGGAACGGGATTCCAGCCTCATAGGACGTTTAAATTCACGAGGCCTAGGGACAAGCGAAAGCAGCTCCTCGGAGCAATTACCGTGAAAGTACTTGTAAAAAAGGCAGAGCAAGGCAACATCGCGTCTGTGAGTGAGCGACTGCAGACGAGATGACAGATCAGGGCCAATCACATTGCATATCCATCTCTGGATCTTATCAAGAACCCTGAGGCAAACAGCAGGGACTCCAGACCATGTTTCAGTATTTATGTTGTTGTCTGAACTTCTAGGAATAACTATCGTTACGTTTTCAGTAATTATTTGGATGAACATATTTATCCTTGTTGTTTTAACGACTGCATCTGTTTTCCATTGTTGCAGTGTTGTTTGATCTTTCTCAAAACAAGCAGTGTCATTACTTCAGGAATTATTTTGTCTAAGATCCTCATTTTTGGCCAATGTATTATTTGATTAATAAATGGTAGTTTTATTATTATATGAATTATTCAGACTACTACCCTTATCTTTTTTGCTGGTATAAAATAATTTCAACTACTACATTCTTTGGTCTTGTTTGGATTTTGTAAAGTTTTAACATTACATATTGTTAGTACTTTTAATGAAATATGGGAACTAGTGTCTTCGTCTCTTCTTATCTCTACATTTCAGTTTGTCTATTACTTATCCTATCTTGTCTGTTTCTGCTAGTGTATTGTCTGGCCTTTTTCTGAAGTTTTCACTAAAAATACGTCCATTATTCAATGATTCCAGAAGATAATTGTAAGACTATTACTATTTTTCAGACTGTACACTCTTCTAAAAATAAGTAATTCATAAGAAAAAATCTTCTTTGATGTTTTGTTAGATTCTTCACTTAATGGTATGATCCTTAGATGTGGGATGTGTAGCTATGCAGAGGAAGAATAAAAATAAAACCTATGTTAGCCAAGAAAGAATTCATTAGAATAAAGAAAGAGCATATTCTGTGATTTATACTTTTTTTCTGCAGAGGCTGTGGGTCATTAGGTCAATAGGACTTGTCTGGCCATCCCCTGTGAATGAAGCTGTGAAATAGTTCAGGTAGGTGTCTGTCTGATATGCCCTGCTACAGTGTAGACATATGTTTTTTTTCTTTTTATTTGCTCTCAGCTAAAATATGAATACACTTGGCTGGGGAAGGGTATGGGGTGAGAGTTAATGTAATTAATGTTTAGAATGTGTACATCAGAAGAGAATTTATGTTTTAAAAGAAAATAATTTTTGCAAATATTTCTGATACTAAAAACACACTTTGATTTGTTTTGTTTTTTTCATGTTTCAGACTATTGTCCTAATCTTTGTTGTTTTGATCACATTTCAGTTGATGCAGTATTCAAACTTTTTGTATTTTTTGGCGTTCAGAAATGTAGTCATTATTCAAAGAATTATTCAAAACGAGTATCCAGATCTTTGTTGTTTTGATTACTTCATTTCAGACCCTGTGCATTTCTAGTATTATCAGAATTTCTGAGGCAACGTTTTTTCATTCCTCCATTATTTAAAACGAATAGCATCATCTTTTGTTTTTAACCACAATGCTTTCTCTGAGTTTTTGTGGTGAATTATTTTCATTATTCCAAAAGTTATTTTGACTGAAATCATGATCTTTTTAAATTACTTCTTTTAAATTCAAATCTTTTAGCTAATATATTTTGTCCTTAAAGTTAGAATTGTGCCACAAGACTTAAAAGCATTGTGAAAAATAGCAACAATTAAAATGCTAAGATAATCATAAAAAAGGAACAGAAAACCAAAAATACTTCAAATCAGATCCTCAGACAAAGTGTTGAGTTAAAACCAAAAAAAGAAAAAAAAAAAGATAATGATAACATCTTAATGCATGAAATGATTCAAATATTTTATCTCAGAAAATTTAAAATATGAAAGTAAATTAGAAATTTGGATAAAATTTAATCAAATTGTCATGCATGCCATCAAAGTTTTAATGAATAATTTTGTGAGTTTTACTTGAAAAAATAAAAGTAAGTCTTGTGTGTGCTTTAAGTTTTGTTATTGCTTGAAGTCCAGCTAGTGACCAATTTACCTGGTTTCTTGTTTATATCTTTAATATATGCTTGTCTACCAGCAGAGAAAAATCAATTACAGTTTACTTATGTGACTCAATTATGTGAGTGGTTAATAGACTTGATAATATTGATAGTCAGGACTGAAGAAATAGATTGATAAAGTTTGAAAGTAAAAGTTGATAGCATAAAATCTTAAATTGTTCTAGCTGTGCTAAATTGAAACTGCAGACTACAATTTTGTTTATTTGATTTGTGATTGCAATAAAAAAAGATTCACTTCATTATTCTAATTATTGCAGATCTGATAAATTTTGTCTTAATTTTGTCTTCAGGGTTTCCTGAAATGTAGATATAAGTAATTAAATTTTCAAGAGATTATTGATTATTTTTGTAGGAAGGTCAAAAGTCAGCTTGGTGTAACACTGAATCAGCTGTCTATGCTTATTCAGTTTGAAGTAGTCCTTGTTCTCATTTAGGATCTGTGACGGATTCCTCTCAGTTTTTAGGGTCAGCTTCTTTTTCACTTTGCTATGGCTGCCATCGCCAACTTCTTATATATGTGCCATATCCCCTCAGGACATAGGCAATCATGGCTCTCCAAACTTCCTGTCCCTTGCACCTCTTAATAAACTTTATCATTCTGTTATTTATTCTAATCCCTGTTCCACCATCCATTTACTCAAATGAGTAAATGTTATGTTATGTGTTGTTATCCTCTGCCTCTCTTGCCTTCTATCTGTCCTGTGAGTATCAGATTTTCCAAGCCATCTTCCCTCATTATGTGCCATAGAAATCTCAACTGTCTCTTCTTGATGTTAGGTATTAGTTTCCGTTTTCCCCAAAACTTTGTTGTTGCTCACATCTTTGGTTCATGGCATCCTCAGCATCCTTCTGCACAACCAAATTTCTGTTGCTTCAAGTCTCCTCTTTATCTCTGAGGAGACCGTCCAGCACTTACTGCCATACAGGATGACAGATATCACATTGTAGTTTAGTACACTTTTCGTTGTTTATATCAAAATCTTTTCTATTTCTTAATACTCAGTTTAGATTTTGGAATGCTTCCTTGGCTATCCCAATACACCTTCGGATTTCAGTGTCACACTTTCTGTCCTCTGTTAAAACATTTCCCAGACACTGAAATTTCTTCACTTGTTTAATTTTGGTATCTTCCACTTGTAAACCACACTTTGGGCTCATCCATTATTTCTTATTACTCTGTTTAGATTTTGGAATGCTTCCTTGGCTATCCCAATACATCTTCGGATTTCAGTGTCACACTTTCTGTCCTCTGTTAAAACATTTCCCAGACACTTAAATTTCTTCACTTGTTTAATTTTGGTATCTTCCACTTGTAAACCACACTTTGGGCTCATCCATTTGCATGCATTCTATCTTCTTGCAGTTGATGTTTAATCCTTTTTCTTACTTTCCTTCACTCGCTTCTGCAGGAAATTTGTAACTTTCTTTCTGTGTCCTCTGTATACCTTATATTGTTAACATTGGTAGGACTTCTAGTTCTCTCAGGATCAGCTTGCTGTATAGCTTGAATAAGTCCAGTGAGTAGATACAACCTTGCCTTACTCAGCATCCATGAAATTCTTAGCATTTGTCTATAGAACCTTATCTTTCTCACTTCAGATTTCTTCTTAATCTGTTAGGTGTTCACTGCCATACAGAAGATTAGTGGTCCTCTTTTATTTTCTCTTTTCTTTGTTTCTAACAAAATTTTCCCATCTCTTGATACTTTTCTCAGTTTCAGAAAAACATCTTTCACTATTTCTATGTGCCTACAGCTTTCTATGTAAGATTTTTCCTCATCTGTTACTGCACTACTCAGATAGTTTGTACCTGCTTGATCCATCCCCAATGCATATCTAACACTTTGGGCTGATACGTTTGCTTGACAGCGGGATCTTTTTAACCTCGATCCAAAGAGAACAACAAGAGCTACCAGAATTGAATACTGGTAAACATAATCTTAGCATTATGAAACATGCAGATGGCATCATTTTGATGACAGACTCAGAAGGAAAACTAAAAGAACCCTTAGATAAGCTAGTCATTGCAAGTGAGAAAAAAAGGACTATTTATTAACAGGAAGAAGAGTTTATGTATCATGTCAAAGAACATAACCGTTTTTTTAGAATTTTTTCTTGTCCATGAGCCCCTTTTCTGTCCTGCTGTTTCTTTAATCTTCTTATGGAAGCCATCATGACAGTGGTCAGTTATGCCCTATCTCAGTACGCTTTTTATTGAGTCATTCATCAGTTATTTGTTAGTATTTATTTCTAATGTCTTTGTTTGACATTCTATATTCTGTGCGATTCCTTGGCAGCATCTGCTGTGTATTTTTCACGGCTTTGAGAATTCCATTGGTCATCCACATCTTTATTTCTTGTATTTCTCCCTTTGAATGACCTCTTTTGCAGATGCCACTAATACTTCCCTTAGGATATTCCACTTTGAAAGCTATTACATTAGTTGTTGACTATATTAGTGTATTTCTTTATGAAAATTGACTTTTTATAGTAGTTTTGGAGAAGATTAATGTATTATTTAATAAGAACAGAAAATCAATCTCCACTTCATGTCCTGTAGAATCTTATAGTAAAACTGGTTTAAGGTGTCATAAAAATGGCAGCATATGTTGTTAAGTCCTTGCTCCCTGTGCCGAGCCAGGAAATTTTTCTCCCTGGAATCGATCCTCTATAAATCAATCATTCGCCCTTGCATGGAGTATTGCTGCCATATATGGTCTGGAGCCCCTGCTGTTTGCCTCAGGGTTCTTGATAAGATCCAGAGACAGATATGTAATGTAATTGGCCCTGATCTGTCATCTCGTTTGCAGTCACTCTCTCACAGACGCGACGTTGCCTTGCTTTGTCTTTTTTACAAATACTTTCACGGTAATTGCTCCGATGAGCTGCTTTCGCTGGTTCCTAGGTCTCATGAATTTAAACATCCTACGAGGCTGGCATCCCGTTCCCAGCCCTTCACCGTTGAAACTGTTAGATGTAGATGTCTCTTCTACTCCAATAGCTTCATGTCTCGCACATCTCACCTGTGGAACTCCCTTCTTTATTCCGGTTTCCCTGAAAAATATAATCTCCAACTATTTAAGTGTAACGTCAATCGACATCTCCAGTTGCCTTGATCTATCCACTTCCCTTCTCCACATCCTTTCACCTTTCATTCCTATCTGCTCTCGCTCCAAATCTTCTGTAACCCCCTTGCCTTGATCGATCCACTATCTTTCTCCACATCCTCTCCTTTACCACTCCTATCTGCTCTTCCTCCAAACCTTCTGTCACCCCTTGCATGCTAGTGGCTTCCAGCCTTGCTTGGGGTGATAAGCTTAAAAAAAAAAAAATGTGATTTATATTTATACTTTTTTCCAGTTATCATGCTTATGCACTTCTGTGTTCTTAAACCAAAATCCCTTTTTCTTTGTTGGTTCTGAGCTTTTCTAAATTCCATATAAATAATGCTTTCTTTGCATTATTCACTCAAGCTGATAATATAACGGCGACACCGGAATTAACAGTGTTGGAGAGTTACAGGTATTACAGACTAAAATATACAAGTACATTTGGCACATAGCAACATTCTTCAACTATGCCTGCGGTTGCGACAGAAAAGATTGAAATTTTTATGAGCTGTTAATAATTGAGTATATTTTTTATTCTTGTTTATCTTTGCCTGCAAAACGAACACAATTATGAAGAATATATATATGCATGAGAAAATTAGATGCAATCAATGTGTTTCAAATAGAAATTAAGCTGACATGACATTATATGTTTAGTGCAATTCTAATACTAATTATGTTTTTGATATCGCAACAGACTGAAGTCATTATGAAGATTTCTCATACAATAATAAGTATACATTATTCTGCTTGTTTGTAAGATTATTATGAGCTGAAAACAGAACTGGACTGATGTTCCAGCAACACCTCAGAAGTATCTGTTGCCAGATTTTCTAAGCTATCTTATGTCTTAATGTCACCTTTCTTTCTTTCTTTCTTTCTTTCTTTCTTTTTCTTAACATTTCACATTCTTTCTTTCTTTCATTTGTTTATTCATTTTCTTTATAAATTTTATATACATAAACCTGTAGTTAATATACATAAAATATCTATCAGTAATTGCACACACACATTCATATATATATATATATATATATATATATATATATATATATTTTGAACAATAAAAAATATTAAAAAATTAAAATCTTCAGACACACTGGGTTGTATATTAATATTCTTTCGTTTTTATTATTATTTCATTTAGATTCCTCGACTAGTTTCAGCCAACATGCCCATCATCAGGAGAAAAAAAATTTTCTGCTTGTTGGTATATATATATATATATATATATATATATATATATATATATATATATATATATATATATATATATGTACTTTACAATTGGAATTAAGATACCTTTAGTAAATGACCATTTTCACCTACGAAGTTTAATTTTAAAATTCACAAGATTTTTCACACTGTTTCTGGTATCAATTTGTAGTGTACTGTTTATTTGGAGAAAGAAAGAGAGAGGGTGTGTTATTGGGGACCCATTGGGAGGTAAGAGGGGAAGAAGAAGGCATCGTTGCTGGAATAATATTATGGCAGTAGGAGAGCCTGGAAAGGGGAAGGGTTGGGGTTTAGACTGATGGGCTGACCAATATCCCAGTGGTCACATGGTCAAAATTTAATTCGACGGGAATTGTGGACAAACACATGAGAACACATATATATATATATATATATATATATATATATATATATATATATACAAATTCATTCCAAGTCCTTAAAAACACTCCCTAACTTTGAACTCTGATATATGGATGAGTTTAATACCAATAATTCCAAATTAACACTCTATCATTTTACAAAAGTTACCTCTTGATTATTCTTTCCTATTTTTGTTAATTTCCGTGAATTCCTGTTGAATTAAATTTTGAATGGATGACAAAATATTTTTCAAAGCCAAACAAATTTTATCATACACTCCAAAAATAGATTCATATTAATGCACACCACTGCAAATGACCTAATCTGAAGAAAAAATAGAAATCGATTACACCCTGTCACTCCAGTTGGTCTAAAGCTGACCGTATGGTGAAAGAAAAGAAACTAAAGTGGTTGTTTAAATTAATTTGCACAAGGGTGTATATAATGCTTTTGTAAATACCTTGTGAGTACATTACAGAAACAATTCCCGAAAATAGATTCATATTACTGCACACCATTGCAAATGACCTTATCTGAGGAAAAAATAGAAATCGATTACACCCTGTCACTCCAGTGGGCCTAAAACTGACCGTATGCTGAAAGAAAGGAAAGTGGTTGTTTCAATTAATTTGCACAAGGCTGTTCATCAATGAGCACTTTTTTTAAAATTTGCTCAAAATTGGCATATTTTAGCTTCTTGATTTATAACATTAATAATGAAAGAAAATAAACAAAATTATTGGCCTATGATGTTTTTTTATTTGAATAAAAGTAAAAAAGTTGATTCATACAAAAGAGTTTTCAGTTTATGGAGAAAGTAACATAAATAATTGAATATGCCAAAAGGGATTTGCATCATGTGAACCATGTTTTAGCTGCATTTTATTCACTTTGTCACCTTAATTGACCGTTTTTCTCAAGTTTGTACAAAAAGTTTTATTTTCATATGTGTATAGATCTTTAAGCATAACTCGAAAACAGACATATTGAATCCAAAGAAGTGTCTGTATATTATCAGTCCAGTCCCGGCATCTCAACTTCAGTCCCTTTCCCACTTCTGTAACATGGCTTCCCTCTGTCTTTTCTATAAATATTTTTATGGCATTTATTTTAATGAACTTTCCTCCTAGGTACCTCAGCTGCATGAATTTAAGTGTTCTACTAGATTAGTCACAATGTCTCACAATTTTACTGTTGAACTAGTTAGACATTCTATTCTAATAGTTTCGTTTCTCGCACTTCTCACCTGTGGTACTCACTTGCAGTTATTTGCTTCCTTGCCAACTACGATCTTCAAAAATTTAAATGCAATGTCAATCGCCATCTTCTGTCTTCCTGAAACCCGTTCTTTTATTGTCCTTTTGCCTCATTAAAATCCTCTCATTCTCTTTCACTCCCAGTAACCCCTTCCATCTTAGTGGTAATTATTTATTATTCTTATTTGCTGAATAAGTACTCACATTAAAAGTAACTCAATGTTTCTTACACATGTCCATTATCCCTGGTCTTATAGGACTTGTTTGTATGTATGACTGATACCATTTTCTACCTGGGATCAAAGTGTAGCATCTGTGCTTGAACATCATCTGAGCTGAAGTCACTTTCACTTTTTGAATGAGAAATTGACATAATTATGAAAATGGAAAAAAGAAAAGAGGGATGAATAAAAAACTGCAGAGGAAGAAGAAGGTTTGAAGATAAGTAAGCTAGAGAAAAAGGAAAAGAAAACCTGTTGAATGGGAATATATATATATATATATATATATATATATATATATATATATATATATATATATATATGACTAATATTATCAGTGTACATATATATATATATATATATATATATATATATATATATATATATATATATATATATATTGATGACTAATATTATCAGTATATATATATATGGTTCCATATTTTTAAATTAGTAAATTTTTAAATGAGTAAATTTATAATATTTATGCTCTGTAAATTTGCATTGAGCACATGTTTTGTAAAAATAAAAATAATAAGAAGAACACCGGATTATGTATCTTCCTGTTCTTTCTCTTTATTATATATTTAAATATATAGTATATAAATATAAATATATGGATATATATATATATATATATATATTTATATATATATATATATAAATATGTAAAGTTCGAGAAGGCATAAAAAGAAAAGAAAGGCAGAAAAAGCAGGCTTCCTGGCTGCTTATCAAGAAATAATGAGTCAAAAACAAAAAAGCAGGTGGAGATGGAAATGGGTAAAAATTGTAATATATTAAAATATCTCATGCTGAGAGAACAAAAGATAAAAGCGAGAATGCATTAGAAAATATTTGGGCATTCATTATTTTGTTTTCTTATATGAAACTAAGCCATGTTTGTGGCTTACAGCCACATCACATTGAAACACCACTTCCTGTATGATCACCAAAGTTAAGTAACATTAAACTTGGTCAGCATCTAGATGGGTGATCACTTGGGAATATAGTCTAATGGATAATGTCTCGGAATTGTTAATTGAGAATTGAGTTACAATTCCAATTTGGTTTGTTTCCATTACATTCACTTACGTGCTAATACCTTTGGGAAAGGTATGAATCCTCTTCTTCTCCCCCCCAGCTATGGGTAAATATCAGAACATTTCTGGTTCTATAGCCTTGGATGGCAACTGGTCTACCACAAAAAGCAATGGCAACCTACTCCAGAAAAAAAAATCTGCCTCGTCAGTTATGTATCGAAAGATATATGATCACCTCAGCTTGTATCTTGCATGGCACATAACTGACTGATATTCATTTATGCACAAATACCCTTGGGAAAGGTATGAATTCTCCTCTTATCCCCCCAGCTATGGGTTAATTAGTAAAATTTGTATTACTAAAACCACTATCTCCAAAAAATAAAATAAAATTGCATACAAATTATTTAGATTTCAATATTAAATAACCCATAGAGTTTGATGTGACATTAAACAAACACAACCAACCAATAATCCATGTTTACATCTCATTTACATGTGAAGAGGCATAAAAGCTTTATAAGAGATAAGGAAAAGAAGAAGAAGATACAAAGTGTGAAAGAACACCAGTAACATAAAGTAATATGTAGTATTATCTTAATTAATAACAACAGTGGAATTATTATAAGTTCAGCTAGTTATTATTACTTCTATATTGTCAATTTTTTAAAATGAAAATCTACCATGGCTTTTTTAATTATCTCCAGGGTAGATTTATTGGATAACACTGAAATACATTCTAGTATAAAAAGAAATGGTAAGTTCAATCTAAGGGAAACAATAATCAAAACAAAGCAAGTTCAGTCGGCCAATGATTACAATTCAGGATATTGTCAATTATAATTTATTTTTCAGTGAGTATTTTTTATTTATTGTCAGTTGATTTTTATTGTAACTTTTTAAATCATCATTGGCTTTCAACAGACAGCATAGATTTGAAATGAAGAATAAATCTTTGGTGAAACTTGTATCAAGTAATTATTATTTTTATTTTTATTTTCTTTGATATCTGGCGTTTACACATTTCTTTCCGCGTCCCGCCCAGGGACCTAAGGTTAGAAATGGCATCATGACACTTTCCCTTAAAAAAAAAAATAAAAAATAAATTATTACATAAATAAAGCCCTTCGTAAAGTGTGGGCTGTACTTGTCAGAACAATTTTTTGTATCTCTTTGAGGCATGGACTTCCAGGGATCCCTTCAGTTAGTCTACTGGAATCTTTTCCAACCAGTCCAAGGGCTCCAACTACAACAGGGATTGTTGATGTTCCCATGTGCCACATTTTTGAGATTTCTATTTCAAGGTCCTTGTATTTTGACAGCTTTTTGAATATCTTCAAAGATATATTGCAGTCTGCAGGGACTGCCATATCAATAAGGAGGCATTTATTTTGTTTGTGGTCTTTAATAACAATGTCTGGGCGGTTGGCTTTGATTATTCAGTCAGTGTGTATTGTGTAGTCCCATAGAATTGTAACAGGTCCTATCTCCGTAACCGGGTCTGGGTGGTGTTCGTACCAGTTTCTTTCAGTTTCCTTCCTGTAGGAGTTGCAAATTTTCCTGTGCAGATATTGGGCAACTCTGTCATGCCAGGTTTTATATTCAGTGGGTGCCAATATCGTGCAACCTGATACAAGATGATCAATGGTTTCTGGATATTTATCACAGAATCTGCATTTTGGGATAACACAATATTTTAGTATATGTGCTTGATAATTCCTAGTTAACAAGCATTGGTCCTGTGCAGCAAGGATATTATTATTATTATTATTATTATTATTATTATTATTATTATTTCCATTGATTTCTGGTGTGTACACATTTCTTTCCAGGTCCCGCCCAGAGACCTAAGGTTAGAAATGGCACCATGCCATTTTCCACTGACCAATTAAAAAAAAAACAACACACACGCACACATATTTTACATAGATAAAGCCCTTCGTAAAGTGTGGGCTCTACTCATGAGAACAAATTTTTGTATTTCTTTAAGGTATGGGTTTCCAGGAATCCCTTCAATGAGTTTATTATTATTATTATCAACCTCATAGGTTTTTTTGTCTTCTGCTCATACCACTAAGTCAAACAAGCAATGTAATTATTCTTCTTATGAAAGCTTTCATAGTCTCATATTCTCTTTTTCACCCAGAAAATTAAAATAGACAAAGAATTATTATTATTATTGAAGACCTTATAGCTTATAATCCTCTGCTTAAACTGCAATGTCAAACAGTATTCTACTGCAATATTAATTAGTGGCCTTCACAGTAGTTTATATAACAGCAAATCTCAATATTCCAACACTCTTAGTATTCTAACTGCTGTTAGTAATGCTAGTAATGCTGTTAGTAATGCTAGTAATGCTGTTAGTAATGCTGTTGTCTTCTCTTGATTTCCAATAATTTCCCAGTCTCTTCAGGACTGTTCTGTAATGCTCTAATAAGAACTGGCGTACATGTCATATTTATGTCCTACAACTTCCCTGGCTTTTTGGCAGGGTCAGGATGTTTATGTATGTTTTCAATTCCTTTCATATTTCCTGGCACAATCTGGCACATTTTTATTTTCATGCTTCTTCTTAATATTCCATGTATTTGCATGTTCACACCATTTGTCTAGTAGCTATCATTGGAAACTGATTGACAAAGATTGGTCTCATTTCTTCAGCATCTTTGTCAATATTCTTGCAGACCGCAGCAATATGATGATTTCGATAGTCACATTCCTTCCTTAAATTCCTAATTATTCAAATCTTGCCTCTTGGAGGCACAACTTTAATGTTTTACATTTTTCATAGTTCCAAGGAGAGAACATGCTATTTTTATCTTTTATTATTATTATTATTATTATTATTGTTTTTATTTCCTTTGATTTCTGGTGTGTACTCATTTCTTCCCGGGTCCCAACCAGAGACCTAAGGTTAGAAATGGCATCATGACATTTTCCACTAAGCAGTAAAGAAAAACAAAAAAACACATATTTTACATAAAGGTGTGGGCTGTACTTGTAAGATCAATTTTTTGTATTTCCTTAAGGCATGGGCTACCAGGAATCCCTTCGGTGTGTCTATTATAATATTTTCCAATCAATCCGAGGGCTCTAACTACAACAGGGATTGTTTATGTTCTCACGTGCCATATTTTTGAGATTTTGGATTATTATTATTATTTTTATTTTTATTTTATTTTATTTTATTTATTTATTTATTTTTTAAGCGTATCACCCCAAGCAAGGCTGGAGGCCACTATCACGCAAGGGTTATTTCCATTGATTTCTGGTGTGTACACATTTCTTTCCAGATCCCGCCCAGAGACCTAAGATCAGAAATGTCATCATGACATTTCCCACTGACCAATTAAATAAAAATATTATTATTATTATTATTATTATTATTACTATTAACATCAGTAGTAACTGGTAGATAACATGAGAGATTAAGTGATAGCAAATCTAATTATTCAACCATTCTCCTTAGTATTGTATGTATTTTCAGGATGCTTCTTATTCTTCTACTGATATCCAAATCCTTTTTCTTATGCTCTTTCAGGATAGTCCCAGTACTCTGATAATGACTTGTATAACTGTCAGCTTCATGTTCTACAACTTTCTCAGGTACTTGGCAAGGTTGAAGCCGATTATCTGCCAAATTTTTTTGCTTTAATTTAGAACTACAGGGCCATGACAGGGTAATGAATTTCAAAGACATTATAATTATTATTATTGATTTTTGAAAATCACTTTTGCTTTCTCTGAGAGACAAAACAACTCAGGACATCTTAAGTATCTTGTACATTTCTCATTATTTGTGCTATTCTTGAAAATGGTTCGCTGTTTTATTTACATTATTTACAGGGTTGTAATGAATAGATGGTTATATTTCGTGCTAATAGGAATATATACTTGAAAAACACAGTGAATAAAATAAGTAAAGGTTTATTGTAAAACCAATACAATAAGAAATAAGGTAATAGTTATACACAAGGTCATTGCAAGTCAATCCAGTAGTGAGTGCGACTATTAGAAGGTCGGTAGTTCTCTTGTAAGTCTGTCGTACTCAACAGATCGCAGCTAAACAATATTTACTAGCCCCCCCCATGAGAATAGATGTGGCACAAGTCCTAGTTTAACGTGGGACATCCGAACCTGTAGGCTCGGCAAAAAATTCCCTGTAGAACCCACATAAATGGGTTCAAGTCTGTCTACCTCCCCAGCATAGCCTTGTCTGGGTTCCTCTCTGCCCGAAGGCAGAGAGTTTGACAGCACAGCTGGAACAGATCTCAGCTAGTGTATTTAGCAACTGCCCCACGCAGTCACATGTGGCACAAGGCCGAATTTAATGCGGGGTTCCCGAGCCTGTATGCTCGGCCAAAAAATCCACATAGATCCCGCATAAACGGGATTGGGTTGGTCAGCCTCCACGAATGAAACTCTGCCCTTTGGAAGGCAGAGAGTTCGACTGTCTAGCTGGAACAGATCCCAGCTAGTCAATATTTACTAGCCCACCCACGAGGGTAGATGTGGCACAAGGCTGGTTTAACATGGGTCTTCCGAATCTGTAGGCTCGGCCCAAAATATTCCCTTTTGAACCATGTTAAAAAGGGGTTCCGGGTCAGTCTACATCCCCGAACGAGACTATACTCTTCGGCGGAGCCTCGTCCAGGTTCCTCTCTGCCCGAAGGCAGAGAGTTCAACTGTTTAGCTGGAACAGGTTGCAGCTAGTATATTTAGCCCCCCCCCACGAGGGTTACATGTGGCACAAGGCTGGGTTTAATGTGGGTTTTCCAAGCCCGTAGGCTCGGCCAAATATATTCCCTATTTGAACCGGTAAAAATGGGTTCAGGGTCAGTCCACCTCCCCGAACGAGACTCTACCCTTCGGCGGAGCCTCGTGCGGGTACCTCTCTGCTCAGAGACAGAGAGTTCGACTGTCTACCTGGAACAGGTCGCAGCCAGCCTCTGTAGTCCGTTGACTTACAAATACTTATAGGTAGATACTGCCTATAGTATAGTCACTCATGGGGGTGACAGGTTATTCCATTACATAATAGACAACACCAGATATCAACTTTAGAACATTTATTCTTCTCAGCTGAAGCAACAAACAAAGAAACAAAAAAAACATATTTTACATAGATAAAGCCCTTTGTAAGGTGTGGGCTGTACTTGTGGGGACAATTTAGAACTTAGACAGCTTTTATACAGAGTGGTTAGTATTGAAATGGGTAGGTTAGGATAGTTCATTATTATGACAATGGTCAGAATGAGAACAATCTACTCCCCACACTGTAGATTAATTAAAATGTGCAGACAGAATTAGTTTGCTGATAGTCTTTTTGTACTTGGATTTGCCCCAAGCATTCCTTAAGGAACCATTCATTAGGGGGCAATTTCTACTTTACAAAATTCTTTTCATATGTTGATTTCTTAAATTCAGGTCATCAGATAATAATATTCTGGGTAAATTTATTTGGATCAACACTTTTTTTTTTCAGATGGACACTCCAGAAAGCAAATGATCATCAGGTTTATTTTATTAATATTCAGTGTAATTATTTCTAAATTAGGTAGCGCTCTCTAAGTGAAGCTGAAAGTTGATAAAGCAGAATGGTTCGTATAAATAGAGAACATTATTTTTTGCTTGTAGCAAAAGCTTTTTAATCTCCTGCCAAAATGAAAAACATTCAGTACCACTTGGCTGATTTTAATGGGAAATTCTCTTTGTATGGTTCCAGACAGTATCAACCATATGCATTGTATTGAACAGACAGTATAGGCAAGAACATGGAAATATTACATATATCTGCGTGCATATATATACATATATATATATAGAGAGAGAGAGATAGATAGATAGATAGATAGATATAGATATGTATATATATATATATATATATATATATATATATATATATATGGTTTAGGGTAGATATAGAAATTGAATATGCATATTTCACCATTCACCCTTAAATAATCAAAGAATGAAACCTATCATGAAATTAATTATCATGTGGCAATAGAGTATATACTTAATTAGTCAAGTTTACATATGGATGACTATGTATAGTATGAACTCATTGGTCTAGATAAAGGTACATATTGATTCTGATCTATTGTTATTTGATTGATCTGCTCAAACTTTGATCTAATATTTGAGTTGTATCTGTAAAAGCGACTTGAACTCAGATGCAATCAATAGGCTGATTTTTATGAGAATATATCTGTTTTTCTAATTATATACTTACATGCATCTATCCTTTCCATATATATATATATATATATATATATATATGCAAACATGCATCTATCTTTACATATATGTGTGTGTGCATACAAATAAATTAACAACAAAAACAGACAAAAGTGCACACACAAACACACTCATACACACATATATATATTCGAATTGGCTGTATTTCAGCAGCAACTTTTTATTTATGCAAGTTTGGTTGGAGGCCAATGGAAGCTCATTTTTAAGATCTTTTATTTAATTTTATTTAATCACTTCTCAGTACTTTTGACTCTTCATTATTAAAGAGTTTTAATGAAGATGTTGGTTAGATCCAGAGACTTGACCTAAAGAGTTATGAGTTCAGTACCAGGCCACAGCAGTGGTGAACCAAAACTTGGAGAGTTGAGTTAAAGGGAAATAAATGAGCCATCCGGAAGAGGCATGACAAGTAGAACTAGAACAATAAAGAGTTCAGTTCGAAATTCCAATCACCTGAAGAAGGCCGAAGCGTACAATGGCTGAAGTGTTGTGAATATGGCAATGAAGATGAGATTAGCAGTAAGAATAATGTAAATAATGCAAGTAATTTTACTTTTGTGTTGATAACGTTATGTCTGTGTGACGGCATTGTGTTTTCTTTGGTAGTTTTTGACACTGTCATGTCACATTTTTTTCTTCTTTTAAGTTACATGTTTTTGTACATCAGTTTGTCAATGCCATGTTATTTTATTGGTTGTGAAATATACTTAGTATGGTTGTTTCTAAATTGGATGAGGTTTTATTGATATTGGGTTGGCTTTTACGTTCAAGTCTCCTCGTATTAGTAGTCAGTTTTTACAGTTTATAATTTATTTAGTACATAAGATGGAATCTATGTAAACCAGTTGAATGTTAATGTTTTTATCCTGTTGCTAACATTTTGTTCAATAAGTTTTGTTTTTAATCAGTTGCCAAATTTAATTCAATAAGTTTATGTAGTATTTTTGAGTTATTCATAAGGATATTCTGAAGTACTTGTGTTTTGTGGTTGTTTTAGTTAGTGTTATGCCATTTAATTGAGCTATTATCAGATAAATGGAAAGTTAACTGGCATGATACTATAGGGGTTTTGTAACCAATGTATACATTGTTTGTTATTATTGGAGAAGTGAATTCATAGACAAAATTGGTTTGTTGAAGTTTTTAAGTTATGTCAGAGGTTTTTATTTTATTTATATTTTTGTAGTAATTAATGATCTTCATTTTCTTTTGTTGATAGTTTATATTGTATCAATGAATTGCTTTTTTTTTGTTTAGTTTGTAGTTGGTTTATGTAGAATGTTTTTTTTGTTTAATTATTATTTGTATAACTGTTAATTGTTTTTCAGGCCAGTCTTCTTATGTGGCTAGGAAAATTATTGTTAATTAATG
>OZ038482.1:16808568-16813568 GCA_964036315.1 Acanthosepion esculentum | reverse complement strand
CTCCCCACTCAATACACTTTCGTGTCACACATGAGCACCCCAGCTACACACATATACATCTATATGTATATATGTAAGACTTGGACATTAACAAAAAGCAATATATGCAAAATAATTCATATCAGAACGGAAGATGATAAACTGGACCAATTAATGATGGAACATCACCTGACATTTTGTAGGTATGAGTAATACTCAAAGGAAACGAAGGAATCTCTTCAAAGCGAAAGTCAGTAAACATCTACTTTAACTTAAGGGAAAGCAGAATAACAAAGTTAGTGATGTAGGATTTTTACTTAATAGTGTCAGTTTGGGCAACATAGACAGTTTTAGCATTATATCAGCCAGAGTAGCTTGGTTAGTAATCAGATTAGACACAAGCTACTCTCTAAAAATAATCTTAATTTATGCACCAACTTTAAAAAGTTCACAGAAAGAAACTGGACATGAAGATCATTATAGACAGTGAGAAAACAAACTACACAATTTTTGAGGACAACTTCAATCCATTTACCCTATTTACATTGTTTGGACTCATCTTTATTGTCATATTCATGATGTTTCAGCCGTTGTATGCTCCAGCCTTCTTCAGATGATATACATTGGAATTTTGAACCAAACCCTTTATTTTGAAGATTGTAGAGTGTTCTATTTCCATGTGCCATTTATTTGTTTTATTTCAGTAGATTGTTCTAGTTCCACATGCCATGCCTCTTCCGGATGTCTCAGAATCAGTTATTTCCCTTTAGTAACTCAACCAACGTTTTTATTCACTGGATTGCTTCAACACAAAATGACAACTATGAATATATATTTTTAACAAATGAAGATACTGTAAATGGATTTAGAAAAGTTAAAAAGGGGAAAACAAAATGAAATTTACATCATAATAACTGATAAAGCCATTATCATCAAAGATGTGTGTATTAAGCAAATTTCATAGATGAAAATTGAGAGAAACAGAATGATTCTAAGAAAAAAAATCTAATATCAGCATATATATATATATATATATATATACAGATTGATAATATTAGTGGTAAATATCCACATACATATGCAATCATATATCTAAAATATATAAATATATATACATACATACATACACATACATATATATATGTATAAAACATAATTCCAAGAAGATAGAATCCACATAGAACTCAATGTCCAAGACAGGGTAAGGATATAATAAAAAGGCTTAAACACTAATATTCCATGGTCATAATTTATTCCATTGGAATCGTAAATATGATTCAATTCATCAGACTTACAAATTCAAAAAGAAAACAGATATATATATTTAAGTAATGAAAATCTTGGTAATCCGTATGGATAATCCCAAGGAGGATGAAATCTTGAGGGCTCAATGTTAATTCATAGCTAATAATTTAAAGAAAAACAGACCACTTTAAGGCTCCATTGTAATTTTTTATTTCACCAAGGACTTTTAACTGTCCATGGATCTTCAGACATCACTTTCAAAAGGTGAAATGAAAAATGGAATTAAAATTTACACTTTTGGTGGGCAGTATTAAGCTTATATAAGTTAATATAGAAGGTAGCGAGGAATGGTGTGAGAGACATGGTCGAGTTTAGAGAGGGAAGGGAGAATTTTAAAATTTATTTTTATATTTCTTTATAATACTTAATATTGAGGGAGGAAGTCAGGTAAGGATCAAACATTGACCTATTTAATCAGTCAACTCAACGGAAATGATATGTGGAAGGGGTAGAGGAATATGAAAAAGAAAAAAGGGGGAAGTAAAGAGAAAAGAGGTTTACGGAGGAAGAGGGGTGGTATAGCTTTAGCAAATTAGATAAAAACAGATTTTAACATTTGATAGTAATTTAAATGTTTAAAAACTCCATGAAGAAATTAATTTAATGCTTGTTAGCAATTTAAATATTCAACTTCTCTACAAATAAATTAGGGATCTAATATGAGTTGAATACTATATTAATAAACGACAATAATAAAAAAATATAAGGGTTTACTAAAAGTAATATTTTAATATTGTGAAAGACTGTTAAGGTAACATCTTTATCAGTTTGAGTCTAATTCATGAATGTAATTTGTAGCTATTTTTAGATGGGTAATATTTCTTACTCAGTTTAGGTTTTAAATCAAGATGGAGTAAGATTTGAAGGTAATAGTAAAAAATTTTTATTTCTTCATATATATACCACATACATATTTATGCAAGAATAACATATACATACATTCATGTACATGTGCAATTACACACATAAGCACACACACACATGTATCGATATACACCGGCATATATGCATATTCATATACAAATACCTACACATACATTTACAAATTTCCACATACATTCATATTTATACCTATTTATACGCACATTCATATTTATACCTATTTAAATTTTTTCCTTAAATTTTACATTTAACGTTCGTTGGCGAATTAAGTGTTTAAATTTCAAAAAATATATTTAATTTTAATATTTTTAACATCAAGACTAATAGTTAAGGAGTAATATATTCTAATTTAAATCTAAATAATCAATTTAAAATGAGATTATCTCCAGATAAGTAAAATTTCCAATCTTACAATTCTACTTAGAAATTATTTAAGGAGAAAGTAAGAATAAACGTTAATAAGAGAATTTAATGTCCTTCCATTAGAATTCTCTCTCTCTCTATATATAAAGAAAAACCTACACCCATTTATACCTATATATGCATATACATGCATGCCACTATATCTCACACATATATTCATACATATCACATATATGAACTCATAAATACTTACATATCTACATATATATATACAAACACATATGCAACCCCATATACATGAATCAAAACCTTTACATATACCTATCTAAAATTACGAATACACATATACATATATTTTTACATATGCACCTACAATAAATATACAAATATATAAATGTACATATACACTTAAACATAAGTATATACTTATACACATAAATCTACGTATCTATATCCAAGTCCATATACACATTTGTATACATACAGTTATGTATGCACACACATATGTGCATACAATCATCTTCAAATCTAAAAATAAGACATCGTATATATATTTTTAAAAAAATATATTGAGTTAAGTTGAGATGATTTCTATGTCTAAATTTAAAAATTATCTCGTTATGTTGGTTCAGTAATTTATCAGGATCTTTATGCTTTATCATTAGGATCTCTTTTAAACACAGGTCACATCAGTCTCTGAAATTTATTGGAGTTCGAGCCCTAGATACAATTCTCCATTTCACTTGTGGGCTTATGCTGTTCTCCAATAAATCCCAATAGTATTTTGATAGTGCTGTTTGGTGTCTTTCAGATTCATTTGTGAAGGACTGGCGATGGTTGTAAAAATGCTGTTTCCAATTTCCTGCAGATATTCCTATATATATCTTTCTTTGTTTTATATTTTCCTTGTGGGAAATTGTAGCTTTGTATATCACGCTTTCTGCCATTCATATTCCTCCTACTGGACAATCAGATCCTGCTCTGCAATTACAGGTAGATGTTTCCTTTTTCAATTGATTTGCATTAAGATCCCTTTGTAATTTATTATTGTGAAATTCTCTAATAATTTTGCTATTGTGAGAGCTTATAATTTTTTCTACATTGCTCATGCATGAATAACTAATTTTTAGATTCATTTTATTAAACATCTTTTTCAATAGCTCCTCTTTACTAAAATGCTTTATTAGCTTTAGGAAGTATTTCCCTATATTGATATTAGATAGTTTACAGAATGGAGGGTTGAAACATATAATCTTTCTTTTCTTATTTTTGGACTTAGTGGATGTGTTATTAATTGGTTTATCTATATAATTTAATGTTTATTTAAATTTAATTTTTAATAGGGCTTGATTATATGTCAATTTATTTTGGTTAAAAATTGTTTTACTAGAAGACAGTTTGTTTATTCATGTATTCACTGTATTTGGAATTTGGTTTATAATTGCTTTCAGGTGGTTTGAGTTGATATTTATGCATATGGGAGATTGGTTTTCCTTTTGGAAGGGTTTGCAGGTGTTATTGTAGAGATTAAATGTAATGTCTATAAAATTTACGATTTTTAGGTTGGATGATATTTCGATTTTAAATCCCAGAAATTTGAAGGCCTTAATTATTTTCTTCTGTAGTTGGGATATAGAGGTATAAAAATAAGTCCATCATCTCTGTACAGCCCTACATTTTGGGGGTTTAGGAATCTGCTTAGGATATCTAAAGTGTATATACCTATTTAATCTGCTATTTGGGCTGAATCATAAGCTCCCATTGGGACATCAAAATTATCTCTGTTTTCTTTAATCCAAGTAGTGTCATTTAGCCTTACTATAGATTGTCTAGAAGCCATAATGATTTCTATTTCTTCGTCAGTAATTTTAGTATAATTTTTAGCAAAACTTAAATTTTTTGAAATGGAGGGGTAGAAGTTGATAATATCTAATTGAATAAAGGAGGCTTTATTTTTAGATTTTAGATTTTGGAACCAGTTAATGGCATCCAACAAATCTTTCCAAAGGTTTAAGGGGTATTTTTCTAATATAGATGTGTTTATTCTTTTTAGGATATTTTTAGAAATTAGGCCTAACTCTGATTTGGAGAGATTTATCAGTCTGGAATGTAGATTATTTTGAAAGTTTGGTTTATGGTGTTTAAAAAGTAGGTAGGCGTCTTTTAGATGAGTTATACCCATTCTTTCCGCAATATTATATTTATAGGCGAATTTAGCAGTTTCTCTGTGTATGGAGGATAAGTGTCTAAAGTTTTTATCTATTTTATAAGAGATTTTATTCAGAATTAGATGGTGGTATTCAGATGGATCAATTTTGTAGATAGGTTTGGATTTATCAGGTCTGATTCATAGTTTTTTTTTGAATTTTTGATATTTGTAATGTCCTTTTTGAGTTTGGATTGGAGTGGGTTGGGTATCTTTCTAAAAGATATATTTTTGATTAAATTAATTAAGTCGTGTTCAAAGGGTT
>OZ038482.1:16786068-16806068 GCA_964036315.1 Acanthosepion esculentum | reverse complement strand
TGTGACTGTGATAAGCTAATGGCTTACCTAGTCTTGATACAGCTTTGTTAATTTTCTGACAACACTAAGGAGAAAGAATATCCAGTCAAAAAAATTGGGATAAAAAACAACAAAAATGAAGATAGTAATCTGAAAAATAAGTGGAATAATTAAAATACTAAACTCACACTTCAGATAACATGAAGGTAAACAAGGAATATGGAATATATTGATCAAAACAATGTGCTAAAAACAAAATCAGGATACCAAAGAGTAAGAAAAAACGAATGGAACATTGAAAACATTTCAACACAAAATTTCAGGAAACAGTAAACAAAAAATAAATGTTATATATTGAGAGAACGATGACCTGATATTTCAAAGACGAATCTAATGTTGTAGAAATTAGAAGACGTGGAAGGAAAAACCAAAATCGGATCAGATCAGATCAATCGAAATGAAATCAATCAAACCCTAAATAGTTTTGATGTATTGAGTAATAACAAAAGAGAATGAAAAGGCAAGAAAGTATTTTTAAAGAACATGAAAGAGAAAGAAAGAATAAATAAAGGTAGAGAAAGAAAGATAGAAAGAAAGAGAAAAATAAAACGAGAGAAAAAGAGAGAAAACAGAAAAAATGAGAACCTGATAAAAGTAGAATGATATAAAGAAAAAGAAAGAGAGAGAAGAAGAGAGATCTTAAATGAAAGGGAATGAGAAAGTAAGATGAGAGAACTCAAGAAAAAGGAAAATAAACGAAGGTAATAACAAGAGAAAGAGGGAGAAAGTGAAAGTGAAAGAGAAAGCAATAAAAAGAAACAAGAGAAATAGTGGAAGTTGGAAGAAAAACTTGAGTATGCCAAATTAAAATTGTCTCTTCAGTGACAGAGATATAAAAGTTTCAGAAAGAAGAAAGAAAGAAGATTAAAAGAAAAGAGTAAAGTAATCAATGGAAAGGAAAAAGAAAAGAATAAGAAGTAAAGGGAAAAATAAAGAAGTAGAGTATGAAGAGATAAGAGGCATGGTGGATTAATGGATAGTGACTCAGATTGCGGAATGAGAGAGCCGAGTTCAAATTCCAGCCAAATCCATTACATTCACTTATGAGCTAATACTCTTGGGGAAGGTATGAATCCTCTTCTTCTCCCACCAATTATGAGTAAATAGCAGAACAGACCAAGTTCTATAGCCTTGGTTGGCGACTGGTCTAGGAGAAGGACAACTCTGAATTCAAAACCTGTTCCTGCAGTAGGATAAGAATCTATTCACTTAAATAAAAAACTGGCTTGTTATAGAAACCGCAATGATATCATACGGCCCTATGTCCCCCCCCCCCCAAGGAATTTCAAGGCACAACATATATGAAGAGAGAAGCAAGTAAGAGAAAATCTGAGAAAGAAACTGTGGCATAGAGTGAAAATGAAAAAAAAGAGAAAAAGATGAAATGAAAGCATGGTATTGAACAGAGAGAGGGAAAGAGTGAAAGAAAGCAAAGGTAAAGGAGAAAAGGAGCAGTGAAAGAGAGAGAGAGAGAGAGAGAGAGAGAGAGAGAGAGAGAGAGAGAGAGAAAGAGGGCAGCTAAGATAATAAGAGAGGCAATAAAGTAGAAGCAAAATACTAATAAGTGAGAGAAAATGAGAGAGGAGTGCAAGAAGATTGAGCCAAAGATAAGGGGAAAGAAAAAGAGAGTGTGGTACAGAAAGTGAGAGGAATGAAAATGTGGATGTAAAGGGAAATTGAGAAAGAAAAAAAGAGATATGAAAGAAGTTAAATAAACAGAAAGGGTGAAAGAATTGTACAGGAAGTGGGAGGAAGAGAGGATAATGGTGGATTGGGGGAGTAGGAGAATGAGTGAGATATTGTAAGAGAAAGGAAGAGGAGAATAGATGAGAGAGTGAGAGAGAGGGAGGAGGACAAGATAATGAGGGAATAAGGGTGCTGATGGAAAAGAGTAAAGGAAAAAGGAAAGGAATGGAGTGAAAGAAAAAGGGAAGAAGAATGGATGATAACGAGAGAGAGAGAGAGAGAGAGAGAAATGACAAATGTTATAAAAGAAATATGATGTCTTTTCATAGATTAGAAATTGCCACATAACGAAGAAAAAATGTAGAAAATAAAAAAAATCTTTTATTGAACATCTGTCAGAATTTATTGCCTCTTTCATATTTATTGTCAAAAATAGTTTCTCCTGAAGTTAAGACAAATACAACATAATATCAAAAAGAATATATAATGCTAAAGAATGAAATAATGATAATAATAATAATAATAATACATTCATTTCTTTCTTATTCTTTAGAAGAGTTGTAAAAGCAAATAACCAAAAGTTAAGAGGTTTAAAATATTACAGGTATTATTAATAATGGCTATGCAGAGGGCATCTGAACAGAGAAACAATATCCATTCATTACATCCTAGAAATATGCATTAAGACAAACTATAAAAAGCAAAGATTGACAAAACTCAGAAAAAAGTAGATGCTGCTTTTGTACAGGAATAAGATAGCAAACCATATAATCAGTGATTGAATATTGGTCAAAATAAATACAAAAAATAGACATGATATTTTAGCAATAGTTATACATGGAGAACTGTGCAAATGACTATGGTTTGGCCGTGTAGAAAAATGGTATTGGCACAAACCAGAAACTGTCCTGGGAAATAATTTATAGATACAGGAAAAAATGAACACCTTAAAGAACACTTTTCTATCCAATTAAAATAATGCACATCTTAAACACTTTTCTATCCAATTAAAAAAATGATCATCTTAAAGAACGCTTTCTTATCCAATTAAAAAAATGAACATTTTAAAGAACACTTTTCTATCCAATTAAAAAAATGAACATTTTAAAGAACACTTTCCTATCCAATTAAAAAAATGAACATTTTAAAGAACACTTTTCTATCCAATTAAAAAAAATGAACATCTTAAAGAATGCTTTTCTATCCAATTAAAAAAATGATAATCTATAAGAATGCTTTCCTATCCAATTAAAATAATGAACATCTTAAAGAACACTTTTCTATCCAATTAAAAAATGAATATCTTAAAGAACACTTTTCTATCCAATTAAAAAAAATGAACATCTTAAAGAATGCTTTTCTATCCAATTAAAAAAATGATAATCTATAAGAATGCTTTCCTATCCAATTAAAATAATGAACATCTTAAAGAACACTTTTCTATCCAATTAAAGAAATGAACATCTTAAAGAACACTTTTCTATCCAATTAAAAAAATGAACATCTCAAAGAATACTTTTCTATCCAATTAAAAGTGCTCCCATGCAGATTAAAAATATATTTTTTAGATTTTTCCCAATGAGCTTTGTCCAGAAAAATGGTGGCATGGTATTCATATATCTGGATTTACAGCAAGTTGGAAAGAAGATTGAATTCTACTGACTCTGTAAAAATAAACAAGACAATTTACACAGAGTTACACTGAGACATCATCAATTTGAACAAATTCCTTATCAGTTCATAAACTTCAACTAATGATTTTGTACAAACATTTAACAACTTCAATGGTGAAAATATCTTTTCTTTCCAAAATTGCTATACCAATAAATTGCTAAAATAATGATTTTGTAAATCTTTTTTTTCTTTTACTGTATTTTATAATTTCTTTGAATCTATAACATTTCTTTCATTTCATTGTCTATTACACATTCACATATTCTATCAAATTGCTGTTATACATTTCATTACACTCTGTATCATTATTTACTTTGACTTATATGAGGCTATAAATATTTACGGGACAGATAATTCAGCTGTCTTAAAGATGATCAATTATCTCCCAACAAATAATAATAATAATAATAATAATAATAATAATTGTTTGACTTAGTGGCTTAATAATTACTAGCTTGTTTGGCTTGGTGGTTGGAGTAGAGGACTAGAGTCTTTAGAAGTTGTGATTAAGAGAATAAATAAAAGAATTGACAAAGAGAAAAAGAGAATGTAAAAGAAAAGGAAAGGGGAGAAATAAAGGAGAAAAAAATAATCACACAGAAAAGAAAGATCTGAAAGAGAAGAAAAAAAAAGACATTGTTTGGTATCAAAAATATCAGCCATTTTTGCATTTTTATTCTCAGCCTCTATTTTTGAAGAGTGACATCTAAAAATGAGATTTTCAAAAATATATTTTCCTTTGTTATTAAAAATATAGCGATTGCATAAAAACTTTCTTTATGGTATATTTTTAAAGGTCTATTTTATTCTCCTTTCCTACAAAATAACAAACAAGATGTTCAAAACATTTTTAACCACAGATGTGGCTTCTAATTCTTTATAACTTTGATTCTTATTAGTAGAACTTTAAGTCATTCTTTTTATTTATGATAATCTAAGCTTGCCAAAATATTGTGGATTTTACAAGAATACATATGAATTATAAATAATGGGAAAAGATTATTATATAGTAATTTGATCAAAATACTGTCCTTAATTTCATTTTCATAGTCTCACTGCATGGCTGGACATATGGCCAACATACATTTGGCCTGCCAGACATTTGGCCCAACAGACATTTGGCCAATGGACTTTTCACCAAAAAAGTACAAGTAAAAATATTAACAAGTAATACTTTAAGTATTTTAATTAGCAGTATTATAATGTAGAATAGGACTAATAATTACCACTGAATTTCAGGTGATTAAATTACTAAATCTAAATGTGCTTTTTCTCAAAATACTTATCATCTTACAGTAATATTTGAAGCAAAATGTAATATATACAGAATAGATTTTAAAAAAGCCTAGTAAAAAAAAAAGAAAAATTATAAATTAACAGTAAGATAAAAGCTAGTTCATCCCTTTAAGATAAGGATCGTTAAAAGCGAAATTAAAAAATCTTTCATATCATAAAAGCTTAAGATTTTGTGCTTTTTCTCAAAATACTTATCATTTTAGTAATATTTGAAGTAAAATATAATATATAGAGAATAGATTTAAAAAAAAGCCTTTAAAAAAAAATGAAAAATTATAAATTAATGCAGTAAATAAATATAAATGTTATGTAGCACATTACGATAAAGAGTGTGACATACATGTAAGTACACCACTACATTTTTGGCTAAATGTCTATTCAGTTAAATGTCCATTGGCTGAATGTCTGTTCGGTAAAATATCCCTCGGCCGAATGTCCGTTCAGCAAAATATCCCTCGGCCGAATGTCCGTTCGGTAAAATATCGCTCGACCGAATGTCCGTCAGCCAAATGTCCGTCAGCCAAATGTCTGTTGGCCAAATGTTCAAGTACTGTCTCAGTGTTTCAGCCATTGTATTTCCCAACTATCTCTCATGTTCCTTAACATTCTGGAAATTTCAAGCCAAACACATTATTCAATTCATAGGTGTAGACTGTCGTCATGCTACATGATATCTCTCATTAGTGAATTATTACAAGTTAATCTGTCCTCGAGAAATGCTTTTCCCACTTAATGATAGTATATGTCTTTTATTAACTGATCATGGATTGAACTCAAAGCCATCAAATAATTAGATACACTTAACCAAAACTTATATCAATTAGTACAATTGGGTAATTGAGTTTTTTAGTCTTAAGCTTAGTGTCTCTTTGTTTCTTAATAAAAGACACTAACAATTAAGCTGAGGTACTCATTTAACAAATTAATGTACAGTGTGAGCATAAAATCAATAACACTGGGACCAAAAACTTTTATCCATTACCCCTGCGGTAATAAAATAAGTACATTCCATCTCCCCTAAAAAATAAGAGGTTTTCAATACTAAAGTTGAATTAGTGAAATAAAGCTTGAATTAGTTGTTGTTATATTAAAAAAAAAAATGTTGCTGTGCTAAACTCACTTCAAAATCAAAAGAGTCTCTTAGATATTTTTTAGATATCAGAAAAAAAGTATTATATAATTATTCAGTTATTTTCATTGAGATCTACATTTTCATTAAACATAAATGTAATATTTACTAATATACTGTTCGCCTTCAAAAAGGAATACTATATAAAGTACTACTATTAATATAATATTTACTTAGTATGTAAATATACTATGTGAATATCTAAAATAAGTACCATGCTTGGACAATTCTCAGTAGACACACAAGATGATTAATTCTAGTACAGCATTATTTTTCTGTGTTACTAATAGTTTTTCATTATCCATTTTAATTGAATTAAGAATGTGTGCATATGTCAAAATTCTGATTTGCAAGAACAAATTTGAGTAGACTATTCAATTTGGTCAAAATAGTATCCTTTTTCTTCAGCAGCAAAATCTTTGTTACCCATTCTCACCTGAAGATGTATTTTTTTTATCCCATGACCCGTACAGTTGTAGAGGCATCATATGTACTGCAGCTGCAGTAGAAGCGGTGTTTTTTGCGCAAGATAGCCTAATGGAGCTAAACCCTATCCAGGCTGGTTTTGAATTCAGAGTTTTTCCTTCTCTTAGACTGGTTGCCACCCAAGGATATAGAAACCAATTTGTCCTGTTATTTACTCATAGTTGGAAGGAGAAGAAGAGGATTCATACCTTTCCCAGGAGTATTAGCGCATAAGTGAATGTATTGGATCCAACTGGAATTTGAACTCGGCTCTCCGATTCCTCAATCCAAGCTGCTATCCATTACTGCACCATGCCACTGAAGATGTATAATTGTATCTTAAAAACCATGTTAGACAGAAATATGTTGTAGTATTGCAAAGACTAATCAACAGAAGTGGTGTTGTAATCATTAGTATTAAAATAGTGTCTATATGTTGGTAATCAATGAAGAACATGATGCTAACTTTGTATAAGACTGATATTTTGTCATCTTGATTATTCAGGCAGGAAAGTAAAAAGTTATTTTTTTACATTTACTAAATTTACAGCCTTAAGGTTTAAAATATCAAGACAATTTGCACCTATATTTGACACTTCAGTCAATGGGCAAATCCAAACCACAGACAATGCTGTTATTACTAATATTTAGTTGTAAGTATACAAATGTTTAAGACGAAAAAAGAGAAACTACACTCTAACTAATTCAATAATAATAAAAAGCATGACATGTAGAAATAGAAATATCTACCATCATGGCCTAAACAAGGGGCTGGTTCAAAATTCCAATGTATGTCATCTGAAAAGACTGGAGTATACAATGGCTGAAACATTGTGATTATGGCAATAAAGATGAGGACAACAGTACAAACAATGTAAATAGTGGAAATAGTTAAATACCTCATCTCAGATATAGACAGAAGATCTTCCTCCAAGGACTAAATAAGGAGTTTGATTCAAAATTCCAATGTATATCACTTGAAGTAAACTGGAGTATACAATAGCCGAAACATTGTGAATATGGCAATAAAGACCGTCCAAACAATGTAAACAGTGTAAATTGTTACAATACCTCATCTCAAATATAGAAAGAAGATCTTGGAGAATGTTTCTTGGTTGCCAGAGAAATTAAGACATTTCATGACATGACATTTTTCAATATTTTCTGAGTTTAGTAATGAATAAGAGAGTGATTTAAAGCAAAGAGTAATGAATGTCCTGTTTCAATTCTAGTAATGAATCAGTGGTTCAAGGCAACTAGAAGATGGTGATGAAGACACTGAAATAATCCATCATTTGAGTAACTAACAAGATAAACTCATAACCAAATGATATATCATTGATACTACATATGAAATCATTATTTTTCAGTATAATATCCAGGAGGCACAGTGGAGTAATGGATAGCAGCTCGGATTGAGGAATCGGAGAGCTGAGTTCAAATTCCAGTCAAATCCATTACATTCACTTACATGCTAATACCCTTGGGAAAGGTATGAATCCTCTTCTTCTCCCCCAGCTATGGGTAACTAGCAGGACAGACCAGATTCTATAGCCTTGGATGGCTACTGGTCTACCGTGGAAAGAAATGGCAACCTACTGTGGGGGAAAAAAAATTGCCTTGTCAGTTATGTATTGAAAGATACATGATTGCCTAAGCATGTATCACGCATGGCACATAACTGACTGACTGATAATCTCCTTCTTTCTCCATGCACTTAATTCAGTAGTGAATATTTATATCATAGAATGAACATTATACAATGAAAATTTTAGATCCATTCTCTATGACCTCACACTGTAATTTCTCAAATTGACATGTTTATACCTCAATTTTTATATCCTCCCCTTTTTTTGGTAAAAGAAAGTAAGTATTATATTCCCTAGAAATAGAAAATTCTCATTAAGAAATTTCCCATCTATAAACTAAGAATTTTCCTATTCTTTGTTTTATATTTGAAATGTTTTTAGTCTTGTAGAATAGTCAAGTTACCCGTAAAGGGGATTTTGTATTTAAAAAAAATCTTTTTAAAGAGAATTTTGATGTGATCTATTTGAAGGGACATTCTGAAATTAGATTTGAAAAAGTTTTGGAAAAAATACAGATTAATATGGATGGAAATAAAGAATTTGTCTGATAGTTGAAGATTAAGGTAAATCACAGAAAGAATATTACCACACACACAGATACACATCAGGATATACATACACACTTATACCCATACATGCACATGCTTACACATGTGTACTCATACACTCACATTTATATAGATGCACATACATATACATAAATATGCATATATATCCATTTACATATGTATAGATAGAACTATATTTATTAAAATACCAATTCCAAGTTTTTTATGGCTGCATAATTTAATTTTCTTGAATCAGGAATTTATTAGATGGTCAGTATTAAGTGACTTTATAATTCAGAGTAAATCTCCTTTTATGAATTTGTTGTTAATTTTTTGATTAGTTTTTCTTTTATCTTTATTTTGGTATGGAAGATGAGTTCAAGTCTTGTCAGAAGTTATATCTTTATTTCTTATTCTCAAAGTTGATTCTAATAGTCACTTAGTTTCATGTAAAACTAGCAGCCATACACAGCTGGTCGATAAGAAAAAGTGTTCAATTAGAATGGAGCAAAAACAGCATCATGTTTAGATGTAAGAGAGTTTATCTTCTTCAATTACTCTTTCATTAAAAAACATTTTGAATTAATGCATTGATATAACAGAAGTAGTGTGCATTTATTCAATCGAAGTTAGCCGAGGACATGAAGGAGTAAAACAGGCAACATGAAGACCCACTTCAGACCACAATTATTTTGGAGTTTTTTAAATTCAATTTGTCAGTGTGCTACCAGGGATGTAAAAGGGGATACATTTATAAAGCAACTGCTAAGTTTGATGAAAATTGGTTGAAGGATCAAAGAAAAATAAGAAAGAAACCAGTAAAAATTGTCATTTTTCGCTATTTACATGGGTTTTCACTCAATTATCATGTTAAATGGCTGTTAAGCAATCAACTTATTATTGGCTACAATTGAGTGAAGTTTGTATTAGATTGCTTGATAATTGAGGGAGTTTTTAGTTTAAAATTTGTGTTGAAATCGATTTTTCATTTTTCACAGTTTTTTGCTAAACGCAGTGGCATACAAATAAAAATGAGGTATCATTGAACTCATCATGATGTAAGTAAGTGCCCTTATACCAAGTTTGAATGAAATTGGAGGGAAAAAGTTGAATTTACCGATTTTTGATCAGCTGTATCAATTATTAATTTTTTTTTAAATTATCGAATTTTTTATGCTAAGTAAAATGTATGTGCCAAGTTTGGTCAAAATTTGTTGGATGGATCTCGAGTGAAAAGGTATCACAAAAACAGATAGACAGACACACAGAAACACAAACATCCTCTGTTTGATATATATATATATATATATTGTTTTTTTTTTACAAATTATCGATTTTTTATGCTAAGAACTTATCTCTTACATTGTACAATGTATGTACCAAGTTCAGTCAAACTTGGTTGGATGGATCTCGAGTGCAAAGGTATCTCACAGACAGATATCCTCTGTTTTACATATATATAGATCAAGAAGATATTCATTGTTTGAAACAAGGGCAAGTAATATCATGACTGGACAAAAATTTAACTCCATTGAAAGAATGAAGGTTAACAGACAAACAGACACAGAGAAATCCTCTGTTTTATATATATATATATATATATATATATATATAGATAGATAGATAGCAAAAATAAAGAAGAAAGAAAAACAAGTTAGAATTTAATAATGAAAAAAAGAATTGTGTATAAATATTGTTTTTCTTCTGAGGCAAAAGACCATCAAACTGTTTGGAAAAATTCTCAGCAGATATAATTTTGATGGCAATATAAAAAGACAGAAATTGAAAATGTTATGCAAAATAATTTTACAGCTACAGGCTAATAAACCTTGCACAAATGAATCCTGCTTAAGGCCAAATGCATAAAATGTAGACATCACAAGAGGAAATGAAACTCACTTTTAACCAATGCAGTAAAGCAATCTTATAAAGAACACGATCAGCTTCTTCAAGAAAAAGATAAATAAAGTTATTACAGCTAATAATGCTAAAACTGGATCCATAAAACTCCACATAATTGCGGGTAAGTATTACCCTTGGTACATTTATAAATATGATTCACCTTTGCATTTCATTATTTCACAAATTGTTACTCTCGTGTATGAGAACTATAAAGAAATAATTTTCTTTTAAGCATATTATCCTACATATCATCATAATATGTACCCCGAGTTCCCTTCCTGTATACCCTTAAACAATCCTCATTTTATATCCCTCTACTTTAAGTGGCTCTTGGGACTTGTAGTGGATGAAATATTCTGGTCTTCTGAAGATTGCGAAGAGTGGGAAACTTAAGTGGTGACCCAAGCCGTATCTCATTGAGGTTTGATACTGTGAAGCATTTTCTGCTCTGTTTGGATAGGCTGGCCATCGAGAACTGTTATTTACTACTTAGGTAGCTCTTTGCCTTTTGATCTTTTCTTCCTTCTTAATTTTCTTGTATGAGGTTGTTTTTGGTTTCTGTTTCTTTGTTTTATTAGTACTTTCCCCTTTTTTTTGTTTTTGAGCTCTTTTGGCAGGTAGTCTCATGGTCACACCAGCTATTTTGTATTTTCATATATATATATATATATATATATATATATAGACATATTAGTGGTAAATATACACATACATATGCAATTATATATACACATACATATATGTATAAAAGAAATTCCAAGAGGATATGATCCAGGTAGAACTCGATGTCCAGGACAGAGTAAGGATATAATAAAAAGACTTAAACACTAATATTCCATGGTCATAATTTATTCCATTGGAATCGTAAGAACGATCCAATTTATCAGACCTACAGATTCAAAACGAAAACAGAAAAAAAATTATTATTTTATTATATATATATATATATATTTTATGGCAAAAAACAAAAATTACCTCAACATAGAGGATAGTCTATTTTAATACATTCTCTACATGGCTATCATCAGCCTCTAAGTGTCTGTCTTGGAGCATTGTTTTAAATTTATTTTCAATGTCAGTCCTCCTCTGGTAGATGCCTTGTTGATGAGAATGGGTTTGTGTTAGCGATTAGTGGGGGCATAAGGTATCTTATCCCAGGGTGAAGTGGGATAAGATACCTTACACCCTCACCATAGACTCTAGAAATAGACTATCCTCTATGTTGAGGTAATTTTTTTTTTTGCTGTAAAAAATACATATGCTCTGTTATAATAAATACATTGAGCTCTCTGTGGATCAGTTTTAATAATTGATATTACTAGGATCCACTCGGATTATAGACCAACTGATCGATTACCTGTACTATATATATATGTGTATGTTTTTGCATGTATATATATATATATATATATATATATATATATATATGAATATATATTTATTGATAATTACTCATTCTTTGTTCATTCAATTCATATTGCAAACATTAACCATTACCAACAAAAAAATATTGATATGAAAAAGCAGAGGAATGGAGATGAAGGAAGGCTTCGTTTTATTGGCATGATCTACCAATTCTTTTCATGTCATTAATACCAAGAAAAAAGCTTAGAATAAATGAAAAACTTCAAAGTAATTGCCAAAAGATACCATATTTTTTTCCCCCTCTAATGTAAATGATATATTTTGGTCTAGGGTTATGTCAGGGCCAATCAAATGGTGGGTATGAGTACTAATCAACTCAGCTGACATGCTTATTCCAGACCATAACCTTTATCTTATAATGTATAAAGTGAGTCCTGATGCAAATTATTGGGAACAAGTATGTGTATTATATGGTGAAGTAGATAGTAATTTGTAAATAGTCTATTAAAATAATGGGCACCATGCCATAGAGTAATAGTCAGTAAGCAGAGTATTGATATCAAAAGTATATTTTAATCAATTTAGAATCGGTCAAGGGCTCTTGTAATTTATGTAATAATCTGCATATTGTATTTTTCTACAATTCTAGCTTTCCTAAATGTCTTTGACTCCTGATTGTGGTCAGTTTCTCCTCTGCCTTATGTTTTAAAGGAACATAATCAACAGCTGATGTTAGACAACTTTATTTATTTCAAGTGACGAGTCATCATCCTTAAAATACTTAGACTAGTTTTAGGAAGTACATTCAGATATTTTCTCATTTTACACATCCTAATATATAATAATAATAATAATAATAATAATAATGGTGTTATAGATAGTTTTTAAATGTATACATGAAATAAACATTGGATTAAAACCAATAATAAAATAATTTTGATATGCCCATAAAACTGGAGAAAGAAATAAGAATTGTAAATTCTGAAAGGATACATATATATATATATATATATATATATATATATATATATATATATATATATATATATGTATACATACCCCCTCCTTCCTCAATATTAAGTATTGTAATAAAAAGAAAAAGAAAAAGAAATTTTAAAACTCTCCCTTCCCTCTCTAAATTCGACCATGTCTCTCAAATATTCCTCACCACTTTCTATGTCAACTTATATAAGCTTAATAATGCCCGTCAAAATTGTAAATTTTAAATTCATTTTTCATTTCACGTTTGAAAGTGAAGTCTGAAGATCCAGAAAAAATAAAATTCTCTGGGGAAATAAATTATAACAAATGGAGCCTTAAAGTGGTCTGTTTTTCTTTAAATTAAAATAATATATATATATATATATATATATATATATATATATATTATGTGCGCAGTACTTAGTGGAAAGTGCTTAATATCTTTGATAGAGCTAACATATTCAGTTGTATAGATATGAGTTTGTAACCATGGGTTTCACGCTTTTGCAATCATCAGTTTGTCTGATGATTACAAAATTTACAATTCTTATTTCTTTCTCCAATTTTATGGGCATATCAAAATTATTTTATTATTGGTTTTAATTGAAACATTTCATCCTTTAGAACTTCATCGGACTAAATTTGTTATGTTGGTGTGGCTAGATTACAAACAAAAAATTTTAATTTAAAATTCCCAGCATCCCTGGTTTGTGTGCATGTCTAGTTTCACCAACATAACAAATTTAATCCGATGAATTTCTAAAGGATGAAATTCGTCACATGAAAACTTTTTCCACTTTGTCATATATTTTTCTCAAATATTGTTTCTGATATATATCATTATCTCATATATATATACATATATATATATATATATATATATATATATATATATATATATTTAAATATATATATATATATATATATATATATATATATAATATATATATATATATATATATATATATATATATATATATATATTTTAAATAAAAATAAAAACAGCCTTAAAGTGGTCTGTTTTTACTTTTATTTAAATTATTAGCTCTGATTTACATTGAGCTCTCTGGATTTTATCCTTCTTGGGTCTACCCATATGGATTACCTAGTTTTTTGTAAACTAAATATATACATATATATATATATATATATATATATATATATATATATATATATATATATATATATATATATATATATTAGAGTATGCAGCTTATATTTTATATCATAAAGAAACAATTTATACAAAAAATTAAAGAGCAATGTTAATCTGATTAATGGGAAATCACTTCGCTAACAGGACTTAATGAAACATTAACTTACTATCAATTTCTTGAATAATAAGGTCCTTATATTCGAATTGTTGTCTTTTGCCAAGAGATATAGAAATGTACTTAAAAATGGTAGAATGATGATTAGATGCTGTATTTTCCTTTTTCCTCTATAACAAGAAAATCATTTTTATGATATTCAGGAAACATCTAGGAAATTCAATTCTTTCAAATTTGTTCTTATTTCAAATAAAAACCACAGGTTTTTAAAAAAAGTTCTTGTATTTTTCTTTCTGTCTTTGTTTGTTCCACTTCCAAAGTAAATCAAGTATTTTAAATTTAAGTTGATGCAAAAGGTTTTAACATTTTTCAGTCGGTAGCATTTGAGTAAGTAGCATCTTCTTTTTTTTTAAGCGTATCACCCCAAGCAAGGCTGGAGGCCACTAGCATGCAAGGGGTTATAGAAGGGTTGGAGGAAGAGCAGATAAGAGTGGTAAAGGAGAGGATGTGGAGAAAGAGAAAGACAATAGATCGGTCAAGGCAAGGGGGTTACAGAAGATTTGGAGCGAGAGCAGATAGGAATGAAAGGTGAAAGGATGTGGAGAAGGGAAGTGGATAGATCAAGGCAACTGGAGATGTCAATTGATGTTACACTTAAATAGTTGGAGATTGTATTTGTCAGGGAAACAGTAACAGGGAAGGGAGTTCCACAGGCGAGATGTGCGAGACATGAAGCTATTGGAGTAGAAGATACATCTTCATCTAACAGTTTCAACGGTGAAGGGGTGGGAATGGGATGCCAGCCTCGTAGGACGTTTAAATTCATGAGGCCCAGCGAAAGCAGCTCCTCGGAGCAATTACCGTGAAAGTTTTTGTAAAAAAGACAGAGCGAGGCAACGTTGCGTCTGTGAGAAAGCGACTGCAGACGAGATGACAGATCAGGGCCAATTACATTGCATATCCGTCTCTGGATCTTATCAAGAACCCTGAAGTAAACAGCAGGGGCTCCAGACCATATATGGCAGCAATACTCCATGCAAGGGCGAATGGTCGATTTATAGACTTGGAGGATCGATTCCGGGGAGAAAAATTTCCTGGTTCGGCACAGGGAACCAACTTTCCTTGTGGTGGATGATGCAACTGACTCGATGTATTTGTTCCATCTCAGATCAGCAGACAGCGTGAGACCGAGCAGTCGCAGAGAGGATCTCTCGAGAAGTTGGTCTTCAGACATTCTAATGGGATGCAGGGATGGATCCTTGTGGTGGTTAATAGAGAGCAGTTTTGTTTTAGAGGCATTAAAGTTAACCATCCATTTCTCACCCCAGTTCACAACTGATTGGAGGTCCTTTTCTATTTGAACTGCCAGGTTAACTTTGTCAGCATCACTAGATTTGTGTTTGAGGCAGGAGTAAATTGTGGTGTAGTCAGCATAGATGCCGACTTGGGAGTCTATGGCGTCAGGAAGGTCGTATCTGAGCTCGTGATTTAATTTCACAGATGACTGAAATTGATAATCTGAGAAGTGACATTTTCAATACATCTTTCTATCTGATTAAATGTGTAGACTGTGAATTTAAAATTATTTTACATTTCAAAGGAACCTGGAGGAAAATGAAATGCATTTTCATCATTTGATGTTCTATTTCCAAAAGGGGAAACACCCTGTATAAACAGTAAAATATATCTGCCATTTATGAAGACGGTTCCTTAACTGAGAGTACTGTTCATAAATGGGTCTCTATGCTCAAAAGTTGAAATTTCGATCTTGAAGACTGACAATGTTCCATCAGGCATGCAATCCTTAATGATGACCTAACTGAAAAGCTGATCAAAAATAATCTAGATCACATGACACAGAACATTGTGTTTAAAAAGAAAATACAGTGCTGTTCGATAAAAGTGACTCACCTGATTTTTTTCTCTAAATATTCCCTTCTCTGATGAAATGAAAGTTGAGCTAAATTCAAAGGATAAGCAATCTAAAATCTGAAGAAGAGGCTTTGAAAGCTCTTTGAATTTAGCAGTAAGTACTGTCAAGCATCCGTTCAGTATAATGTTCTGGGGATGCTTTTCTTTTCATGGAACTGGTTTCTTAAAACCTATTGAAAAGACCCTCAGGAGCGAGCAGTACAAGAGAATTTTAAAGTCTTGTCTGCTCCCTTCTGCTGAAATGGTGCAAATCGACCCCACCAAGCTCATTTTTATGCAGGATAATGCTCCCTGTCACAAATCAAAATTGATGAAGGAATACTTTGATGAGAAGCAGGTGAGTGTTATGACATGGCCGCCCCAATCTCCTGACCTCAATCCCATAGAAAACTTATGGAGCATTATAAAGTACAGGCTCTCGAGAAAGCAGTTGAGCAACAAAGAGGATTTGATTGTGAATTTCATATCTGAATGGAATTCAATGCTTGGAGATGAGATTTGCCAGAACCTAATCAAGTCAATGCCAAAAAGGGTTGAAAAGGTTATTCAAAATAAAGGAGGACCCATAGATTATTAAATATTTCAAACTATATTACCTATTATAAATAAATTATACCTCTATTATTCTTTATTTAAAGCTGTTTCTATTGATTACTAGTTGCAGGAAATAAGTGAGTCACTTTTTTTGCACAGAGTTTTTCCCTAAATCACATTGATATCCAAAATTATAATTATCAATAGAATACCTTAGGGTGAGTAAACTTTTTACTAGGCGGTTGGGAAGAGGTCTTTATATTAGTAAGATTAAAAATTAGTTTGACCCTAAAAACAATAGGCGAAAAAATTTTTAAGTAAAAAAATTCAGGTGAGTCACTTTTATCGAACAATACTGTATATTTGGGGTTTGGGGTGCTCTATCCTCAATTTCCAGCCTTGGCAGAGTTCAAAATTGTCTACATGGCCTTGTAAGTGATGAAATATTTTCCATCTCACACTCTTTCTATAGCCAAAACTTCACAAACCTCTCATTACTCTATCATTATTTCCTTGAAAAATGTTCCAATTATTTAGTTCTCTCAATTAAGAACACTTGCAGCTAAGATCACCATGCCATGTATACAGGGTTGGATCATACTCATTCCCTTCATAATCCATTGGTAAAAAGGAGGTTCCATTTGAGACTCCCAAGAAGATGCTTCCCTGATTACTACAATCTTAACCTCTTGAAATATAGTATCAACCATTATCTACTTACAACAACCTCGTTAAGTAACCCTCTGTCTTGAGTGACTCTAGAACTTTGTATTGGGTGAATAACAGCAAGAAAAAGCAAAAAAAAAAATGCTCTGCATATGATATATAAGCATTGTAAGGCATTTTAATAAACATGAATATGTGAATGGCTATGATTTTTCAGTGCCTTACAACTTAACGGGAAAAAAAATTAATAGACCACATTTGCAAGAAAATGCAACAAAACAACCCATTTTTCTAAAAGAACCAAATCATGAACGATGAAAAATGGATTGTTTACAACAATTTGGAGTGAAAATGTCCATGGAAAAATGAAAGGAGCCAATGTTAACCACATCAGAAGTCAGTCTACATCTGAAGAAAGTGATGCTTTATATCTATTGGCATTTGAAGGACATTATACATTGAATTCAAGCAAGTGCTTTTTCCAGTCAGATCAATTAAAGGTAGCAATTGATGAGGCGCATCAGTAATTAGCCATTCAGAAGGTTGTTTTGTTCCATCAGACAACAACAGATCTCACATCTCATTGCAGACTCAGCAAAAATTGGTACAGCTTGGCTGGGATTTACTATTACAGAGGCCATTACTCATCTGACATGACAACTTCAGTTTACCACTTATTTCAATCTCTGCAAAATTATTCTATTGATAAATGGTTCAATTCTCTAGAAGTCTGTAAAATTGACTTAAATCGGTTCATTATTCTGAAAGTTTTAGTTGGATGGAATCATGAAGCAGTCTCAAAGATGGTGAAAGGTATTGGAAGAAAATGGCACATATCTAGTTAAATAAATCTATCTACAAATATTTAAATATTGTTTTGAAATTCACTTCTAACTCAATATATATATATATATATATATATATATATATATTTTGAACGATAAAAATTATTAAAAAAATTAATTAAAATCTTCAGACATACTGGGTTGTAGATTAATATTCTTATGTTTTTATTATTATTATTTCATTTAGATTCCTCGACTAGTTTCGGCCAACATGGCCATCATCGGGAGAAAAAAATGTTTCTGCTTGCTGGTAGCAGTAAACTACAGAAATGAATGTCTTGATGCAGAAAATGAACTTTTATGTATATATATATATATCTATATATCTATATATCTATATATATATATATATATATATATATATATATATATATATATATATAATAATAATTATAATATTTTATTTTAAAAATATGATTCCTTCGCTACATAAGAGTTCTCATGTTTCAAAAGCGAGAGCCGAGACCCCTAATATAATTTTTGAAATTAAGTTGAATTAAGGTGTCTGGTCACGCTTCCTTGTCAAGTGAGAATTTGGGAATAAGCTATCTTGTGGTTAGCGCGTGTTTATAAGTATATAAGTATATGTAAGTTTATATATATATATATATATATATATATATATATTTATATATATATATATATATTTATATATATATATATATATATATTTATATATATATATATATATATATATATTTATATATATATATATATATTTATATATATATATATATATATATATATATATATATTTATATATATATATATATATATATATATAGATACATACATATATATATATATATATATATGTATATATAGATACATACATATATATATATATATATAGTTGCATACATATATATATATATATATATATATATATATGTATATACATACATACACATATATATATATATATTAAATAGCAATTTTATTCAAGTGGTTGTCAGATGGAAGACACTTGCCAAGTACTTTCGACAATTTCAAATTGTCATCTTCAGTGTGCAATCTTACCATATATAGGCAAACACTAAGACAAAATATGTGTAGACCAAAAAATGTTTTTATTTTAAATCATGCTATTTATTAACAGTTGGATATATGTTTTGGGATGTTGCAATGCTAGAGTTCTTGTTCAAGTCGATCAAGTGAGAATTTTGTTTGAATTTTTAAAAGTTATAAATTCACAAAATTTTCTTATTACATGAATTTATCTGTTAAAGTGAAATTGTCGAAAGTACTTGGCATGTGTCTTCCATCTGGCAACAACTTGAATATAAGGATCTTATGATTCAAGTAATTGATAGTAAATTAATATTTCATTAAGTGCTGTTAGTAAAGTGATTTCACCATTAATCACATTAACATTCCTTTTTAATTCTTTGTATAAATTGTTTCTTTATGATATATTATATATGGGGTTAAAGAGAGTTGAAGAATCAGAACTATATTGAAACTAGTATTAGTAAAATAAACCAGCATAAAGAAGTGATTTGTAGAAGATTCAAGTGATTTACTATCACTTGATTCTCAGTGAAAACTGAACTAGCTCAGATATAATACAATAATATTTGTAATATATATATATATATATATATATATATATATATATATATATACATACAGATACATTAATATATAATTATTTACGAAAGTTGATTCTTGAGGAATACAATTCCTTAATGGGCATTTGAATTCGTAAATAATATTTGCTCTATTTAATTTTGTTCTAGGAGGTGAATTCAACTTTCGTAAATGATTATATAGACCACACTACAAATTGTTTAACATGCAGATTAACTCTACACCTTTCTGACAATAGCTCAATTAGATCTCATTTAAATATTCATGGAGACCTACCGGACACTATTCGGAATATACTTGTCGACAACACTAATATAATAGCATCATCCACTTGCAAAAAAAGGCTAAAATTAATGGAAGCCTTACTAATAAAAACAAACAAACCAACACTTAATAATATTAACTTTGAACATGGACATAATATCTTGACCGTGTTTTGAAACAAAAAAAAATGAATCACTTTATAAAACATACATACAACAAACTAT
>OZ038482.1:16768568-16783568 GCA_964036315.1 Acanthosepion esculentum | reverse complement strand
ATATATGTGTGGTGAAATTGTATTACAAAATGGAAAATGTTTATTTGTGATATGTTTTGTCCTTCAGGACTTTATTGGACTAAATTTGTTGTTTTAGAATTTTTTTAACTAGCCTTTTTCATTTAGAGTCTTTTTCTTTTACTTTCCATCTCTTTCGTTAGTAGGTAATAGAAGATCTGCCAGGAATGGTAAAATGTTGTAAGAGCCAGGATGCAAATTTACTGTAGATGAACTTTTTCCACTTTGTCATATATTTTCCACTATACTGCTTATGATATATAAAAATATATATTGTTTATATTGTTATCTCATATACATATATATATCTGATTGAATAAATTACAAACATTATGTCTGCGTATTTTTAACATAATCTTTTCATATTCACAAACATTTTTCCATATATTACAACTGAATAAAGCAATTATGGCTTATTCATTTGTAAAAAAAATATTTGTGAATATGAAAGGATTATGATAAAAATAAGCAGATATAATGTTTGTAATTTATTCTGACATGCCTAAAATAGAATTTGCTGCCTAAATACAGAAATATGTATATATATGTGTGTGTGTGTGTCTGTATCTGTGTGTGTCTGTCTGTCTCCATGTGTATGTCCATCTGTGTGTGTGTGTGTATGTGTGTGCATATAATTAAACAAAATTTATTAAAATCATCCAACAAGGTCTGTGCATTCTGATGTAAATATATACATATATCTTGGATACAAGTGATATGATGTGTAGAACAGTTTGTTAGTCCTGCAACTATATTTAAATATAAATTTTAGCATTTAAAAAAATACAATATGAACCTAATAAAATCTTTTCTCTATAGCATTGATCATACTAATATTCATGACCAGGGAATGTTGAATGTCGACAAACAAATATATTAGTAACTTTGGACACTTTTCCCATAAATTTGATCCATAAGTGAGTGCGTAAATTCCTCCTTGGAGGGGTGTACACATTTGGATACTTACCGGTCACAGTGCTCTGTCCCTGCACTGGTGGTATCACGGCTATGACTAGCTTGGACCGGCTCTGACCAGTTTGGACCAGCTATGACAAGCCAAGACCAGCTATGACTAGCTTGGACCAGCTACAACCAGCTTGAACAAGCTATGACCAGCATAGACCAGTTTAGACTAGCGGCCCGAGTGAAAACACTTGGGTCCCCACATTAAAAATTGAACTTGTGTCACAACCTGACTCAGTGGGGGGCGGTCAAGTAAATCTCAATTTGATCCATAAGTGTGACAACTTACATGCTATCTAGAAAAAAATGTAATAACAAATTAAACAAACTTTGTTGGTCAATTTTAATAAAAGTTGTTTGAATTATTAATTTTGGCAGAAAACACTATTCTTTTCCTGATTTTCCAACATTTGGTCTTCTACAAAATTTAGCTAAGCTAATAGCAAACAGATATTGTAACTCTATTCTAAATTACTTAACTCCAAACGTTGAATTTTAAAACTTCACAAATAAAAAGAACTTAAAAAATTATCAAAATAATCTCATTATTTTTGCTTGAATGTCATTCAGTCCACAATCATCTGAAAGAATGGCCATTTTGTATGCTGCAGATGATCTTTGCAGCACAAATTACAATTTAATGTGCAATTACTCTCAAGAATAAAGCTTAATTAGCCAGCCAGGAATGAATTAATGGCTACCCTGCCATGGATTTTGTCCCACAGTAGCTTTAAGTGGTTGCCTCTGGTGACCCATCATGTTTATCAGAGATGTAAATGGCTGCTGTGAATATCTTAAAATGTCTGTGCAAAGATGAAGAAAACCAAACTTGTATTTTTATAGATTAGTTTTTTACCTGAATTAAATTTAGACTTATTTTATATTTATTAATGCTAAATTTCTTATTGATATTAGTAATTTTATTTTATTTACTTGCTTTATTTACAAAAGGAGAAAAGCAGCTTTTAAAGAGACTCTTCTGAAAACCTTTAAAGATGTACCCTATAGTTTTAGCAATTACAGGCTATTTATCTGTAAGTGAATAAAGACACTGACAGCCAGAGACACACAAATGTAAAACAATCAGGTATTTGATAAAAAAAGTTAGAGAAATCTAAATTTGACAAGATTTGTGAAGTAGAACAGTAATAATTTTGACTGGAGAGTCATGCTCTGTTCAATTATGGAATTGGTTAAGGTATTTTTCATTAAAAGACAAACTTCCAGGATATTGAATGTGTTAATTCTGTAGTCTTACTTTAGACTGTTTGCTTTGAAAGACATATATATATATATATATTTATATATATATAAAAGCCTTATATATATATATATATATTTATATATATATATATATATATTTATATATATATATATATATATCTATAAATATAAAAGTTAACATAGAAGTCAACACTTAGAGGCGACAGTCTGTTTCATGCTAGTTCAATCGTCAGGCAACAATTGCCTGACGATTGCACTAGCATGAAACAGACTGTCGCCTCTAAGTGTTGACTTCTATGTTCACTTTTATATTTACACACGCTCTATCTCTGATATTGAGCACTTTATCCCATAAATATACCACACTTTAAGACTACATTCTTCACACATATATATATATATATATATATATATATATATATATATATATGACTTTCAAAGCAACAGCCTAAAGTAAAACTACAGAAGTAACTCATCCCATATCCTGGAATATACATATATATATATATATATATATATATATATATATATATATATATATATATATATATATATATTATAATTTTATCATATAGACAAAACCATTTTACTCACAACAAAGATGCAACTTGGTTTCAGTGCATTTTAACTGCACATCTACGGGTGAGGGTTGAAAATGGTTATGAACGATCCTGTTTGTAGGCAAGCCTGGATGTAAAACGTCACTTCCTTTTTCCATTTTTTGAGAAGAAAAATGTACTTACAAAATATACATAGAGTATCTAAGTAAAACAATAGTGGTTGTTGACAGCAGTTTGGTGTTGGGTGGACCGGGTAGTTAATGTTGAATGGTGTGTGGACATTTTTTTGATGATAAACATCGGTCAAAGTTTAGGTACGTCAACTCACAAGCGTCCTAAGTTTGAGAGGTAGGGGAGGGAAGATGGCGATAGGGGATAATATTACATTTGAGTAGGTAAAAAGATTTTCGAGTTATCTTTTATAATTATTAGGAGTAGTTATTTTTAGGTTTTTCTATAAGATTTCTAAAGTTGGATTGCATTTCTTTATGTTTGGTTTATCACTATTTATTTTGTAATCGAAAGAGCATTTTTTGTGTATATATAATTATAAAAGGTTCATAGTTATGGGATTGGGAATTTAGCAAGATTGTAGTGTTAAATGCTTAGTATGTCTACAGAAAACAGTAGTCTCATATCTTTGGTTTAATAATTGGTTATTATTTAAGAGTTCAATGACATATTTTCTCCTGTAAACATAGGAAGCAAGATTCACTCAGTGAATTGCAGGTTCTGGCTTGTCTTAGGATTTTCCATTTAACTTTAGGTGTTTTTCCTTCTTCCTTGAGTTTCTAAAAATATTTCGAAAGTGATGTCATATTTCGTTTGGCTGTATTTGTAAAGGAGTTAAGGTGATTGTAATACCTATCCTTAAAAGGTCAGCTAGTAGACCCCACATACAGCTTAATATCTCTGGGGTTCTCATTTGATGAGATATAGGCCATATACACTATGGATTTGGTTAAGCATCTGTTTAATAATGGACATTGATCGGGGATTCTACAGTTGCAGAGTCTTTCTTCTTGGGGTGTATTAGAACTTGTATTTAGGTTTCGTTTATTATCACTATGTAGTTTCAGTATTCTATTGTTATGTGATTTAATAATTTTATCTAAGTTTCTAGAACAGCTGTAGCTAATTTTTAAGGTATTGCAGTTGAAGATCTGGCTTAATTTACTTTTTTTAGGGAAGTGTTTGTTAATTAAATTTAAGAATTTGTTCCCTAATTTGGTACGGACTAACTTGTTGAAGGGAGGTGTATACCAAATTATTCTCCTTCCTCTATTGTTTTTTTTAGAGTGACTACAGTTTTCTCTATATTCTATTTCGGAAGATCTGTAACCACTGTCGGTAAGGATTTTGTTATAGATAATTTTGTGTTTACCGAATATTTCTTTGCTAGAAGAGTGCTTGTTTATACGGCGTTCAACAGATGATGGAATATGTTTAATAACTGGCGTTGGGTGATTGGAATTAGGGTTTATATAAATGGGGTTAGCATTATTCTTTAAGAAGGGTTGGAAATTATTTAAGTGTAAGTTTAAGGTTACATCTAAGAAGTCTACTTGTTTTATATTAGAATTAATTTTCACCTTGAGGTGTAAAGATTTAAACACTCTATGGATCCATTTCCTCAACTTGTCAACTTTGCTACTGGTGGAATTATTCACTACCATCAAACCATCGTCTCTATAAATCCCTATATTATTAATATTAATTTCATTGTGAACTGTGAGGTTGTATAGAATAAACAGTCCTACCAAGTCTGATGATTCAGCAGAATCCAGTGATCCCATGGATACATCAAAGTTTTCACCAGTTTTCTTTATCCATTGTTCTTTGTTATGTATCATAATTGATTTCCTGCAATTAAGGATGATATCAATTTCACTTTTAGAAATATCAGAGTAAAACTCGGCAAGCTCCAAGGCTGTTTCGAAAAGGTCTTTTGATATCGATGGATTGAAGTCCACGATGTCGAATTGGATGAAGGTACTGCTGTTTTTGTTATTGAGGTTTTTAAAACAGTCAATCACTTCTGCAGTGCCAACCCACTGGATTAGGCCGAGCTGATCCTTTATTTGTTTATTTATATGTTCCAGGATTGTTTTACTAATTCTCCCAATCTCAGACTTGGTTGGGTTGATAATTCTTGTGGGTAGCTTATTTAGGAAATTCACTGAAGGGGAGTGGGTATGCCAAAATAGAGAAAAGAAACAACACTTCTCTCTTTCCTTCTCACCCCTCACTTCTCCTCTTCTCTTATGTTTTTCTTCCTCCCACTCCCCATTGTTATCTGGGTTCATAAAGGTCTAAAAGGTATTTATTAATATGCCTACATTTAGACATTATCTCAGACCTTACATTTAATAACTCACCACAATCCAGACAAGCAACAATGGCCAACCTCTCCTTCTGGCACAACCTACAACTGCTGCCACCAGCTCTGCCAGATCCACTCCCTCTCAACATGCTCTACTCTATGTTTGGACTTTCATCACTCCTCCCCCGACAACCCCTACACATGGCTGGTGAGCCCAGTGCAACACTTATGGCTCCACAGTCCAAATGAAGATCCATGGCTCATGTCATCACTCCTCGAGGACTCCCCACTCTGTTTGGTCCACTTTCAACCTCAGCTTTGTAAATCACCCCCTCTGTACAATGTGGAGTGGAGCACATTGGGAGGGATCAGGTCTGGCAGAGCTGACAGCAGCAGTTGAAAGTTGTGTCAGGAAGAGACGTTGGCCATTGTTGCTTGTCTGGATAGTAGCGGGTTAATAATGGAAGGTCTGAGATAATGTCTAAAATTAGGCATATTAACAAATACATTTTAGGCCTTTAAGAACCCAGATGAAGGTTAACAATGGGGAGTGGAAGGAAGAAAAAACTAAGAGAAAAAGAGTAGGGTGGGGTGCAAGAATGAAAGAGAGAAGCGTTTTTTTTTTCTCTGATTTGCCATAACCCCCTCCAGTTCAGTGAACTTTCCAGTAGCTATATTAGGTTGCAGGGCAATTCAGATTATGTATATATAGAACACTATGTTAGATTTAATGATGCATGTCAATTTTTTCACTATAAAATTTCTATTGACCAACTGATGTTGGTAACATTTTCATTATATCTATGTATTTATCAGAGTAATAGATAATCTGAGGTTCACTGTATTATAATTACTATTATTCAAAATATTGATAATAATCAGATTTTATGATGCAAACAATTTAAATGTAGCATAAATTTTTATATATAAATAAAATAAATTTATTTATAATTTATTTATATTTATATATTATATTTAATATTTGTGTATTAAATAATATATAATATATATAATATTATATATATTATATATATTATATTATTATTATATTACATATTATTATATATTATATTATTATATATTATATTATTATATTATATATATATTATATATATATTATATATAATATAATATATATAACATATAATATATAATATATATATATTATATATTATATATATATATTTATATTTATATGTATATATTTATTTATATAAATTTATTTATATAAATTTATTTATAAATAAAAATTTTTCACTAGAAAAACATTTTATCGGCACAATATCCCATAAACTTAAATAAAGGAATATTTTATTATTTTACAAGTTAATATTGTCTCTTTGATTTTCTGTAATCTTCATCATTCTTTCATTCATTGATTTTGTTAATTTTCCTCCTGTTTCAATTTTATATTACTTGTAGCAGGCCTTATTCTATCCCAGAAATCTTGTTTGCTTGAATATTGCTTTCTATTCTCTTGCCATTTTTAATGAGGGACTATAAATGTCCAATTACATTAATATCTGTAAAGTCTAGCAACCCTTACATTAATTTGACAAGGTTTACAATAGTTACCTATTCTTTAGCTTAAATTTTTGGTGTTGTAAGCTGTACTCCTCAAAAAATCATCTATCAACTTTGATGGTACCTATAATTTTACTGACTACAATACTAACCAAAAGCATTATTTTTTTTTACTTATTATCATTTAATTATTCTCAAATATCTTTTTATGACATTCTTAAAGCGCAACTTGTTCTTTTTCTTATTTTAGCAATATTTTCAATTTTTTATTGTACCATGATAAAAGTTCAGATTTTTTTTTTATTGTTCTGTGTTTTCACAATTTTCAACTTTGCATTCTCATCACTCAATAAGTTCACAATATCTTTTTTACAATATGCATTTTTTACAGCCAATGATAATCTTTATATATCTGAAGTTTAAAACTAAATCTCAAAAACTACATGATTATATACGTTTATTTACAAAATGATGAACAACACTAATGTTTTATAATAAAATCTGATAACACCAAATAATGAATTGTAAATATTTCTAATAAAAGCAGATATTATAAGCTGAAATACATATGGTATATTTATCATATATGTAGATCATGAAAATGTTATAAACATTGGTTGGTTAATATCAATTATATTGTGAAAATATTGATTTACATATTAAAATTTGACATATTATATTCCTCACCTATTCTCAATTTTTGGTTTTTGGTTTTAACAATGTCTTTCTACTGAAATATATTCTGGGCTTCCACGATGGCTGAAGTTTTGGAATTAAATATGTATTATATTCCATGCTAATAGGAATATATATTTGAAAAACATGGTGGATAAAGTAAGTAAAGGTTTATTGTAAACAACCAATACAATAAGAATAAAGGTAACAGTTATGCACAAGGTTGTCGCAAGTCAATCTAGTAGTGAGCGCTACTATTGGAAGGTCAGTACTTCTTGCATAAGTCTGAGTTGTACTCAAAGGATCCCAGCTAGACAGCATGAGGTAGGATGTGGCACAAGGCCGAATTTAATGTGGGTCAATCCAAGTCTGTAGGCTTGGCCCAAAATTCCCATAACCCGATCGGGTTGGTCTACCTCCCTGAACGAGACTCTACCCTTCGGCATAGCCTCGTCCTGGTTCCTCTCTGCCCGAAGGCAGAGAGTTCGACCATATAGCTGGAACAGATCCCAGCTAGTCAATATCTACTAGCCCCCCACAAGGGTAGATGTGGCACAAGGCCGAGTTTTACATGGGTCTTCCAAGCCCTTGGCTTGGCTGAAAATATTCCTTTTCAAACCTGTATAAACGGGTTCAGAGTCAGGCTACCTACCTGAATGAGACTCTGCCGAAGGGAAGAGTCTCGTCTGAGTTCCTCTTTGCCTGAAGGCAAAGAGTTCGACTGTCTAGCTGGAACAGATCCCACATAGTCAGTATATACTAGACCCACCCACCCTGAAGGTAGATGTGGCACAAGGGCAGGTTTAACGTGTGTCTTCCGAGCTTGTATGCTCGTTTAAAAAATGCCCGTGGAACAGATCCCAGCTAATATATTTAGCTACCACCCACGAAGCTTACATGTGGCACAAGGCTGGGTTTAACATGGGATCTCTCCAAGCCTGTAGTCTCAGCCAAAAATATTCCTTATTTGAACACGTATAAATGTCTACCTCCCCAAACGAGACTCTGCCCTTCAGCGGAGCCTCGTCCGGGTTCCTCTCTGCTCAGATGCAGAGAGTTTGACTGTCTAGCTGGAACAGGTTGCAGCTAGTATATTTAGCCCCCCCCTCATGAGGGTTACATGTGGCACAATGCCGGGTTTAATGTGGGTTTTCCAACGTCCAAAAATATTTTCTTTTGAAACCATATAAACGGGTGCAGGGTCAGTCTATCTACCCGAATGAGACTCTGCCCTTCGGCGGAGCCTCGTCCGGGTTCCTCTCTGCTCAAAGGCAGAGAGTTTGACTGTTTAGCTGGAACAGGTCGCAGTTAGTGATATCTAGCTACCCCCCCACCACCACCACAAGGGTTGCATGTAGCACAAGGCTGGGTTTAACATGGGTTTTCCGAGTCCGTAGGCTCGGCCAAAAATATTCCCTATTTGAACCTATAAAAACGGGTTCAGGGTCAGTCCACCTCCCCAACCGAGACTCTGCCCTTCAGCAGAGCCTCATCCTGGTTCCTCTCTGCCCGAAGGCAGACAGTTCGACTGTTTAGCTGGAACAGGTCACAGCTACTTTCTGTAGTCTGTTGACATACAGATACTTATAGGTAGTTACTACCTATAGTGTAGTCACTCATGGGGGTGACAGGTTATTCCATTACATCAATATATTTATTATTCCTTATATTATTCTATTTCCTTAATTTTTATTGTTGCGTTAATAAATTTTGGTCTGTTGCTTTCCAGGTTGATATAGCATTTGGTGATTTTTTGTTACTTCACCATTTTACTTGTTATCTGCACCAAGAACATCAGAATGTAATAGAATCACAGATCTGAGTGATAAGGTCTCATGTTAGCAGCCTTAACGTGAGTTCATTCAAGACTACTAGAAATTTATTGATTCTTATCACAGAATCTGGCTTTTTGTTGCAGAAATGTAATAGAAAAGAAAAAAAATGAATACTAAAGACATCCAAATGCAATATAGAATGGTCCACAATATTGACTGCAAGGTGTTCAAAATAACAAAAATGAAGATAACTGACCCAAAATATATAGAGAATAATAAAGACATCTTCAGATGTTCAAATGTAGCCAAGAGAATCTTGTCTACCACACTGACAGCACATGGTTGTGTGATGTTTTAAAGGATATAAAAAACAACAGAATGAACATGAACTTCAGACAGTTTAATCCACAATTTCAATTCTGGTATACAACATATTATTCAAAAATAAAAAAATAAAATAAAAAAAATAAAAATAATGAAATAAAATAAAAAAAATAAAAATAAAATAAAAAGTCAAATGATGGACATTGTCAGTTGAATTTAATAAAACTTATTTTGATGAATACTTACTACCTAAATATACTTTATTTAATATATACATACATATATATATATATATATATATATATATATATATATATATATATATATATATATATATATATATATGTATGTATATATATATATATGTATATATATATATATGTATATATATATATATATATATATATGCAGAAATATAGTCTTAAAGTGTGCTATATTTATGGGATAAAGTGCTCAATATCAGAGATAGAGCGTGTGTAAATATAAAAGTGGACATGGAAGTCACCACTTACGATTGCACTAGCATGAAACAGACTGTCGCCTCTAAGTGCTGACTTCCATGTCCACTTTTATATATATATATATATATATATATATCAGTGAACATTGACATCAACACTCAGAGGTGACATGCTGTTTCATGCTAAGCACAATCATCAGGCTTGCTGATTGCATTTAGCATGAAACAGTCTGTCATCTCTGAGTGTTGATGTCAATGTTCACTTTTATATTTACATATGCTCTTTCTCTTATATTGAGCACTTTATTCCATAAATATAGCATACCTTAAAACTATATTTCTTCATATATATATATATATATATATATATATATATATGTATGTATGTATATTTTGGCAGCATGTCATTATTGAGGCAATCTGGAAGCCATCACAATTAAAAATTAAAAACCCAAAATAAATAAAATAGAATTTAATACTGGCAGAAACATCTTAAACATGTTTAATAACTTATGCTCCAAATAATAAATACCAACCCCCTCACAAATGCTAAAGAACTACTCCAACAACACTACCTGAATACCCCCAAAATATTATCCATAAAAATAAAAATACAAAGCAATCTACTTCAAACTAAAATATACATATGATGATGGTTGATGAGGACCAAAAGTGCTCAGCAAAAAAACAAGGACTGGGTCTTTTTTAACAACTTAGCTCCAAATATAAAGAAACTTGTGAGAAAGCAAAAAAAAAAAACCTGGAAGAAAGATTATTAAACAGAAAAGTTCTATAGTCTTTAATAACACATGCCTCAATAATATATATATATATGTATGTATGCATATATAAATAAAAAGAAAAACAGTAAGATATATAATCCGGTGTTCTTATAGATATTTTGAATTTTTACAAAATAGTGCTCAATGTAAATTTACAAAGCATTAATATTATAAATTAACTGATTTAAAATATGTTTTTTTTCACTACACAGTAATAACCATGTTTCGAAAATGGAAGCTAAGTTACTCCAAAATTTGCTTGAGGATGAAATGGAACTAATGTTTTTTATTTAATTACAAAATTAAATTCGAAGCTATTAGCTTCCATTTTTGAAACATGGTTATTACTGTGTAATGAAAAAAACATATTTTAAATCAGTTAATTTATAATATATATATATATGTATGTATTTTTTTAAAGGAGTTTTATCTGACATTATTTCTTACATGTGAACTCAAACAGATGTACTGCGTTTGATCTCACTGTTTAATAAAATAAAATAAAAAACAGGGATAAAACTCAAACAGATATACTCACTAAAAATAACATTTCTAATAAGGAGTAATATGTATCTATGCATGTATCCCATTAGTAAGTTACTTTCTGTCAAATACTCTCTGTCAAATACTTCCTGTCAAATACTTCCTGTCAAATACTTTCTGTTAAATACTTTCTGTCAAATACTTTCTGTTAAATACTTTCTGTTAAATACCTCTTGCTGAAATCATTTTACTTGCTAAGTTTAAATCTGGATCCTTTTCATCATGATAAAAATGAACATCTGCCAACCACAACTCATTGCATTATCATTCATTCCATATATTATTTGGACTAGCATCTCCATCTTTATTGTTTTTAGTCCCAAAACATTGATAGATAATTCATTAGCTTTCATTTATTAGCTGAAATTTGATATCAGATTTAATCAGAATTATTACCTGAAATTCTATGTCAGATTTAATGACACGTGTCAATTTTTTTGCAGTAATCATGCTTCAGACATTTCAAAAGTATAGGAAGACTGAGATATATGTTGCTGTGTCCTGGGTAAGACAATAAACTACATCCAACAGCAAGGCCTCTGATTGCTGGTGTTCCCAGGTCCACCTTGATCTGGGGTGGTAGCACCTGTTAGGGTCCCAGCTATGGGCCAACAGTTAACCCACAAACTGGGGTCAAAACAATATGAAAGTGTAAAAATAGGTTTTAAAACCAGCAATACATTTTTGTAAAAAAAAATTGCCAGCAATAAATTTTTGAAGAAAAAATTATTACCAGCAATACATTTTTGATTAAAACATATTACCAGCAATAAAAATCTTGTCGGCATTAAATAACCCACTGAGGTTGATATGCCGTAAAACAAAACAAACCAATAGATAGATAGATAGATAGATAGATAGATAGATAGATAGATAGATAAAAACTATTACCAGCAATAAAAATCTTTTCAGCATATCAACCTCAATCGGTTATTTAACCCATTGAGGTTGATATGCCGTAAAACAAAACGAACCAAACCAAATGAAATATATGTTGGCCGAAATGTTAAAAGCAAAATCATTAAAGACAATAGTCTAAAATTTTGTGGAATAATGAAAATACTTCCTCTCAGAAGTTCAAACAGTACTTAGGATGCTGAAGAATATACTGACATCCAAACTTCTTTCGCTTGTTATTGTAACTCCAAGATTCAAATTCATATTTCTTATCTATGGAAATCCATTTTTCCATAGAAGCAGTCTTAACACTCAATCTATTCATTCTATGAAGGCCAACCACCAGGAGTCATCCAAATTTAGCTAAATAGCTAAATTCCTGACTTTTCCAAATGCCAGTGTGCCACTACCTTCACATTCCGTAAATAGTACCAGGTGCAATAAAAACTTCTTTGACAAAAGCATTGTCAGTTATTATTCATATTTGACTAGTATTTATTTCATTCATTCTTTAAAGTATTGTGTAAGCAGTGAGGATTAAAGATAGTACAAATTACTGACACTTGTGATAAAGAGCAATGAAGATGAAAATTAGGATGATAGAAATCTACATGTATAAAATGTAATGTGTTTCTATATATAAACATATATATATATATATATAAATTTAGTGTGTAAGACTTTTCCCAGTGCTCAGATACTATACTCTTATTACAAAGAGAAAATGAGTGGTGCCTTGATTGAAAGCAGAAGAGCTAATCCACATGTAGTTAACAAGAAATGATAACACATCATCTAAGATATTTAAATACATCCCATGACAACTGAAAATATGGAATAATGAAAAGACTTCAAATCACAACTTAAAATAGAAGGAGAATGAATAGATCAAGTGTTAAATTCAATGCGTTCTTTCACCTTCTTATATTTATAAGCGACAAAAAGATAACAGTCTATAGAGATGCTACCATTTTAGAACTCTGCCAAAGACATTTCCCACAAAATGCCATAAAGATCAGCAAAGTCCAGAAAAAAAGAATCTGAGTATTTATTGTCAGATAATCCACACACGTTGGGAAGTTTTTTTTTATTTTTTATTTATTTTTTATTCAGGACGAGATTGAAGTCAGGAAGAGTGTATGTAGTTGATCTCCAAAAATTATTTAAATAAAATAGAAATGAGTGGGGGGAGACTGCATTTTAAGTTGGTAAAACTGATATAAAAGAGAACTAAATTGCTTACCAGAAGTTATTTAGAAGAAATTGATGTCAATGTGTACAAATCACTTTGTGGAGATTTGTGAGAGTTAAGAAGTATTTCCAATATTTTGTGGAGTAGAGTATAGAGAATACAAAAGACTGACAACAAAATTGCAGCAATCTCCATCTTGTTCAAGAAGAAAAATCAATATTAATGCCATTACATGTGATTTTCTACCCAGATTTTTTATGTAGATGAATACACACACACACACACACACACACACACATACACACACACACACACACACACACACACACACACACACACATATATATATGTATGTATGTATGTATGTATGTTATATCTTATCAGCTATTTTACATTTATACAGACCAATAAAAATTCTTTGTTTATTTTTTTTATTTAAGTTTTCTACAGTTTGGACCATTTTTCTGGCTTCCAGGGAAAATTTAAACATAAATTGTCTCATGTCTTCTGTTTGGCTTCTGTAAGCCATTATTGAAGAGTTTTCCTTTTCGTTGATAGAATTGTGTCTATATGCATGCATTGTGTTTTTTGCGGTAGTTTTCAAGTTTCTGGTCTTCAGGTATTTGTGAATGTCATGTGTGCTGTTTTTTAAATTATTGTGTCTTGAATTCAGAGTTCTCCTTCTCATACACCAGTTGCCATCCAAGGCTATAGAACCCAGTCTGTCCTGCTATTTATCCATACCTGGAGGGAGAAGAAGAGGATTAACACCTTTCCCAAGGGTATTAGCATGTAAGTGAATCTAATGGATTCGACAGGAATTCAAACTTGGCTCTTTGATTCCTCAATCTGAGTCACTATCCACTACTCCACTGTGCCTCCTATACAATATAACTACATAATAACTACTGGATAAAAATTATAGTGATGCCAAAAGTACTGATATGTTGTCAGATATTAGGTGAGGATGGTAAATTTTAACTCTTCTGTAATTGGAGGAATACAAGTTGTATCATTGTGCTTACAGATTTGGCATCATGGTTTATTGTATACAGAATTATCTCAGAAAGTATTTGTTCAATTTCAGTTTGGAAAATGTAAGCAGTAATTTTTGTAGCCAAGGACAACCTCTTCATGGGGAGTATAGGAATATTACGCCTATTTTAATTTTAGTGAATTATTGAGCAATTGTTTGATATTCTGTAAAGACTTCAAAAATACATTGTGTCTTTGATAGAACTTGGGTGGTTAGCCAGTAGAGGAGTAAGAATGACATCTACATTGCCTGAGATGAACTCACCTAATATTAATATTTGTACATGTGCGCACACGGCCAAATGATTAGGACTTAAAGGGGGTGGGTGGGCATAAGATCAGAATTAACTTACAAAAAGAGGTAAAGATTTGTTTTTGAATTTCCTTAATAAATCATTTTTATCACAAGTTATCTACAAATACCTGAAGAAGTACCATCTTAGCATTGAAACATGAAGGTTTTTGTGTAGCGATGTAAAATCTTTTTATTGTAATTTATTATAATAAAAATATTATAATATTTTGCTCTACTTTGTATTGAGCACTTTTTAAAAAAATAAATGCTATGAACAGTGAATTTTTAATCCATGTGTGCTTTCATTTGTATATATATATATATATATATATATATATACACACACAAATGTATATATATATATATATATATATATATATATATATATATATATATATATACACACACAC
>OZ038482.1:16763568-16766068 GCA_964036315.1 Acanthosepion esculentum | reverse complement strand
TGAACAATAAAAATATTAAAAAAATAAAATTTTCAAACACACTGAGTTGTATATTAATATTTCTTTTTATTATTTCAATTAGGTTTCTTGACTAGTTTCAGCTAGCATGGCCATTGTCAGGAGAATAAAAACTCCTGCTTGTTAGTAGCAGTGAACTACAGGAGTGAATGACTGTTTCTGAAGAAAGTGAACTTTATCTGTAGTTTTGTCATTAATTTTGGTCAGTCCTTGTGTTGGTCAAACTGCCACTTTCAAGTTGTTTTTAAGATAGAGGATAGAAGATTCCTGACATTAAGTATTCTCTCCTTGGTCATTTTGACAGTTTTATTGGTTCCTGTGTATATGCACACACACACACACACACACACACACACACACACACACACACATATATATATATATATATGCACATACATATATATATCTTAGTGATATCTATTTAAAAGTGGTAATTTGGTTGCTTTTATGTCTATAATGAATGTTCTTAATAGTTTGCATATTTTACTCGAATTATATTCAGAATACTGCTTCTTCAAATATCCTTTTGCAAGTTAATCCATCTTCCTGGCTCATTATTCATTTCATTTTTCTCAAATCTCTTTTTGTGACATTCTTAAGGCTAAGTTTTTCTTCATCACATCTTTCCAATATTTTCAATTTATATTTGATTATTCTCTGATCTTTATCCAAGTTTTTCACAATTTTCAACATCATGGTCCCATCACTCAATAACTTTTGAATATTTTGTTTCTGTTTTAAGATTATATCTTTCTTTTGATCCATGACAATATTTATATATATATATGTCGTAACCTAGGAAAGGTTATTGAATAGAATAATCACACAATGGTTGGTAATGAATGATAATACTTAGGACAAGAACAACACATATAAGATTCCCCAGTGGCATGTAGAAGAAGTAGTCAATTGCTAGAAATGAGTCAAGTGAATTCCACAATGAATCCTGAACTGCAGACCAACATACAGTATTTACTACTGTATTTATGATAATGGGGACATACCCATTATCATCCATATATATGCTACAACAATATATGAAATCAAAATAATTATTTGACTGTCATATTTATTTACACTATGATGAAGAACACTGAGCATAATAAAATCTTACAGTAGTAAATATGTTTTTATAAATATTTCTAATGAAAAACATAATATATTCATATAAATCTTAATGTAGACTGAAAATTCATATAATATATAAATATTTGTATTTCAAACCCATGTTGGAGGGAGAGTATGAAACCTTATCTTTCTTCAAACTTCCTTTTATCTTGAACTTATATCCGATTACAAACATTTGTATTAAAGATACACCCTTGTAAAAATTAACTGAAACAACCACTTTAATTTCCTTTCTTTCACCATACAGTCAGTTTTAGACCCACTGGATTGACAGGGTGTAATCAATTTCTATTTTTTCTTAGATTAGGTCATTTGCAGTGGTGCACAGTAATATGAATCTATTTTCATGGTGTTTGATGAAATTTGTTTGGCCTTGAAAAATATTGCATCATCTGTGATTATATCAGATTTTTATCATGCCCAGACACTATTGTCTCAACTGTCGATTATTTGTCCTATGGCAATTGTCTGCAATGAATATTACTCCAAGGAAGAGTGCAAAAATTGTAATGCTGCATGAACACACTGGCAAGCCTTACCAGTGAGCAAATCAAAGTACTATAGACTGGTGTTATGGTAATTTACCCATGCATGTATGGACTCTCCCAGCTATAAATAGGAGCAAGTACTGCTTTTTGGAGAGGGACGTTTCCAGCAGTTAGCTCTGACAGTTGGACTGAACATTCTTGCTGTAACACTCTTGTTTCTATATGTTCATATTACTGTTTCTGTGGATATATTTGTTGAACTCAATTCCTCTCTTGTGTCTTTATTTCTGGTCCTAACAAGGCCCCAACAACTGACCTGGAAACTCTCCAGATTTAAATCCAATCAAGTATCTGTGGTTAATCTGCAAGGAATGACTTTGTGGAATGGACATACAAAGTACTAACATGTGCACTGGGTTATGTTTCATTGGAAAAATACAAAAAAATGTAAATAATAATGGAATTATTTTTTTTTTTCAGTTAATTTGCACAAGGGTGTATGTTCCAGTTCATTCTCATGTAAAAAGAAATTAAAATTCAATATTAAACACTGATGAATATTGCAGGTGAAAACCTAAAATTTTGTTATTTTTTTCAAAATATTTCCTACTCCTAATGTCAACCAAATAAAAAAAATAATATTTTTGTCATCAAATATATATATATATATATATATATATATATATATATATATATATATTCAGTTGTATGGATATTAGTTTGTAACCTTGAGTGTCATGTTTTTGCAATGATCAGACAAACTGGTTTAATTTTTAAGCATAAATAGATCCATTTTTTAAAAAATAAAACAGTTTCTCTGATGTTTGCAAAGGCATGAAACCCAGGGTTACAAACTAATATCCATA
>OZ038482.1:16736068-16758568 GCA_964036315.1 Acanthosepion esculentum | reverse complement strand
TAGAGGCCAGTCACTGGAGACACCATTCCTATATATATATATATATATATATATATATATATATATATATATATATATATAAATATAAAAGTGGACATGGAAGTCAGCACTTAGAGGCTGATTGCACTAGCATGAAACAGACTGTCGCCTCTAAGTGCTGACTTCCATGTCCACTTTTATATTTACACATGCTCTATCTCTGATATTGAGCACTTTATCCCATAAATATAGCACACTTTAAGACTATATTTCTGCATATATATATATATATATATATTATGTCATTCACAGACAGTACTGTTTCGCTGTATCACAGCTCCTCAGTGCGACTAGACTTCCGAATGCCTCAAGCCAGGATTGAAACACAATTAATTTGGTGTCTGCCAGAGCTATCTTCACTCGGTAGAGTTACACAACTAAATCTAGCGTATTGTTTTTACAAATGTAAACAAATGCCAATCAGCCAAAGTGCTCCATTCATTTTACTGAAGAGCTTTGCATTAGTGCAGGTGGCTGTTGTTTATAGAATTAGATAGTATGTATGTATATATATATTTTATAAATTTTATATCCACAGTACTTAGTGGAAAGTGCTCAGTATCAGTGATAGTGCTAACATATTCAGTTGTATGGATATTAGTGACCCTTGGTTTCACGCTTGTCTGATGATTGCAAAATCGGGAAACTCAGGGTTGCAAATTAATATCCATACAGCTGTATATATATATATATATATATATATATATCAGTACATCAGTTAAAATCGGAGACTAATGATTAAAAAAGCATATATTTTATCCAACAAATATGTATTTTGAACATAGTCTCCTTCCTTGTCAATATACTTGATTTCGTAGGGAATATTAATTATTATAGATTTGAAATTGTCCAATGAAAATTTTTAAATTCAGCTATTAATTATATGTCAGTCTGAAGACTAATTGATCCACCCTTATATATATATATATATATATATATATATATATATATATATATATATATATATATATATATATATAAGAAAATATAGTATTAAGGTGTGCTATATTTATGGGATAAAGTGCTCAATATGAGAGATAGAGCATGTGTAAATATAAAAGTGAACATTCAAGTCAACACTTAGAGGGGACAGGCTGTTTCATGCTAGATGCAATCGTTAGGCCACCTGATATATGGTGGACTCTCTTGTCATATTCAATGTATGAGGGTCAAGCAGTTCAGTTCCTAGGAATTGATGGCCAGATACCAGCACGTGATTTGATTATAGCAGTGAAGGCTTCGTTCAGAACCTACCACACTTTCTGAAGTGCTGAATACAGAGACCGGGTGCACTACGTGCCACAAGGTCCACAAATGACCCTCCACAGGTTTTGAATTCAGAGTTGTCCTTCGCTTAGACCAGTTGGCATCCAAAGCTATAGAACCTAGTCTGTCCTGCTATTTACCCATAGCTGGGGGGAGAAGAAGAGGATTCATACCTTTCCCAAGAGTATTAGCACGTAAGTGAATGTAATGGATTCAACTGGAATTTGAATCCGGCTCTCCAATTCCCATTATCCACTACTCCACCATTCCTCCATATATATATATATATATATATATATATATATATATATATATATATATATATAAAAGAAAGAACAGTAAGATATAAAATCCGGTGTTCTTATAGATATTTTTATTTTTACACAATAGTGCTTAATGTAAATTTAGCTTCCATTTCTGAAACATGGTTATCACTGTGTCGCGAAAAAAACATATTTTAAATCAATTAATTTATAATATATATATATATATATATATATATATATGTGTGTGTGTGTGTGTGTGTGTGTGTGTGTTAATATTACAAACAAGGAAAATTTTATTCATTTTTATTTATTTTTTCCAGCATTTTTATATTTTTCTATTTGGTGGGAGTACAAAAACTGCGCTTCTTGTCATAAATCAATTACCTATATTGGACATATTCCCACCTCCTTGAGTAGACTCCTCATGTATCATTTATCAGAGCCAAAAAAATCTATCAACACACAATCTACAGGAATCCTAAAGAAAAATTTTGCTACAAAACACTAGTGTTCTGCATAAATCAAATTACCTAAAACATCTTGTTATGTGAGGCTCTGTACATCAAACATCTCTTCACCACCATCAACCTCACCTTGTTTAAAAATGGGTTACAAAGTGCTGAAAGTCTTTTAAAAATAGAAAGTTGTCTACTAGAATTTATGGCATGCCCAACATGCAAAAGCTGGAAATAAACATTCCGACTAGCATTAAAAGACCACACAAATAATACATCTCACACAGCAAAAACCTGAAAAGAAACTAACAACACAAAAACAAACGCCCTTGAAAATGGCAATGGAAGTGACTGAAAGTGCTTGCGATAATGGACAATATGGACAGTTTTTGTACTTGCTCACTCACACCAAACAGAAAAGTGTAAGAATCCGGGAAAAACTAAATAAAAAATTAATAAAAGTTTCCATGTACATCATATTTAACAAAAGATGTTTAAAAGAAATGTTGCTGCCCAAATATACAATAATATATATATATATATATATATATATATATATATATGTATATGTATGTATGTATGTATGTATGTATGTATATGTATATATATATATATATATATATATATATATATATACATATACATACATACATACATACATACATACATACATATACACACACACATATATATATATATATATATATATATATATATGAAGAAATATACTCTTAAGGTGTGCTACATTTATGGGGTAAAGTGCTCAATATCAGAGATAGAGCGTGTGTATTCATATATATATATATATATATATATATATATATATATATATATATGTATATAATCAATACACATTAAAATCCAAAATTGCCTCATATGGGGAATAAGCTCATTCCAACCAATGAACTTCATCAGTATTATTCAACTCTGGTGTAGACTGAGTTCATATGTACTGAGCATATAATATATATATATATTTCTTAATTTATGTTTGGTCTGTTTTTACACTGAGTTCTCTGGATTATATCCTCTTTGGAATCATCCATACAGATTACCAAATAATATCATTATCATTATTTATATATATATATATATATATATATAGTAAAGGTAATAAATCTGTTGGATCCTAGTAATATAAAATATTAAAAATGATCCACAAAAAGAGCTCAATGTATTTATTATTACAGAGTAAATAATTCATACACAATAAAATCAAAAATCACCTCATATGGGGAATAGACCTATTTCAACCACTAAAAACTTTGTCAATCTTATTCAATCCTGGTATATAGACTAAGTTCGTGTCAGAATTAAAAATATAGGAAATGGATTAAAATGTTTGTGTGTGTGTATATATGTGTATATGTATTTATATCTGTGTGTGTGTGTGTGTGAGTGTGTGTGTGTGTGTGTGTGTGTGTGTGTGTGTGTGTGTGTGTGTGTGTTTGGAGGAGAGTGATTTTAGGTTTTCTCTCCACTGTGTTGATTTAATAATGTCTAAATCAATCATGCTTTTTAGTCAATATTTTCAAACAGCAAATTTTCAGGCCTCTTTCTTTCCTTTACTTTATTTACTACTTTTTCTTTCATTATTTATTCTCTTTCTTTCTTTCATTATTTATTCTCTTTCTTTCTTTCATTATTTATTCTCTTTCTTTCTTTCATTATTTATTCTCTTTCTTTCTTTCATTATTTATTCTCTTTCTTTCTTTCATTATTTATTCTCTTTCTTTCTTTCATTATTTATTCTCTTTCTTTCTTTCATTATTTATTCTCTTTCTTTCTTTCATTATTTATTCTCTTTCTTTCTTTCATTATTTATTCTCTTTCTTTCTTTCATTATTTATTCTCTTTCTTTCTTTCATTATTTATTCTCTTTCTTTCTTTCATTATTTATTCTCTTTCTTTCTTTCATTATTTATTCTCTTTCTTTCTTTCATTATTTATTCTCTTTCTTTCTTTCATTATTTATTCTCTTTCTTTCTTTCATTATTTATTCTCTTTCTTTCTTTCATTATTTATTCTCTTTCTTTCTTTCATTATTTATTCTCTTTCTTTCTTTCATTATTTATTCTCTTTCTTTCTTTCATTATTTATTCTCTTTCTTTCTTTCATTATTTATTCTCTTTCTTTCTTTCATTATTTATTCTCTTTCTTTCTTTCATTATTTATTCTCTTTCTTTCTTTCATTATTTATTCTCTTTCTTTCTTTCATTATTTATTCTCTTTCTTTCTTTCATTATTTATTCTCTTTCTTTCTTTCATTATTTGTTCTCTTTCTTTCTTTGATTGATTGTAGTTTTCTGTTGTCAAACGCACACGCGCACACATATGCACACACCCACACGTAAGATGAATACGCACAAGCACATGAAACGTTTATATTACAAACCCATTTGTCACAAACCTGTCCATTCATTTAAGCTATCAAAATTGAAAAAAAATATTAAGAGAAAAAGATTATTTATTTGATCCGACCATATTTCCTCTCATGTCTGCTACAGGCAGCAAATCATAAATTCTTGAACCTTTGATATGTATCGAATTGTGACTCAGTTTGTTACATTATCTGTGATGCACCCTGATGTTATAAGGTGTTTTGGGCTTTCAAAGATCATACCACCATACCAAAGCAACCTAGTCAGGGTTGATTGAGCCCTGTTTTGCAGCCGGATAGTGTTAACCCAATCATGGCTTTCCTCTCCTCATTCACATCTACTTTGTAATAATTTCTGCTGCCTTGACCACTAACCTTCAATGACTGATCGATCTGATTCCAACATATTGTAGACTTAAAAGATAGCTGCATATTTCTTAAAAACAGTGGTTCCTGCTATCATGGATGCAGACATGATGGTATACCAGCATGGCAGCTCTCATCATAACAGGTGCCTATTCGTTGTAAATGTAGGCAAATCCTTGAAGGAACAAAGTTCCTGTTTGCTGAGAGAATGAGGAACTGCATAGCCTGTAACAAATTTGGCTTTCACAATTACTGGTGGCTGTGTAGTAGGCATTAAATAAGTGTAAGGTCTCCATTCCTTTCCTCTTCATTCAATATGAGGGGTCATCTGTTGATAAAGCTGAATGCTTTGCCTGTAAATTCTCCTCAAATATTACTCTTAACTTATCTGGAATATCCCTGCCTAACTTTTTTCCTAGAACTGAATCTGTGTTGAGTGATAGCCCCATTCATAGTTTCTATCATCTCTAACCTGGGTCCCCACAGAGCATGCGGACCTGATGGTATCCTTGTAAGAGTCATCAAGAAGTGTGCTCCTGAACTGGCTCCTGTTCTCTCTAAACTGTATAATAAATGCCTCTTGCTTTCCTGCCTGTTGGAAATCTTCATCTGTTGGAAATCTTTATCTGTTGGAAATCTTCATCTGTTGTTCTGGTTTTAAAGAACTCAGGTGAACCATCTGACCCTTCCAACTATCGGTCTATTAGCCCTCTATATTTTGGGGAGAAACTACTAGAGGCCCTAATCAATGCTGAATTGCAGAGCCTTCTTTCAGACAAGCAATATGGCTTTCATTTCTCTAGGTCAACTGCTGATGTACTGATGATAATTGCAGAAAGAAACTAGATAAGAATGGTTAAGCTTGGGCTGTTGATTTGACATCTCAAAAGCATTTGACAGGGTTTGGCATACAGGTCTTCTCCACAAGTGGGAAATTTTTGAACTGATCCAGTCTTTCTTAACAAATTATGAAATTAAAGTTATTCTGAATGGCCACTCTTCTAGACCCTTTCATGCTAATGCAAGTGTCCTCCAAGGTTCTATCCCTGACCCTACTTTGTTTTTTATTTTCATTAACAACCTTCCTGATGGCATCAGCTCTCAAAGTGGCATCTATACTGATGATGCAACGATTTACTACTGTCTCAATAGTAAGTCTGAGTAAGTTAAATTGGCGGATGTTGTCAAAAACACCCTTCAGTCTGTGGTTAACTTGGGCGAAGGATGGCTCGTTAATTTTACTGCCTCCAAACTAATCTGCTCTCTGTTAATTATCTGAGAGACTGCTTTCTGCTTTCCATCAGAATGGCTGATGCTAACCTCCAGGAGAATGACTTGTTGCACTTTCTTGGGCTGATGTTCTCAGCTGATATGAAGCGGTTAGACTATACTGAATCCATTGCTAGGTCAGCTGCTAGGAAAGTTGGTTCACTGTATAATGCTAGACAATTTGTCTCACCTGAATCTATCTTGCATATCTATGAGTCTATAATTCATCCATACTTCATCCATATATGAGGAGGTATAGTGGAGTAACTGATTGCAGAATAGGAGATCCAAGTTTGAATTCCAGTTGAATCCATTACATTGACTTACTTGCTATCACCCTTGGGAAAAAGCTACGAGTAAATAGCAGGACAGACTGGGTTCTATAGACTTGGATGGCAACTGGTGTAGGAGAAGGACAACTGTGAATTCAAAACCTGCAGAGTGTTGTTTGGGAACCTTGTAGCACATGGTGCACCAGGTCTCTGTATTCGGCCCTTCAAAAAAGTGTGGTTGGTTCTACACAAAGCCTTCACCACTATAATCAAATCATATTTGCTGGCATCTGGGCTGTCGGTTCTTAGGAACTGAGCTGCTTGATCCTCACACATCGATAAACGATGAGAGAGTCCAGCAGATATATATATATATATATATATATATATATATATATATATATATATATGTATATATATATATATATATATATATATATATATATATATATATATATATGAAGAAATATAGTCTTAAAGTGAGCTATATTTATGGGATAAAGTGCTCAATATCAGAGATAGAGCGTGTGTAAATATAAAAGTGAACATAGAAGTCAACATTTAGAGGCCTCTAAGTGTTGACTTCTATGTTCACTTTTATATATATATATATATATATATATATATATATATGTATATATATAAGCAAAAAGCAAGAGGCAAATTTATATATGAATCTTAGAAAGAGGGAGAGAGAGGGAGAGAAAGAGAGAGATTAGGTGTGTTCAAAAATCTCCAGTAACCTTATTTTTGATCCAATTCAATTATTTCTCACAATAATTTAAATATTAATAGTTTAAATTAATACAAATGTTTCCAGCATTTCTCGAAAAATATATAGCATCAATGATTATTTTGCTTAGCTTTTTATGCTCATCTATCAACTTTCAGGTTATTGGTTGAGCTTGTATCTGAAAATTTCACTGTATAATGCTTGAAATATGATTTATATACATAGTAGAAACTGATTTTTTTAAATTAAAAAAAGCTGGAAAAATTTGCATACACCTGATATATACAAACTGCACATAAAAGTAGATTTATTTTCACATATATATCTATATATTCCCATTTAATTATCTATTTAAAACCTGCCTTACACACAATCATTGTACAAATCTTGTAACTCTTTTAACCCAAATATTAATTAGCCAAGGACATCATAAGTAATTTTTCCTTATTTTCATATTTTTTCAATTCCCAAACATCTAAATCCCATATTCTTCAAATTTTGCCTCAAAGCTAATTTTTTAATCTTTCTTCATTGATTTTTTTTTCCAGCAAAGATTTATTGTCTTCTTTTCAAATCTCCATTCTTTTTTTAACTGAGTTGCTCATACTTGTCTCGTTTTAGCTCGCTTTGTCAAACTCTCTATTTTTTTATCTCTCTTAGCCGCTGTTGTTGCTTTTTGATAAGTTATTCTCAATATCTCGATCGTTTAGCGTTTTCACATGTCTCAATTTAGGAAGCTTTTTCAAATTTTCTAATTTTAGCAATCTGAGCAGCCCTTACCTCATTTTCTCAAGTGTTTTTCAAACTTTCCACTATTTTATCTCTCTGAGCTACTCAAAATTGTCTGATTTTCAACAACTTTTTACTTATATTATTCTATCTTCTATAAATTGCTTTATATTTTTAATCTTATTATTTCACTGTTTTTCTCTCTCTCTCTCTTTCTACCTTTCTCTCTCTTTTTCTGCTTTGTTTCTTTCCTGACTCTCCCTTATTTTCTTCTCCCTCTACTACTCTTTCTCCTATTTCTCTCCCACTTTATTTATATTGCATTGTTCTCCATTTTAAAGTAGTTCTTAATTTCTTAATTTTGAAACCACTGCTTGGGGACTCTCTCAATTGCCTATATAAACTCGGGGATACCTTGCCTCTTTCTCTTTTCTTCTCATTTTTCAGCTGATACAACATGATGTAAATCCCAAGGGAAAATTTACATTTTCCTCTTTGTGGGGGGGCCACAATGTATTTCCTTTGGGAAACACGTATGAACATTACACGCACATGTACATACTAACATTCTCATTCATTTACACATACTTTGACCACATACTTTCTACATTCATTCATATAAACTAATTATCATCTTTGTCAATTGTAACCCTTATTATATGTCAATACACATATACCGGTATGTACAAATATATATATATATATATATATATATATATATATAAGGTCTTTGTTGTTTTCTTCTCATTTTTCCTTTTACATTTCTGTTGGTCAGCTCATTCTCTGAGAGAGTCCGCCATGTTTGTAGTGGGCTATTTCAGGAGGCACACATGTTTGTCCCATGTGTGTACAAAAGGCCCGCTACAATAGTCTTCCTCAATTCATCTTTCTTACCTGTCTCTCCATCTTTCAGAAGTCATTCTCAGTTTTTCTTATATTTATTCTCTCACTCAGCAATTTCCTGCTGAAATAGTCTCCCAATGTCTTCCCAGTCTACTTTCCTTTATTTTTTGTGCTTTCTCAATTTTTCTTTCCTCATTTAAGGCCTCAGTCATTCTTTTTCCTTCTCTCTATAATTCTATTATTTTTTTAATCAGTTCTTCTGTCCATCTTTCATTCATTTTTCAATATTTGAAAACTTTAAAACATTTTTCATCCATGTTACTTCTGTGTATAAATAAATGCAAAGCTTCGAAATACAATCTCCACATTTACCTTGATGAAGTTCCTCAATGGATGAAATGTGTTGGTATAGAAAATATTGCCTTTTATTCTTTATTTATATTGTCTTCAAAGATATATTTTATTCATATCTGAATTTATATATATATATATATATATATATATATATGCATAGTTAGCCAGAGTTATCCTGATGATCTGTTAGGTTCTGGCTCATTAGGTTTTTTAGTTTTTGCTCTACTTAGTGTATTGAGCACTTTTATATTTTAAATTAAGTTACTCTGTCGGTATTTTTTCTTTTGACTAGACATTGTAGTGCTGGCTGATTATTTTCAAGTGGCATGGATGTTTTTGTCTTTGCCTTTTTTTATTGAATTTTTTTCCCTGATATCAGTTTGTTTAATATTTTTTATTTGCAAATTCTATTAACTGTTTTTTTTTTTACACCACCCAAGTTTAGGTATCAAAATAAAAAATATAATATATATATATATATGTATGTATATCTATCTATCTATCTATCTATCTATCTATCTATCTATCTATCTATCTATATAATAATATAATAGCATTATCTACATGCAAAAAAAGGCTAAAAATAATGGAAGTCTTATTAATAAAAACAAAAAAACAACACTTAATAACATTAACTTTGAACATGAACACAATATCTTAACTGTGTTTTGAAAAATGAAAACATTTTATAGCACATACATACAACAAACTATTTCTTATTTAACAGTTAAAATATTTAATCCTTGAAAATGGCTAAATGTATAGCCGAAAGCGCTCGGATAAAAAGAACATTCGGACAGTTTTCATATAATTTATCATCCAAAAAGAAAAAAATTATTAGATCGCATGAGAAATTGTATAAAAAACTAAATAAAAGCACCTTGTTTGTCTTATTCAATGAAATGTGCATGAAAGAAGGATTGCTGCCTAAATACACAAATATATATATATATATATATATATATATATATATGAATAAAAACAAAAGGCAAATTTATCTTAGCTGACACATTTTTTCCTTTGATGGCAAATGTGAAGATTTTATTTTATTTTTTATTTTTATTTTGTTGTTAATTTTTCAAAATTTTTAAATTTAATAGTGTTCATAAATATTCATCAGGTTAACTGAAGAGTTAATTTTAGTTTAATTATGGAGGATTATAAATGATGCAATTTAATGTCTAATAAATAAAAGTGACTAAATGAATGTTGAATTTTTTTATGCAATTAATATTTAAATTATTTTAGTTTTTAATTAATTTATGTATTATATTTTAAATAATAGAAGGTTATGAATTTAACTGTTTTCTTTTAATTTTTAACATATTTATACTCATGTATATTTTACACACATATATATATATATATATATATATATATATTTATATATATGTATATTTTACTTATATATATTCTAAATAATAGAAGGTTATGAATTTAACTGCTTTCTTTTAATTTTTAACATTTTCATGCTCACGTATATTTTACTTATATATATATATATATATATATATATATATATATATATATATATATATATATATATATATATATATATATATGTATATTTTACTTATATATTTGCAATAAATTAAGAAAATTTCAAGTGACTTGTTCGGTTATCTGACTCACATTGAAATGCTCATTATGGTCAGATGTTTAATAGATTTAGCACTAATGAGCTTTTCTATGTGAAACTCTTGAGTCGACTAATGTGTTCATTTTCATTTTCATTATGCCTTGGGGAACATAGGGCCAAAACAGCACCTCTCTAATGGATGTGGTTCTGGGTGATCCTCTTCAGTTCGGTGCATGTCATGCTGGCTGCCTTCCTAGGGGATTTTCACCAGCATGCATCATATGCTCCACTTTGGAGGACTCTTCCTCAGCCATGTTGTTGTTTGAAGATATTGTTGAGGTTTCTGTAACAAGCTAGTTTTTAAGTGAGTAGTTTGTTAGCCCCAACCTGAAGGACCAGGTTGTGTCTTTCAACTGGCTCCTACCCCACACACATTTTGAGTTTGGTTGGACCTGCTACGTCCCACTTTGGAGGACACTTCTTCAGCCATGTTGTTGTTTGCAGATATTGTTGAGGTTTCTGTAACAAGCTAGGTTTTAAGTGAGTAGTTTGTTAGCCCCAACCTGAAGGACCAGGTTGTGTCTTTCAACTGGCTCCTACCCCACACACATTTTGAGTTTGGTTGGACCTGCTACGTCCCACTTTGGAGGACACTTCTTCAGCCATGTTGTTGTTTGCAGATATTGTTGAGGTTTCTGTAACAAGCTAGGTTTTAAGTGAGTAGTTTGTTAGCCTACTGTGCAACTCCCAACCTGGAGGGCCAGGGTGTGTTTTCTGTCTGGCTCCTACCCGACAGACCTGTTGAGCTTAATTGGACCTGCTAAGGGATGAAACCCTCACCCACATAGCTCTGGCAGTTGTTGATGCATGCAAGCTATCCTACAAAGTGACACATCATCAGATTGGGGCTTACGTGATATTATTATTATTATTATTATTATTTATGAAAATATTTAAACATATTAATATATTTTAGAATTATTTTTTTAGCTTGATGTCTTAGATTGTATTCTACTATGCAAAGATATTTAGTTATTTTTTAAATTGTTATATTGACTGTTACACAACATCACAATTCTCTACTCTAATTACAGATAAGGGTATTTTTTTCACATCATTATAGAATATTCCACAATTTTCTTTTCCTTGTATTTTAAGTCATAACTGAACATTGCTGCATCTTTGAAAATGACCCCCTCTAGTCGCCAGGAATGATGGTCACCTTTTGTGTCAGAGATCCAGAAAAGTCAGCTTCCAAACACAAAATAAGAAAAAATAACAGAAATATTATGTCTTATTTCTCAGAATGTTTCCTCACTTTTTACTTTCTCTCTCTGTCTTTTTTCTGTCATTTTCTCTTTCCTTCTTTTTATCCTTCATTTTTTGTCAATATTTTCCAATCAAAGATTCCTGGAATGCCATTTTTATTTTTGATGTTTATTTTTTCCCAAACTTCTAATTCACTTCAAGTGACAGTCTCACGTTTCAAATTTTGGTTAAATCCAAAATCCAATTCAATTATTTCTCACAATAATTTAAATATTAATAGATTAAATTAATACAAATGTTTCCAGCATTTTTTGAAAAATATTTTATTCATAGCATCAATGATTATTTTGCTTAGCTAAAAAGCTAAGCAAAATAATCATAATGGTCATCTATCAACTTTTAGGTTATTGGTTGAGCTTGTATCTGAAAATTCCACTGTATAATGCTTGAATTATATGATTTATATTCAAGTTATATTTGATTCATATGATTAATATTCATCATTTATTGGGAAGCGGATTATGTTGAAAAATAAATAATTTTCAAATATTAAAATAATTTTTTATCATTAGGCTCTAGTGTCTATATATATATATATATATATATATATATATATATATATATATATGAAATCAGTGCCAGAAACAGCAGTCTGTTTCATGTTTAAACGCAATCCTCAGGTCATATGCATTGTGTTTATGCTCATTGATTTATATATATGTGGGTTAGTGTGTGCATTGTGGGTAGTCTATTGTATTATTCTACTGGTTATTTTGGTGGTCGGTAATAGTTATGTTTCAAATTATTCTACGGGCTATTGAGTGGAAATAATTCTGGATCTGGATGCCATTTCTGGTTATTCATAGTGTTGTTTGTTAACATTTTATAAAATTTATTATTGATTATTTTATTGTTGGTTGTTATCATTATGTTTACTTGTATTTATTTGTGACAATGTCCTCTTTTATATTTACATATGCTCTATTCGTGATATTGAGCATTTTAACCCATAAATATAGTATATATATAAGCACTTTTGAAATAGACTACTCTTGTATATGTAAGAAAAGGGATATACAAATAATATATATATATATATATATATATATATATATATATGTATAATCATTTTTAAAATAGACTACTCTTGTATATGTAAGAAAAGGGATATACAAAGAATATATATATATATATATATATATATATATATATATATATATATATATATATATATATATTTCTTAAATATTTTCCTGTCGGGTTCTATCTCTTGGCTTCATTTAAAATCTTTTCATCGATAGAGAAGAAGAGAAATATTTCCTGATGACCTTTTTACTTCTTAGAAATCCATATTTTATTTAAACTGTACATCATTATCAACCGTTTTCCTTATTATTTTTTTATCTTTTTTATGCTTTCAAAAAAAGAACTCATTTCTTTTTTTGAATTTGATTTATTTTCATATTACATGACATAAATAAACATTTGTGCATAAGATTCTTTGGCTTTTTAGGTCCACTTCTTCAAGACATATATTTTTTTCCCATTCATTTTTTTTATTTGGTGAATCAAATATTTTCTGCATTGTTAATGTGTTATTTTTTGCCAGACTGTTTTATTTATATATTAATTTTGCATTAAAAAATGTTGAATAGCAGTGTTTATTGTTTTTCTTCTTTTATTTAATATGGTTTCGTCTGCAGTAAATCTGTTTTTTTGCAACCTTTCTCTGCACACATTCATTTGCGCACACAGTTATAAGCATTCATGAGCTCAAATATGTTCCACAAAAAGTGGTTAACAAGCTAGTCTTGTTGACTTTAACTATTCTTATGAGTTTACACTTAATTAGGTGTCCTTTTACCATGCTCATCTAACTACAGAAAATATAAGAATTTTTAACTGTATAATGATGTTTATTGCAACAAAAAAGCCATTATTTCTGTAATTAATTTTAACTTCAATGTAGACCTCACATTTGTGGTCTTATGCCACTTAGTAGATATATACAGGGTGGTCTGAAAGTCTTGTCATGTCTACGTAATATAATTTTCTATTTCAGATGGATGACTGGCATGAGCTCCTACAATTTGAAAGAGAGTTAGAGGGTGACAAGACATTCAAACCACCCAGTATATATATATATATATATATATATACATATATATATATATATATATATATATATATATATATATATATATATATATATATATATATATGTGTGTGTGTGTGTGTATATATATATTTATATATATACATATAATTTATTTGAAAATTATAACATAAATATGTTATAAAATCACTACAAAAATAGACATTTTGTTTCAACATTTCTGGTGTCTTACCAGTACCATCACTTGATAAGTCACTGGAGGTGTTGAAACAAAATGGCTATTTTTGTAGTGATTTTACAACATATCTATGTTATAATTTTCAAATAAAGTATATTTTCTCTACTCTGTATTGAGCACTCTTTTAAGAATAGTATTTTTTGGTTATTGGAAATTATTCTGTATACACCAATCTTATACTTGGATATATATATATATATATATATATATATATATATATATATATATATATATATATATTTAAAGGCTCAAATATAATATAATTTAATATATCTATATATATATATATATATATATTTGTTGTCACAACGTGTTGAGAACTGTTTGTAAACATTGTTCCTCCTTTACATCATATAAGCTCAGTAATCATAAATATAAGTGTTAGTGTGAAGCTGAATATATAGGAAGAACTTATAAATGCTTAGAGGCTCGAATCAATCAACATGTGCCAGCTTAATTTCATTAGGGCATTTGTGACAATTTGTATAAGTGGGTGAAAATATCAGGTTCAGCAATTGCTGAAAATTTAATAAATAATCCAGATTGTGCAATCTTGAATACTAGGGATTCCTTTACAATAATCAGCAAAGCGCACTCTGACTACCATTTAAAAATATTAGAAACAATATGTATTGAGATCAAGAGCCTTCTCTCTGCACATGGAAAGAATGTTTGACCTTAGTGTAATAAATATGATAATACTGTGACAATATTTTTTTCCTGCAGATTACCTGGTTGTCATTAGTTTATATATATATATATATATATATATATCTGTACTTTAAAAAAATTAGGAGCTCAATTGATTTTGGTACCTTGGTAATCAAGGTAGTGAAATCAACTGATCTCCTAATTTTTAAAGTTAAAATCTCTACGTGTTATTTTTTATTTTCTTATTTTCACACGTGTATTGAGCACCTTTTAATACTACTATTTCCTGGTCCAATTCAACTCTGACCATTAACCTTTTATATATATATATATATATATATATATATATATATATATATATATATACTTATATATATATATATATATATATATATATATATATATATATATATATATACGCTCTTGTTATTCTATCAAGGATCCTGGAGAAAGGGTAATTTCAAAACAGTGGCTGCTGCTATCAACACAATGCTCTTCAATTATGAATTGTGTCCTCTTGGCTACTGGTGTTTATACACATTGCATATATAATATGTTCAAATTTCCCTTTCTCTGCCATGTGCTGATAGCTTAGGAATAAAATCTCTGACTGATGCCAAATCATTCGAAGTTTGATCCCAGCTTGAAGCAATGTCTAGCCAATGTCTAGCCATGGTGCTGACCTGAGTGTCCACTTTTATATTTATATTTTATATTTCCATGCACTCTAGCTGTGATATTGAGCACTTTTACCCATAAATATAGCGTATCTTAAAAAACAATATTTTATCCTATATATTTACATATAACTATATATAAATTACTTTCTGTTGTTTAAATGTTGCACATTTATACATGCTTGTCCTCAAACAGTTCATGGCTTGATCCACTAACAAAATATCAGAATTTATTTTTGATGTAATAGAATAACCTGTCACCCCCATAAATGATTACACTATAGGTAGTAAGTACCTATAAAGTCTACTGTCTATGAGTGACTTGGAGAGGAGGTGAGAGCGAGACGATGCAAGCACGTCTGACCTTCCAGTTAGTGGCACTCAATACTAGATTGACCTGTGTGTATCTCTGAACCGTATTTCATATTGTAAATGTTATGTATAATAAACCTTTCTTCTAGTATCCACTTGGTGTTATGTGTTTATTCCCTTAGCATGGAATATAACAATTTTGGTATCCCTTCTTGGTCTGACTGAGAACTTTTTAGGTGTGGGGACTTATTCATAATATACTTACATTTTGAAGAGAAACTTCCATAAAACTATACATTTCTTTTGACACATAAAAAAATTATGCTAACTAGATGCATGTGAAATAAATCTTTTTGTTATTGTTGCTGCACAATCTTTCTGAAAAATGTAAGTATGTGCAAAGTTTGAAACACTAAATACGCATTTATCTGGCGGCAAATATTCACCAAAATATCACGATCAAAAATTAATCATGAATTTTCTTTTTTCATGATTTTTTTTCTCCATGATTTTTTCAGACTAACTTGCATTTTTACAAAATATTTTTGGACTATCTTCAAATATATTTCTGTTTCTTTTTCTTTCTTTTTTCCCCATCATGATTCAGCCAGTTCTTTCTTCAATTAAAACTTATTGTAGTGTCAGTTGATGTTGCCAGCAATTTCTTTTAGGGTTTCCCATGTAATTTTGAATTACTGTCCTTAGTTTTTTTTTTTAATATTTTTAAATATAAGACTTCAAAATCAACTCAAATCTGAAAATTCTTTAAAATTCTATCCTTGTTTTTTTATGCTTTTCAACAAGAAGATGAATATTTACTTTTTTCGTACTTTGTCTCTCTTGCACACACACACACACACACACACACACACACGCGCATCATCATCATCATCATCTAGTACAATGAAAATGGGCATAAATCATGTTGTAGTGATCAGCAAGATAGGTTTGATGATCATTAATAGTGAGATAGAGAACCTCATATTCTGGGCCTCTTGCCAAAACTAAGTTACTCGTAGTGAATAACAATGACTGTTCGAAGACAAGAGCAGAGATTACAACAAAAGCTTCATCAGAAAATTGCCATGGTCTCATGTATTGTTTGGTGGCTTGAAATATCAATAATACTAAGCCTAGGTGCCCCAACAATATCTCACGTTATCACCAGCCTTTATAAATTTCTTATCACAAAGTACTAGATCCATGTAAAATCAGTTACCATATTATTTTGGAGTTTCTTACAAATTTCCTTTTTTTAATTAGACATTCTAAGTTTAGTCAAGTATAGTGAAGTCAGGTTGTGGGTATAAAACACATAAACATACACTTACATACAAACACTCTCTCTCTCTTCCATGCTCCTTCTAAATATATATATATATATATATATATATATATATATGTTACATCTAATCATGATGCTGTTTTTGCTCCATTCTAATTGAAAGCTTTTTCTGATTGACCAGCTGGGTATGGCTGCTAGTATTATATATTTTATGAATTTCATAAATATATATATATATATATATATATATATCATTATTTATGAAATTCATAAAATATATAATATATATATATATATTTTATGAATTTCATAAATAATGATATGTATATATATATATATATATATATATATATATATATATATAATGATACATATATATATCATTATTTATGAAATTCATAAAATATATAATATATATATATTTTATGAATTTCATAAATAATGATATATATATATATATATATATATATATATATATATATATATATATATATATATATCATTATTTATGAAATTCATAAAATATATAATACTAGCAGCCATACCCAGCTGGTCAATCAGAAAAAACGTTCAATTAGAATGGAGCAAAAACAGCATCATGTTTAGATGTAACAGTCTATCTTCTTCAATTACTTTAAAGTACTTTCATTAAAAAACATTTTGAATTAATGCAGTTACTGATATAACAGAAGTAGTCCCCGTATTTATTCAATCGAAGTTAGCCGAAGGGCATGAAGGGGTCAAAGGGCAACATGAAGACCCTTTTCAGGACAAAATTTTTGGGGAGTTTTTGAAATTTAATTTGTCAATAGCAATATAGTGGAGTTGAATGAGTTGTTTGTAGAATTAAAACAACATACAATTCAGAAATGAGTTTTGAAGCAACAGCCAGGGATGTAAAAGTGGATACATGTATAAAGCAATTAAGTTTGATAAAAATTGGTTGAAAGATCAACAAAAAATAAGAAAGAAACCAGTAAAAATTGCCATTTTTTTGCTATTTACATGGGTTTTCACTATATGGGTGGACTCAGTTATTTGGTTAAATGACTGCTAAACGATCAGCTTATTATTGGCTACAAATGAGTGAAGTTTGTATTAGATTGTTTAAAAATTGATTGACTTCTTAGTTTACATTTTGTGTTGAAATCTATTTTTTTGTATTTTGTGTTTTTCTTGGTAAACACTGTGTCGTAGAAATAAAAATGAGGTATCGTTGAGCTCATCATGATGTAAGTATCCTTCATGCTGAGTTTGAATGAAATTGGAAGAAAAAAGTTGAATTTATCAATTTGTGATCGGCTTTATCAATTATTGATTTTTTTTTAAATTATTGATTTTTTATGCTAATCACCTATCTCTTACATTCTACAATGTATGTACCAAGTTTGGTCAAAATCTGTTGGATGGATCTTGAGTGAAAAGGTGTCATGCAGGCAGAGAGACAAACAAACAGCAGACACACAGACATCCTTTGCTTTTTATATATATAGATATTATTATATTATATTATTATTATAGATATTATGACAAAGTTGATCAGGCTGCATTTGTGGGTTGTATATTTTTAAAAGAACTTATTTGCTCATGTCAAGTGGATTCTGTGAGAAAAAAGTAAATTTCATTCTTCAAATGAAAAACAAATCAAAAATAGTGATAGAAAAATAGTCTTTAATATATCACTCAAACCAATCCAATGAAGTCATGTGAGATATATCATCTCCGAAAGCAATCTCAAATTTAATTCAAGTAAGGGTGGATCATCCCAACCCATATTTGCTACACAAGGATAGATATTGCTATACTGCAAGATCACCAATATATTCCGGGTGCAAGAAATCTTTTTCTCTTCCCATGTGTCAGTCAAACAAACCAACTGAGGAAGAGAAAGTGAAATATTTCAATGTTCAGAGTTATTCAGTTCCATTAGAAACTGAGCACTTTCACCCATAAATATAGCATGCCTTAAAAATATATTTTTATCACACACACACACACACACACACACACACACACACACACATGCACACATACATATATATATATATATATATGTGTGTGTACATTATGAAATGGACAACAATTATTTAAGACATTTTTTTATGTTTATACGTTATTTTTATAGATACAAATATTTAAGTAAATGCTCTGTTTATAATAAACAGTATTAACATTTACCGGCCTGAATAGAAAATGTGTCCTCTGACAGGAATCTAACCTGTATCCTATACGGAACCGTCATATAGCCTGAAAATTTCTCAGACATTCAGGCCGGTAAATGTCATTAATACTGTTTATTATAAACAGAGCATTTATTTAAATATTTGTATCTATAAAAAGAACGTATAAACATAAAAAATGTCTTAAATAATTGTCGAAATTGGCCCATTTCATAATGTATGACGTCATTTGTTTACATTTGGATATGCATTGAGCAGATATGAATGAATGAGAGAAAATTCATGGAGAATTGTGTTTAAAAACAGTAAAATCGCCATTGCTAACCGAACGCTCCTCTGTGGCCCAATCAGTTAAGGCACGTCAGCCTTATATGACGGTTCCGCGTAGGATACAGGTTTGATTCCTGTCAGAGAACGCATATGTTTTATGAGAATTTCTCGGACATTCAGGCTGGTAAATCTTGTTAATACTGTTTTTTATAAACAGAGCATTTACTTAAATATTTGTATCTATAAAAATAACGTATAAACATAAAAAATGTCTTAAATATATATATATATATATATATATATATATATAATATATATATATATATATATATATATATATATATATATATATATATATGTATGTATGTATATGTATATATATATTTAAACATGTGAAGAAATATATGAAGAAATATAGCTTTAAGGTGTGCTATATTTATGCGATAAAGGGCTCAATATCAGAGATAGAGTGTATGTAAATATGAAAGTGAGCATTGAAGAGGTGACAGGCTGTTTCATGCTAGACGCAATCGTTAGGCTGCCTGATGATTGTGTCTAGCATGAAACAGTCTGTCGCCTCTGAGTGTTGACTTCAATGCTCACTTTCATATTTAAACATATATTGTTAAATATAACAGACAATGAATGTCTATTATGTTTGATCATGAGCCGTTCTAAACTCTGTATTTTTGCTTTAATTTTGGGTGAAAATAAAGACAAAAATTATCCAACATTTCATTTTTTTTCATTAAGCTGTTCCTTGATCTCAGCTTTCAGCTCACATGAGCCATCTTCAGAGTGGTTATGCGGACATTTAAACAAAGATATTTACCATCAAATTTTTATCTTTATTTTCACCTGAAATTAAAGCAACAATTCAATTTTTATTAATTTGCAACATTTCAGTTGTTTTTTCTATATTATATATATATATATATATATATATATATATATATATATATATATATATATATAAAACAATAAACAAAAACTAAAAATTCTTGAAGCTATATACATAAAACAGTTGAAACCTAACCTGAACAAAATAAACTATGAAATCTCCAAAAATATCCTTAAATGCCTATAATTAGTAACAGAAGTCATTGGTTCATACCAACGGCTTTCCATACTCAATACTCATCGGATTCACTGTCGCGTGGTCATGTGTGACGTCATGAGCTGTCGTGCGATTTTCGCTTTCAGCGTTTTATATGCACGTGTTTATCGTTGCTTGGAAATCATCCATGTAAACAAATAATACTATCATCAATTTCTTGTTCGTGTATTGCATAAATATATTGTGTAATTGTCATCTTTGATAATGGCTTATGTAAGCCGAAAGCTCAGATTGGATTAAATAAGAAATGTATGTATCAATATTGTGATTTTCTTTCATTATTTAATGATAATGTTATTAAGATTATCAGACTATATGAAAAAAACTTACATAAAATATATAGACAACACTTATCTATATTATTTAATGAAACATGTATTAATATATATATATATATACGTATATAACAATGAACCTATTTCCTACAAGCTTAGTCCCATTGGATATTCTCTTGAGAAGGAATTGTTATCTCTCCAGTGTACATTATTCTTCAATTTGTCAAACAGATGAATGTTAAAGTGATTTCAACTAGAAAAACTAGACAATATTCAAAATTTGTATGCAACTCGACAACCTCCAGCAGGAAAATATATTTGTTTATGTTTCAAGACAAAAGAAATGTTTTAGGAATATTGTTTTATGAGCTCAGTTTTGAGAAAATGGATTTCTAATTCCAACCTGAGAATGTTGACAGCTATGGCTAGAATATTCATTCACTAAAACTAACAGGGAATAAAGGAAAAGTGAACTTTAATGGAGCCAAAATAAAAGTTAATAAACTTAGAAAGTGTGATTCAAATGGAATTAATAGAACTGAGTAACTGTGAACATTGAAATATTTCACTTTCTCTTCCTCAGTTGGTTTGTTTGACTGACACATGGGAAGAGAAAAAGATTTCTTGCACCAGGAATATATTGGTGATCTTGCAGTATAGCAATATCTGTCCTTGTGTAGCAAATATGGGTTGGGATGATCCACCCTTACTTGAATTAAATTTGAGATTGCTTTCGGAGATGATATATCTCACATGACTTCATTGGATTGGTTTGAGTGATATATTAAAGACTATTTTTCTATCACTATTTTTGTTTTTTTTTCATTTGAAGAATGAAATTTTCTTTTTTCTCACAGAATCCATTTGAGATGAGCAAAATGTGGTTCATCCAAAATCTTATACCAATGGCAAAAAGGATATAAACAAAATGTTCAGGTGTCCAAATAATATAGCACATATTAATGACTTATTAAATCTATGGATAATACTTTGTGTCAATCTAATATATATATATATATATATATATATATATATATATATATATATATATATTTGTGTATTTAGGCAGCAATCCTTCTTTCAAGCACATTTCATTAAAAACGACTGACAAGGTGCTTTTATTTAGTTTTTTATATAATTTCTCGTGCGATCTAATAAAGTTTTTCTTTTCAGAGGATAAATTATATAAAAATTGTCCGAATGTTCTTTTTATCCGAGTGCTTTCGGCTATACATTTAGCCATTATCAAGGATTATATTTCAACTGTTAGAATTAGAAATAGTTTGTTATGTGTATGTTTTATAAAGTGATTCATTTTTTTGTTTCAAAACACGGTCAAGATATTATGTCCATGTTCAAAGTTAATATTATTAAGTGTTGGTTTGTTTATTTTTATAAGTAAGGCTTCCATTATTTTTAGCCTTTTTTTGCAAGTGGATGATGCTATTATATTAGTGTTGTCGACAAGTATATTCCGAATAGTGTCCGGTAGGTCTCCATGAATATTTAAATATATATATATATATGTAATGGACTCTCTCCCGTTGGTTTCGATGTAT